>CM076580.1:1502186506-1502515333 GCA_034641835.2 Pinus albicaulis | reverse complement strand
AAAAAAAAATAAAAAAAAAAAAAATTCTTCTCTAAAAAGTAAATGCTTTTGACACTAACTTTTCAAATAAGAGCAAACAAACAGAAATGACAGCTTAGTAAACAAGCACAAGGATTTAGTCAAGGAGATATACTGACGGCCAAAAAATTCGGCAGCTAAAACACAATCATAGTAGTGAACAACAAGTTTTGGCTGAGTAACGCACTGTCTCTGAGTAAAGACAACGTTAATCCAGAGACTAACGCATTGCATTTAAGCAGAGTCAGCGTTATAATGCACTGGAAAACCTACAGGGGTAGCGTTATCCAGGGAAAAATTCTTCAGATGGTCAAACAGAAACAGGATTGACCTCTGCGAGCTTTTGAAATGTCTACTGGGCATAAGTACTGGTCGGAAGGATCTGTGAACAGAGGAGAGAAGAAATGCGGAAAGAAATAGTACAGAAACTATGGGGAAACTCCCCAGCAGAGTCACCAATTCTGCTATAGGGTAAAATGCTTGGGTTGTTGGTTATCGTATACCCCTCTCAGGGCTTTCCGGTGCCCGAGGTGGATGGTAAGATTAGCTGTACAGTTCACAAATATGGCATATATATGTTCATATTAACTTAAAACAACTTGACGGAATGCGATAGAAAATTACCTCTTTGATGATTTCGGAGTCCCTTGGAGAGCACTAGGCAGCGAAGCAAGAGTCCTTCTTCACTGGCTCCAAATCTTAGTCCTGCAATCAATCAAAGCACTCGTGTAATTTCTAACACAACATATATCCTATCAATTAAGCCAATATATAATGAACCTCTAAATTATGCCCATATGAGCCATTCATATCATACTATGTAAATATTCAAACAATAATGACAATATTAAGCATCGAATGGAAAAAATAGATACAGTTCTATTGATTTTGAAAGAAGGAGGATTACAACCGTCGGTTGTACCAAGCCCTCCTCAGCCTTCCAATCTCTCTATCTCTCAAGTAGTGAAGTCTTAGTCAACAAGCTCTCTAGGAACCTCTTTGACTCTTGGCCTTCACACTATAACACTATTCTCTACTTCACAAGTATTCAGAACATTAGCAATCCTTCGACCTTCAACTAAGAGCCTTCAACTCCTTTTTATAGGAGATGGAGAAAGCCATTGTTGCCTTTCTCTTTCCACTAGTTTGGAATAGAAAAAACTAAGATGTTTCTTTAATCTCTATGCTTTTGCCTCCTTGGGAGTTCAGTCTTTTATGGAAGTGACTAATAATGAATTGGTGCTTTGCAGTTTCCTTTGTGAACTGACTCTCTTGTGAGGGAAAATCGGAGATTCAAATCATTCTCCGCGCGTTTTTCCCATTTCAAACTCAAAACATGGGTAACGCTACCCTCTAGTGTAAACAAAGCATTTCCCTAGCCACTAACGTGGCACATTTACTGGTCTCATGCGTTATAATGCTCTTGTTTTGTTATAGAAGTTAGGGTCCCGTGATTTGGCCGATTTGCGAGCCAAATGACGATGTAACATCAAACCAAGCTTTGGAGCCCAAGGACCTAGCCTTCCTAGACTCAGAGAGGGCTCTCTCTATTATATGCAAAAGATATCGATGTGTTTGCTTATGGTGTTCTGATATTAGGCTAGTTAAGAAGTGAGTTTTTGATTTTTTGGGGTTTTTTAAGTTCGTGAGGGATAAAACTGATCAAAGACATAAACTGGATAACAAGATGTAGATAAATTGGGCTATGGAGTCAAACAGGTCAAGGAAGCTATGAGATGATGATGCAAGGTTGCTGTAGGGCCGATTTGATTCACGGTAGAAGGGATCTTTGGGCAGAATGGAGTAAATGGACATCAAGCTTGTGAAAGATGAGGGATTTCAAGTGTAATTAGTTGATAGCAGACATAAACATGTTATAGAAAGCCATTAATCATGCTAAGTGTAACTATGAGCTAATTAATACATAGAAATCAAACATTCTAGCCATACATAGAGGTATAAGACCCTCTAACTTCGGGAAATGGCTATCAGACTTTGGGGAAAACACATAAGACAAACTAACAACTCATAAACTACGCTGGAACGCCTAAACATAGTATCTAAGTCATTGGGCACTTTGACAAACAAGCTTTCATAGTTTTAGGCAAAGGCCTAGATCGGGACTAGGCCTCCTTGGTTCAACAAGATGATCAACAAATTAGTCAAAGAGAAAGTTTTATGGACAGAACTATGGACAATTTATAGGTAGGCAGGGCACACCATACATCCTACTCAACATGCATAGAACTTGTAAATAAAACTAGCAAACATTATCCTTAGGTTACTAAAGAGCAGTTAAGAATTCTTTAGCATAACAAAGGAAGAAGAAAACATCAAGCTATGAAGATTCAGGAATTTTGAGGTGCCTCCATGGGCATATCTCAAAACTAATCTCTACTGATCTATAGCAGCAAGAAACATGTATTATGGATGAAAACTAGAAGACAAAAACATAGCAAGAAACACTATACCATTCTACCATGTCATGGAATCCATCACCAATCCTTCATCATTCATCAAAAGCATCCAAGAGGCAGTCCAAAAATCATAACACAAGTGTATTCTTCAAAGCTCATATGACCAATGTATTAATTCTTCTCTCAAGTTCAGCCTCCGATTTACAATGAAACCCATGGAATAAATAGGCTTGAGGGAGGAAAACCTCATGGAGCAACTAGCTATCCCATTGGCCAAGTCAAAATATCTAAACTTGTCCTTGAGGCTTTGCAAAGCCCAAGGCACAAAATATCCCATAAAATATCTAAAAAACCGCTAAAAACGGAAATTATATTGACTTTACATCATTTCCCAAGTGTAAAAATAGCTAAACGCACATTTGGGAAAAGCAGATTTTTGAGGTTCAAAAATTACAAAAATACTTCATATTTATATCTGAAAAAGGTCCCCTGACTTGCTGGAGGCAATTGGCAGCCTTCCTGATGTCGAAACGAGGCTCATGATGGCTCGTTGGAAATCTCTCTGTGTCTACTTTCCGGCGCAACTGAAATCATCTCAATTTGATGTCTGGAAGTTCCCCAAAACTGTACCTGTGTGTAAAAAACCAGGAAATAGCAGACTGCTGATATGGCGGGCAGAATGTGCAAAAAGAGGGCATTTTTCGCCAATTTGAGGGGGCGAATGATCTCCGAATGCCCTGAAAATCGCTGGGGACCTGCTCATAGAATTATGGCATCCATCGGTATCATCCTCCTCCCTTGACAAATCATCAAACTGAAATGGCGCAATTATGAGTTTTCGACCAAAAACCCAAAAAATGCCAAAAAACAAAAAGTTGCCGAAAAAGGCCCAAAATTGGCATGCATGACCCTCAAGGGTCCATAGCAACATGCTCCGAAGCTGAGGCAAAAATATCAAGGGTTGATATGCTTTTCCCTTCTTTCCGTGCTAGGCGCTTCCCTTTTACCTTCTTCAATTTCTCTTGTGCTGCCTTTAGTTTGCGCCGGGCAAACTGATTCAGCTTTTGGAAGTGATGTGTCCTCTTCCTCTGCAGCTCTAAATCTCTATTCTCCCTCTCAAGCTTCATTTCCAAATGTTTGTTAGCTCTTTCAAGCCAAGCCTCTTTGTTTTCCTCAATTTCTTGCTCAAGGAGTGCAGTGAGAGGAAAGGCTTGGAGCTGGGCTTGCTCTTTTGCTCTCTGCTTTTCCAAGGCTCTTTTAAGCCCGATGGTCCTAGGCCTCCTCCGCCTAGGCTGGTCTTCCTCCTCTTCATCATCAAACTCACCAATGAGCTCTTCAATTCTTGCTTGCACCTTGACTGCCTCTTTCTTATACTTAATCGCTCATGCCTCATGAACAACTGTGTGCACATTCATTTGTTTGTTTTCAATCTCCAAGAAATGATTGAAATTCCTTGCCCTTTGAAGATCTTGCAACAATGCCTCAATTTTCCCTTCCTTATGGATTAAGAGATTTTCAAGAAGGCGGGCCTCATTGTCACTATCATCGCTTTGGATAGGGATAATAGCTAATTCACCTCCATGCTTTGTACTTTCCCCAACTTTGCTTTTACCTTTGAAAGCCAATCTGGCGCTTTTCCTCCTTGGCATGCTAGAAGGTGTCTTTTTGGGCAATTTCCTCTTGCTAGGAACAATCTTTGTCACTGTTAGGGTGGCAGCCTTAGTCTCTCTTTTCCTTGCTGTGCTGAGCTTTGTTACTTTGAGAGGAGGAGTAACAACTGATTTTCCTTTGACATCCTTTTGAACTTGCTGCCCTCCTTGAGGCTGATGGATATCTTCTTCTAGCTGTTCACTTGGCTGCCCCTGTTCGCCAACATTAGCTTGTTGTTCTTCATCAAGGCTTTGTTCAATTTGTGGCTCAAGAGGTGTCTCAACTTCCTGCCCAACTTGCTGTTCTTTATCATGGACCTGCTGTCCTTCATCATCTGTCTGCTGCTGTCCCTCATCATGGACCTGCTGTCCTTCATCTCTTTCTTCTTGCTGCTGTTCACTGCCCTCTCCTTCCTCCTGTTGACTTGGCTGTCAAGTAGTCATTCTGATCCTCCTAGGAGTAGGCCTACTAGACAAAGGTACTGGGCGATGGATAGGCTGAGTAGGAGAAATATGGGCAGGAGGAACAGTGGCAAAAGCTGGATGGCTGATGAATAAATCCCATAAAACCTCTTTCTTCTCTAGCTGGTATAGGAAGATAATCTTGATCAAAGAATGATGAAAAAGAGAAGGGATTTGCTGAGGTGGGGCCTTCTTTTGGACAGTGGATGCCATTTTCTCTATGCTCTTGAACAAAAAGTAAGGGAGGTTCATTTGCCTGCTTCTGGTAAAATGCATCAATAAACGGACATGGTAGGCATAAATTCGATTAAACCTCCCTTCACAAGTTAAATATTTCATTATGGCTTTCATAAGCGGAGCATAGCTGTCAAGAAGATATGAAAAAGGGAAGATAGCAGTGACAGCCTCTCTATGTTCAGGCTTGATGAAAGGTTTGTAATCCTCTAAGTCAAGATGAGCTTGTTTAAACCATTTTTCGCCATGGTACGGGATCTTGGTGGCCTTGGACACATACCTTGGAGAAATTTTGAAATCAAGGTCCGCGACTTGGAAGTGTTTTTCTTTGAATCTCAGGGCGCACAAGTGTGTTAATGGAGAAAAACTCTTGACTTCTTCTATCTTCTGGCAGAAATCAAGGCAACCTACTTCATGGAAGTTGAAAAGTACAGATGGATGAGCATTAATCTCTTCTGTAGAGATGGGCTCATATCTTTTATGTGGACCGTTCCTGCTGTCTTGCCTTGGAGGCATTTTGACCTGAATATGCTTTGGAAGAGGTAAACTGCCTTTACTGTGTGTAAAATGCCCTGCTGGAGTCAAACTGTGTCAATATGCTGCTTAGACAGATAAAAAATGTGATTTGGATGGTTTGCAACAATGTTTCTTTGAATACACAACCTCTGCTCTCCTTAAAACTAGCCTTCTACCTTTGAATGTACCTCAGCCAGGCAAAATTCTCAATAGGGTACCATATAGCAAAGAGGAGACAGACTGCTGTGTAAATTTCCTGTGCACAGTGTTGAGAAATTACTTTTCCTTGTGAATTTGTTAGAGGCCAATCAGCACACCTGTATCTATGTCTCCAAGGTAAAATCCAATCATCAAAAACCTGCCCTTCAGAAAGTGTCCTGTTCACCCTTAGAATATCTCTGTCAACAGATTTCTCTAGAAGAGACCATACAGTGGAAGAAAAAGGAGACCTAGGTTAGGTGAATTATCAGTGCACAATGTTTAGGAAAATCACCCTTTACTTGTGAATTTAAGAGATCAACCACCACATCTATATCTCTGTCTTCAAGGTAAAATTCAACCATTAACAACCTTCTCTTCAGAAAGTAACCTTCCACCCTGAGAATATCTCAGTCAACAAATTCTCAGTAGGAAATAATACAGTGAAAAAGAAGGGCAGACTGTATTGAGGCAGGATGTATACAATGTCAAAGTTTCCCTGCTTGGTGATCTTTGAAAATTAATCAACACATCTTTGTATCTTGGATCAATAATGTACTTTCCAATTATCCCAAACCTGCCTTGTCTAAGTGTGCCAACAGTCAACCAATCTTGCATATGTGAAAACAACTCTTTAATGCAATTAAACAGTCACTGGTATAATTCTGAGCCAAGATGACAGATCTTTCAAAGACTACAAGGTTTTTAGGCAGAAGCTATGTGAGATTTCTTTTTCAAAACAATCAAGGGTTCCTGATGAATGTGACCCTCCGGCTTTGGCAGAAAACAAAAAAAAACTTTACTCTAAAGCACATCCATTCATCAATACGAGCTGGAAAATCAAAAGGCAACAAGTGGCAAGTATAGTGAATGCTGTCCCTTTGTGAGAAATGTGAGCAACCTTCTTCCGGAGCTTCAAACTATAATTTTCTGCTTGACCAAGAACCCTTTTCTTACTAAGCTTCACTGTTCTCTTATATGTATGTCACTCTATTAAACAAAAAACAGGCTCATAAATTTAACCTTGGTGTGAGCATATAGTTGAATTCACTGTTTATGGAACAATGGTGACAGTATTGAAACAAGCTCCATGGTTTTAATAAGGGCTGTAGCAGCTCATTTCTTCCCCACAATCCAAGCTCCTTTTGAATATGTAAACATTGTTCTTGGTAAAAAAAACATCTGCCTTATCTGAAAGTTAACTTGTGTCGAAATAAGCCTGAAGAACAAAACAGTTAATTTTGAAAAACTCCTGAATAAAAGGCCCTTTTTGAAGTTTATAGTCTTAACCTCTGCTCCTTGATTGCTTTGAAGGTGTAGGACCCTTCGTCCCTTGACTAATGGAGGTGAAACAAGCTGTTATTTGCTTCAATACCAACTTTTCCTGTAGGTGCCCCAAATACCATAACTAACATCTTATCACAGTTTTATACTTCGAAATATCACATAGCCTAATGACAGATATGGTGATATAGCAGAAGAAACGAGGTCAAGCCAGTCTTCTGATTTTGACCCTCACCTTGCTGGGCATCTTCTTAACATATATGTTGATATATCAACCAGGTCAATTTTCGACAATTTGTCTCACACCATAGTTAAACAAACAGGGTTCTTTAAAACTTTATGTCACTTAGCAATTGGTTTCAAGAAATGAGAATGCATATGGGAATACCTTGATAATATAATGAGGGGTTCACTGACGAGTTTAGTCTAGCTCCGGAGGCATTGAATGGATTAACAGGGTCAAAGAAGGTGAGCGACGTGCTGATCCCTCGGAGTGCCGCGCCGAAAAATTTGTCGGGTCGGGCAGTCGGACGCCGTATACAGGCGCGTCGCGCGATTGTACAGGCGCGTCGCGCGTACACGGGCTGCCTGTGTAAAATCGCCTCCAGGCGCGTCGCGCGGTTTTCCAGGCCCGTCGCACGATCGCTCAACCCTGAAACTGTGTGCAGAATGCTAAAGCTTGTTCCGGCCTTCTTTTCTGTGGTGCTGAGGACATTGGAAGAAACTTACTTGTGATTTTGAAAGTGCACATTCCCCCTCGACTTTTCCCTTGTGTCGTTTCAAAATCTACAACGGTCACTTCTGTTTTTAAATGTAAAATGAAATTGTTTGGTTGGCTTTTGTAAGGCGTTTAAAGCCCTTTTGATCCTTTTACCAACAACCTTGGTGTATTTGCAAAACTGATTTCATAATCTGTGCACGTATTTGAAGATTTTCTATGCCTATTAGACCATTTAATCATGGACCAACCGCCTTCTAACAAACAGAAAAGGCTTAAAAGCCAGAACTCTGTTTTACTTATGCACAGGTGTTCAAAGGGTGATTTTTTGCCAGTTCTATCCCTTGGGTGACATTTCAACACCGAACTTTCAAACTTTGAAAAATAGCTCCACAACTTTCATATCATCTCTGTTTATTGAATACTGGAAACTTGTTTTGTTTCAAACTATCCATAACACTGACTGTCCATGAAAACAACTTCTTTGCCTATACATAAACTGGTATACTTATTCACCATGTCCATCCTGGGAATTAAACCTGAAATGCCTCCCATTACTTGTGATGTATATTCTGAAAGGATGAAATCATGAAGCAAGAAGAACAGGTCTCTTGGAAACAATTATCATTTTGCTTTGACCAGTGCATTGACCCTTTTGTAATAGAACCATTCTATAGCTCAACTGTGTCCACTGTTTTACCTTCTTGGTGATAATTTAAAGAAAATCACTCAGAATGTGTCAAAGAGCATTTTGAAAAGCCTTGACAATTGTTTTGTCATTTAACAGGAGATGGCCTGTGTTCTTCCAATTTGTTTGGTAATTGCTGCTTCCAAGTGATTTATAAGCTTCTCCCTGGACTGTAAGCGCCATCTTTTGGGTTGCATGCTTTCTCACTATATTTCTCTGTTTACTCAAAAGGAGTTCCCTTTAAACTTCTTGGCATGTGACAGTGAGGTGACTGTGTGGCCTCTTCCCCTAAGAAAACTGCCCTTTTTGGTATTCAATGCATACCTATTCATATTGTTTCCTGTTCATCATGATGTATTTCTTGAAAGACATTTTCCTAAGTGTAATGCATTTTGAAATATAAACACTATCTTTCACCTGTGTACAGTCTTCTATTTACTTCCTTTGTATCCTTCCACTGCACCTTTTGACCAAATCAGTTTTCAACAATATGCAATGCTTTGGCCATCTGCTCATAAATGGAGGAGGCCTTTCACTGAGCAAAGTATCTGGAGATTATTTGATAATGCTGCATGACAAGGATTTGCTTGGATTATGATGGTAAGCAACCAAATTTAAAAAGAACATCAATACTGTCACCTCTGCTTGCAATCACCACTATGCTTCAGAAAAACCCTAGTCAAAATGTCATTGTCTCACTGTACTGTTCTGAGGGTGACTGAAATGTCATCATTTGTTTTGGTCATCTCATGACAAATTATTTGAAGGATAGTCTCTGTGACTATGGAGGTCAGTGCCTTTTGAAAAACAAAACACCTTTCCTTCTGCCTGTGTAATGACATGTTTTGTCAGCACCTCTTAAATTTGATCTTGTGGACAAGCAGGCTGCTTATGATTGGAATTTTTACTAATGACCTTCCTTTCTAAAGTTTAACAATTAACATAATTTGAAAACTTCAAATGACCTCCTTTATCAGACCAAACTCTGTTTTCCTTTGAACTTGCATATTTCAGGCTCTATCCCTGTTATGATCATCACTCACTCAGAAAAACCTGGAGTTGTTGTTTCACTGTTCAGTAAAAGGCAAACCTGGGCTTCTGCAATCCTTTAAGTCAATACTGGCCAGCGCCCTCTGCTTGTAGATGAAGGAGGTGCCCTAACCCTCTGCTTGTAAATGAAGGAGGTTCTGGGCCATGACCATTTACCAGTTTGCTGAGACAGTGGTGTCCTTTTCTTACTGTGATTTTCATGCTGGAAGGAAAAATGCAAGGTCTTGATGAGTGACTTTCTGTTTTGCAGACATATCTCAGGCTCATGATACATTTAGAAGCAGCTGTTCCTTTAACTTTAGATTCAAGAATTTTCTCCTGAGATGAAATTGTATTTCCTGTTCTTTGTAGAATCCATAAAACACTGTGAAACATCTACTAATCAACTTGAGACTGTGGTTCATGTAGTGCTGAGACCTAGGGATAGAAGTGGCGCGACTTAAAGCTGTTTGTCAATTTGATTTGCAGAGTGGGAGGTCAGTCATGGTTGGTCTGTAACAGATGGAGGCTTTTTGGCTTTTTGATGATCGCCGAGGGTAAAATGTCTTAAAGCGCCACTTCCTAACATAGGGGAGACTTTTGCAACAGACTTGGGCTTTTTCCTTTTGGAGCTGATGGACAGACCAGGGGGCTGAGATTAGAAAAAATAGTGATAATGGATTTTGACTTTGACATGGGCGGACTGATAAGTAAAAGGACGAAAAAAGTTATATGAGGGTTTTCTAGATGACAGATTTACACATGGAATTCAGCTTCTGGAAAACTTAGCTATGGATATAGTCATCACTAACATGTAAAAAATACTGATGGCTAACAGTGGCTCCATTTTGGGAGGGCAGCTCCTCGTCAGGAGGTGTCCAGAATTCAGATCTTTGGCTTATGAAGACCAATGCCTTATCCATTTGCGCAAAATTTACCCTTCTCTTGATGTTATTTCTGAAAAATTGACAGCATGATTAACATCAATGATACTTCTACCTACCCCACTATCTTTCCTAACATTTTTTCTTCTCTTTGGCGCATTTGAACTAGCAGCCCTTTGACAATGTATATTTTTCTTTTTGCAAAATGAACCTATCTATTTCTACTCTTATATCTTTCGGGAGTTCAGATTAAGCTGATGAACTCCTTCATTGCTCTACCTATGCTAGATCAACTGTCAAGATTAAGCAGTTTGACAGGATTTCATTCTCTAATCTACAACATGAAATTTAAAAATGATCAAATCAGGATTAGGCAGTCTGATTTGTCATGCATTTGCGGCATAAAAGACAAGCTGCACACAAATGTTATTCTGCAACAAAAGGAAACTTAGACAAGCAGGGCTAAGATTCACAATGTGTTTTTCATCTCTCGCTTCTCTCTTTGGTTCGGTTTTAGGCATGTGGAACCAGAATCTCTCCCTAATCTAAGCTCTGTGATAAGTCAATCTTACACAATGTTGACTATCTTGGCACTCACTAACTTATCAGCAAATAAATTTAAACATGCTCAGCTATGATTAGGCTAGATAGATGAACAAGACATTGAAGTACTGGTAGCGGCATTTAGGCTTGCTCGCTTTCCGAAAGACTATTTTTTGGAACATGGGCCCTTTGTTCTATCTTCACTTACCCTCTTTTCTGTTTTTTACTGTTTTTGACTTTTCTATCTTTTCAATACCTCAAACAATGGTATGTACAATGAATGAAAGTGTCCCAAACTCAAAAATCTTGGAAATGACGGAATTTAAGCATCTTATCCTCGTAAGGATCTCCTCTCACCCTTGTCCCACTTAACTCCTGAAAAGAAAAATTTGGGAAATTCTCCCTCTCTAACATGACATAGGGATTCATGCAAGAATCTCTAAATAGCCCAGTATCTTCCCTTTGTACCTCTCTGAATATCTGATTTCCACTCCTTTCCTTACTGTATGCTTTCCTCAAGTAATGCATGTATTCTTGGTCATTCTTAAAATAGATAATGACATCATCAAGGTATGCACAGATGCAGAAATTTAAAACTGGGAACATGGCCTTCATGAACAGATTTTTGATATTAGGTGGTTTTGCAATTTTGAACTTGAAATCTGATCTACCTCCCGCAAACTTGAAAAAATTTTTAAGCTGTCTACTCTGTAAGGGAATCTTATGATCATGACCTGAAATATCATCTTGCAAAAGTACATGATTAAAAGCACTTTTATTTGGTAAACCATGGTCTTGGGTAGAAAAAGCATATTTTCTGTTATAGGGATATGCAGTATTACTTCTAAAATCAAAGAAAACTCTATGGCCATCTGTTTTATCCCTGATTATTTCAGTTTGTTTCAGATTGTTGTGTTTTCTCTTGTCAAAGATGTTCTTTGAGGGGAAGGTATTGACACAGTAGTTTCCCTTGCTCTTTCTGTAGAAATTGGTATTCTGCATGAGATTTCTGATTTTAGCATTCCTAAGTTCTTCATGAAAAGACAGAATATGAGCCAATTTCAGTAGTTCAGGTATGCTGGGATTGCAACTGTCATCCTTGCTCATAAGAAGTTTATCTGGCATTTTCTCAAGATGTTGAGCTGCTGAAGTTATGGTCAAAGTTTCATTTGCAGTAGGAGGGTCACATGATGGTAAATCTTTGAGGTATGGTAGAAACATTAAACTCCCTTGCTCCCGGGTTCCAAATAGGTTTATGATGTGTAGGTCTTCTAAAGCCTTTACCCGGAAGAATTTTCCACAAGTCACTGCTGGTGTTTGACTAAAACTAGAGCAATTTGCTTGATAGTACATAAGAGTTTGTGCTTCTTGTTCTAATCCTACTTCAGAAGGGGAAAACTTACTTTCCTCAAGACACAACTGTTCATGATCATGGTAGTTTTGAGTGTCTAGTTCATCATAGGGCAGCAGGGACAGTTGATGTGGTGGATCTAAGTTTACATCAGTTTCCTCTTACTCTTCCTCCATGTTTTCATCAATATGCATAATGAAAGAGTTCAGGTCGGAACGCAAGGAACACATTGGAATGTTGTCTGGCCTATCTTGACTGCTAATCATATATTTCATGTGTGATTCACGGTAGAGTATTCTGGTCTGGCCAAACAAAGGAATGGTGGCATATGACATGTCCAGTTGGATATTCCCTTGGAGTTTGGCTCCCCAAGATCTGGATAGAAGCATCCCGTACTTGGGAGGAATGTCTGCCACTACTATATCCATGATCAGATGTTTCGCAGGTATTTGGGCCAGACTAAAACAAAGATCTTTGATCAAACCCAGGCATTGGACTCTACTTGAATCAAATGAATACAAGTCCTTGTATGGTCTTGTGATTTCCAAGCCTAATCTTTCCATTACTACCTTCGGCATAAGATTATGCGAGGCGTCGGAGTCTAGCATGGCATTGTGGAGGATTTGGTCGTGGATGTTGAGGCTAATGTAAAATGGAAGAGTAGTTCCCTCTTGGAATTTTCCCTCTATCTTTGGACCAAAAAATACTTCAGGAGTGTCATCAGTGAGATTAACAGTGTTTGCATCATTCCCTAGATTTAAGACTTTTAGTACTTGGGATTTATAAGAGTTTTGGGCAATGAGTTCATTAAGAGGCATGGTGATCTTGATCTTGGCGATTTCGCCTTCAAAACTAAAAGGTAACTGAAGTTTAGATGTGCTTGTTTCAGCTTTTTCAGCCATGACCCTCTCTATGTTCTGAGTTTGTTGACCTTGTTTTGGGATTTTGTTTGCCATAGTTGTTTCGGTGACTTTTGTAGAAGTACCAGGAGTATCTGAGAGAGGGCTAGTTTGGATAACTTTAGCTTTGCTTTGGTCAGTCTTCTCAACCTTGATTTTGTCACTGCTTGATGCTTTCTTGAGGATGGTATCTGGAGCTTTAGCAGTATCAGAGTTACCTTTCTTGACATTATCTTGGTTTCTTTTGCTTCTAAGGTCATATTGCCTGTGGGCTTCTATAATGGCATTCTGAAACTCTATGGCAGGGTCATCGGGATCTTCATAGTTGTTCTTATCTTGATCAGGAGAAAAGAACGCTTGTTCTTCTTCGGTGAGGTACACCTCACTCTCATTGTCAGACTCTATGAGGTTTAAATGATGTTCATCAAGAGGTTCTGAGTCCCTATCATCTTCTTCCACATAGTTTTCATTGAATGGTGGCCTGATCTGTTGGTCATTTTCCCTTGGTCTGTTTTGGGGCTGTTCCCTCCTAAAGTTCTGGTTCCGGTTTCTGTTGGGAGGGTTTGGCTGGTTGTCCCTAATAGGAGCCTTTTCATTGATCTTTTCCCACATTTTGGCCATGGATTTGACTAAGTCATCTATTCGGGGATCTAGGGAAGGTGATGAAGTAGAGACCTCATCTTTATAGGTGACCTTTCTTTCTGATCTAGTCCTAGCTCTTTTTTCAGCTAAGTTGGCATCTGCTTTTATGGCTATTTGTTGCATTTCCTCTAAGGTAGGGGGATCCTTGTCTCTCAGATGATATGTCATGTCTGGATCAAAACCCTCGGGGAATTTTGCCAAGGCTAGACCAAGTGGGGGTTTGAAATGAGGTGGGAGGGAGTTATATACACTGTTGAACCTAGTACAGTAAGCTTGGACACTTTCCCCATTTTCCCGTTTTAGGTTGTTATATTCCGACAGGATTTGAATGGGGTTTCTTCGGATTTCCCACCTATTTCTGAAGACTTGATGTAGTTCGGGGATATCATGGATACTGTTTGGAGTTAAGCTTTTGAACCATGCTTTGGGTTCACCACCAAGACTTTGTGCGAATATTCTCATTCTGACAGTCTCGTCTTGTACCTCTAGGTATTCATAAGCATCAGTCATCCTACTTATATGCTGTTGAGGTGTGGTGGTGTCTTCTCCAGTAAAGTGTGGGATTTTGTCTTGATATTTGTTTGGGAGAGGAGCTAAAGGTGGTGGTAACACCAAAGGTGCGTACCAGGCAGCCATGACCGGAGCTAATGGATGATGTACAAGATGAGGACTAGTAGGCTGAAATGAAGTGGTTTGAACAGTGGTGGTTTGACCAGGTGTGGCGGATGAACTTGGACTAGTGATCTGGTTTTGAGCAGATCTGGGATGATAGGAGCCAAATTGATAAAGAAGCTGGAAATCAGGAGGGGTAGTAGGTGAAGCTTCTCTAATAGGACTTTGTGATGGGATTAGTGGTTCAAGATCGTCAAAGTTTATCTTACTATATGATTTTCTCCTAGGAAGAGTTTGTGATGAATCTAGTTCCAAAGGTGAATCTAGTAGGATAGTGCGATGTTTAGGTACAGATTTTGTTCTACGGATGGATCTACCAGTAGCTAGATGGTCAGTTTCGGAAGCTTGCCACAGAATCTTCTCTGGGTCATCTACTATGATAGGGGGATTTGGGTCTGGATGGGATCTGGTGTTGATTCTTCGTGAAGCCAGATTTCAGATCCAGAGTTTAGAGAGAATGGTATTGGTGAATGTTTCTGGATGAGTGGTCTTTCTAAAGATTTACTAAGGTGAAGGATGGTCAAAAATAAAAGGGATGGATTAGTGGAGTCGCCAGGTGGAAATGGGTTGTTTTTGTGAAGATAGCTATGGTCCACCACCAGTAACTAATCTGAGAATGTTTTTGGATTTTCTGAGTTTTAAGTGCAACCTATGGTTTGTTAAAGTATCTTAGACTTGTTTCAACACTTTGCTAGGGTGATGAGAACAAAAAGAGTTTACTCTAAAAAATGAGTCTATGGACTGCTTGCTTGTTTATGGTACTTAAAGGACCAAAGAGTCTATAAGAGTTTGCTGGACTATTATGTACTCAGTGTCCCACCATCTCCCGCTATGTTAGTGAGCGATGGGATAGGTCTATCGGATAGTAGCCTGGAGCTTGGTAAAATAGTAAGGCTTACTAGAGTTTAGTGGAGTCGCCAGGTGGATTATCAGTTTGTTTTGAGATATAATTGTATGGTCCACCACCAGTAATGTCAAAAACCAATCTAAGGGAGTGTTTTGGGGTTTTGTGACTTTTATGTGCCTACAAGGTTTGGAAGAATTTTCTATAACTGACTCATCATTTTTCTAAGATGGTGAAAAAGCTATTTTCTACCCTTCAGACAATGTCTAGATATACTAAGCTTGATTGAGACTTCAAGAGTTACTAAGGTGTACTTAGATTGTCACTAACTCAGAAGGTCCTACTGTGAGTGCCACTATGTTAGTGAGTAGTGGGATAAGTCAATCAGGTAGTATTATTTAAGGTCTCTTAAGGTCTAGGGAATCTAAGCTTTTGTTACTCAGAGTCCCATCGTGATCGCCATTATGTTAGGGTCCCGTGATTTGGCCGATTGGCGAGCCAAATGACGATGTAACATCAAACCAAGCTTTGGAGCCCAAGGACCTAGCCTTCCTGGACTCAGAGAGGGCTCTCTCTATTATATGCAAAAGATATCGGTGTGTTTGCTTATGGTGTTCTGATATTAGGCTAGTTAAGAAGTGAGTTTTTGATTTTTTGGGGTTTTTTAAGTTCGTGAGGGATAAAATTGATCAAAGACATAAACTGGATAACAAGATGTAGATAAATTGGGCTATGGGGTCAAACAGGTCAAGGAAGCTATGAGATGATGATGCAAGGTTGCTGTAGGGCCGATTTGATTCATGGTAGAAGGGATCTTTGGGCAGAATGGAGTAAATGGACATCAAGCTTGTGAAAGACGAGGGATTTCAAGTATAATTAGTTGATAGCAGACATAAGCATGTTATAGCAAGCCATTAATCATGCTAAGTGTAACTATGAGCTAATTAATACATAGAAATCAAACATTACAGCCATGCATAGAGGTATAAGACCCTCTAACTTCGGGAAATGGCTATCAGACTTTTGGGAAAACACATAAGACAAACTAACAACTCATAAACTACGCCGGAACACTTAAACATAGTCTCTAAGTCATTGGGCACTTTGACAAACAAGCTTTCATAGTTTTAGGCAAAGGGCTAGATCGGGACTAGGCCTCCTTGGTTCAACAAGATGATCAACAAATCAGTCAAAGAGAAAGTTTTATGGACAGAACTATGGACAGCTTATAGGTAGGCAGGGCACACCATACATCCTACTCAACATGCATAAAACTGGTAAATAAAACTAGCAAACATTATCCTTGGGTTACTAAAGAGCAGTTAAGAATTCTTTAGCATAACAAAGGAAGAAGAAAACATCAAGCTATGAAGATTCAGGAATTTTGAGGTGCCTCCATGGGCATATCTCAAAACTAATCTCTACTGATCTATAGCAGCAAGAAGCATGTATTATGGATGAAAACTAGAAGACAAAAACATAGAAAGAAACACTATACCATTCTACCATGTCATGGAATCCATCACCAATCCTTCATCATTCATCAAAAGCATCCAAGAGGCAGTCCAAAAATCATAACACAAGTTTATTCTTCAAAGCTCATATGACCAATGTATTAATTCTTCTCTCAAGTTCAGCCTCTGATTTACAATGAAACCCATGGAATAAATAGGCTTGAGGGAGGAAAACCTCATGGAGCAACTAGCTATCCCATTGGCCAAGTCAAAATATCTAAACTTGTCCTTGAGGCTTTGCAAAGCCCAAGGCACAAAATATCCCATAAAATATCTTAAAAACTGCTAAAAACGGAAATTATATTGACTTTACATCATTTCCCAAGTATAAAAATAGCTTAACGCACATTTGGGAAAAGCAGATTTTTGAGGTTCAAAAATTACAAAAATACTTCATATTTATGCCTGAAAAAGGTCCCCTAACTTTCTGGAGGCAATAGGCAGCCTTCCCGATGTCAAAATGAGGCTCATGAGGGCTTGTTGGAAAGCTCTCTGTGTCTACGTTCTGGCGCAACTGAAACCATCTCAATCTGAGGCCTGGAAGTCATCCAAAACTATACCTGTGTGTAAAAAACCAGGAAATAGCAGACTGCTGATATGGCGGGCAGAATGTGCAAAAAGAGGGCGTTTTTCGCCAATTTGAGGGGGCGAATGATCTCTGAATGCCCTGAAAATCGCTGGAGACCTGATCATAGAATTATGGCATCCATCGGTATCATCCTCCTCCCTTGAAAAATCATCAAACTGAAATGGCGAAATTATGAGTTTTCGACCAAAAACCCAAAAAATGCCAAAAAACAAAAAGTTGCCGAAATATGCCCAAAATTGGCATGCATGACCCTCAAGGGTCCATAGCAACATGCTCCGAAGCTGAGGCAAAAATATCAAGGGCTGATATGATTTTCCCTTCTTTCCGTGCTAGGCGCTTCCCCTTTGCCTTCTTCAATTTCTCCTGAGCTGCCTTTAGTTTGTGCCGGGAAAACTGATTCAGTGTTTGGAAGTGATGTGTCCTCTTCCTCTGAAGCTCTAAATCTCTATTCGCCCTCTCAAGCTTCATTTCCAAATGTTTGTTAGCTCTTTCAAGCCAAGCCTCTTTGTTTTCCTCAATTTCTTGCTCAAGGAGTGCAGTGAGAGGAAAGGCTTGGAGCTGGGCTTACTCTTCTGCTCTCTGCTTTTCCAAGGCTCTTTTAAGCCCGATGGTCCTAGGCCTCCTCCGCCTAGGCTGGTCTTCCTCCTCTTCATCATCAAACTCACCAATGAGCTCTTCAATTCTTGCTTGCGCCTTGACTGCCTCTTTCTTATACCTAATCGCCCGTGCCTCATGAACAGCTGTGTGCACATTCATTTGTTTGTTTTCAATCTCCAAGAAGTGAATGAAATTCCTTGCCCTTTGAAGATCTTGCTCTAATGCCTCAATTTGCCCTTCCTTATGGATTAAGAGATTTTCAAGAAGGCGGGCCTCATTGTCACTATCATCGCTTTGGATAGGGATAATAGCTAATTCACCTCCATGCTTTGTACTTTCCCCAACTTTTCTTTTACCTTTGAAAGCCAATCTGGCGCTTTTCCTTTTTGGCATGCTAGAAGGTGTCTTTTTGGGCAATTTCCTCTTGCTAGGAACAATCTTTGTCACTGTTAGGGTGGCAGCTTTAGTCTCTCTTTTCCTTGCTGTGCTGAGCTTTGTTACTTAGCTTTGTTACTTTGAGAGGAGTAGTAACAACTGATTTACCTTTGACATCTTTTTGAACTGGCTGCTGGCTATCTTCTCCTAGCTGTTCACTTGGCTACCCTTGTTCGCCAACATTAGCTTGCTGTTTTTCATCACTGTCTTGTCCATTTTGTGGCTCAAGAGGTGACTCAACTTCCTTCCCAACCTGTTGTTCTTCATCATGCATCTTCTGCTGTTCCTCAACTGCTGTCTGCTGCTGCTCCTCAATTTGTAACTGCTGCTCTTCATTTCTTGTTTGTTGCTGTCCCTCATCATGGACCTGCTGCTATTCCTCATCATGGACCTGCTGTCCTTCATCAACTATCTGCTGCTGTCCCTCAACCCTTTCTTCTTGCTGCTGTTTACTGCCCTCTCCTTCCTTTTGTTGACTAGGCTGTCCAGTAGTCATTCTGAGCCTCCTAGGAGTAGGCCTACTAGACAAAGGTACTGGGTGATGGATAGGCTGAGTAGGAGAAATATGGGCAGGAGGAACAGTGGCAAAATCTGGATGGCTGATGAATAAATCCCATAAAACCTCTTTCTTCTCTAGCTGGTATAGGAAGATAATCTTGATCAAAGAATGATGAAAAAGAGAAGGGATTTTCTAAGGTGGGGCCTTCTTTTGGACAGTGGATGCCATTTTCTCTATGCTTTTGAACAAAAAGTAAGGGAGGTTCAGTTGCCTGCTTCTGGTAAAATGCATCAATAAACGGACATGGTAGGCATAAATTCGATTAAACCTCCCTTCACAAGTGAAATATTTCATTATGGCTTTCATAAGCGGAGCATAGCTGTCAAGGAGATATGAAAAAGGGAAAATAGCAGTGACAGCCTCTCTATGTTCAGGCTTGATGAAAGGTTTGTAATCCTCTAAATCAAGATGAGCTTGTTTAAACCATTTTTCGCCATGATACGAGATCTTGGTGGCCTTGGACACATACCTTGGAGAAATTTTGAAATCAATACCCGCCACTTGGAAGTGTTTTTCTTTGAATCTCAGGGCGCACAAGTGTGTTAATGGCGAAAAACTCTTGACTTCTTCTATCTTCTGGCAGAAATCAAGGCAACCTACTTCATGGAAGTTGAAAATTACAGATGGATGAGCATTAATATCTTCTGTAGAGATGGGCTCATATCTTTTATGTGGACCGCTCCTGCTGTCTTGCCTTGGAGGCATTCTGACCTAAAAATGCTTTGGAAGAGGTAAACTGCCTTTACTGTGTGTAAAAATGCCCTGCTGGAATCAAACTGTGTCACTTTACTGCTTTGACAGAGAGACAATGTGAGGTGGATGGTTTGCAACAAGTGTCTTTGTAATACACAACCTCCTGTTCTCTTAAAACTAGCCTTCTACCTTTGAGTGTACCTCAGCCAGGCAGATTCCTCAATAGGACACCATATAGTAAAGATGAGACAGACTGCTGTGTATATTTCCTGTATACAGTGTTAAGAAATCATTCTTCTTGTGAGTTTGTTAGAGGCCAATCAACACACTTGTATTTGTGTCTCCAAGACAAAACTCAATCATTAAAACCCTGCTCTTCAGAAAGTGGCCCTACACCTTGAAAATATCTCAGTAAACAATTTTTCAATATGATATAATATAGTGAAAAGAAGGGCAGACTGCTAGAAGGAGTTTGCTGTGAGAAGTTCTTTGATCACCCTTTTCTTGTGAGTTTTAAGATGTCACTCAATACCTCTTACTCCTTTCCATAGTAAATTTTGCAATAATTAAAAAAATCTGCCCTGTATAAGTGTGCCAACATTGAACTAACTTGTATATGTGAAATCAACCCTTAGTGCTATTTAAGCAGTCACTGTAACAGTCCTGAGCAAAGATGACAGAGTTTGAAAGACTCCAAAGTTTTTAGGCAGAGGTTATGTGAGTTTTCTCCTTTCAAAACAATCAATGGCTCCTTGTGAATGTAACCCTCTGGTTATGTTAGAAAAACCTCTGCTTGGATGGATAGCAACTTGTCAATAAGCTTTGAACAACACAAGGCAGTCAACCAACAATACAGTGAATATTGTCTCTTTATGAGTAGTGTGAACAACCTTCCTCCGGAGCTTCAACCTATAAGTTTCTGCTTGACCAATAACCCTTTCTCCCACTGTAATTTCACTGTTCTCTATGCATGTCACTTTTTTAAACAAAAAACGTGCTCATAATTTTAACCTTGATGTGAGTATACAGTCAGATTCATATTTAAAGCAGAGATAACAGGGTTTTTTTTTTAAAGCTCCAAAATATTTGAGCAAAGGCTATGAGAGATTCCCTTTTTCACAATAATCAAGACCCTTTTCAATGTGGAATATCAGTCATCTTTGGGAGAAAGCCTTTATGACCTCTGAAAATCCACTTGGCAGTGAGGTTTTAAAGAACAGAACACAGCACAGAGTATACAGAGAATACTGTCTTTCGGTGATTGAGTAGGGTAATCAATGCTCTGTTGCCTTCAACAGTAAAGACTTCTTTTAAACTAGCATACTAGTCTCCCTTGGGAAAATTCCTCCACACTTTGGAAAACCAGTTTCTCAAATGTCTATGAAAAGCCAACAAACACAGTCAGGGTTTTCTGTCCATAGGATAAGATGGCAGATTTTTTGAAAGGCATTTGAAGTGTTGGCAGAGGTCAGTGGGAAATCCCAAACAAACAGGGTTTATTTTTGATGAACTTCAACGATAACAATGTTGTTTCAACAGATATGCTCATGCAAAAACCACCTTTATCACCTTGGAAAATTTTGAATATTTCAAAGGCAAATTTCAAAATACCTCTTTGAAATCGTTGGAAGATCCTTGGAGAGGCTTGGAGCAGCTTTGTATTCACTTCTGAAAACGCGTTGGAGGTCAAAGAAACTGAGCGGCACTTTGTGGTGAAAGGGCGTCGCGCAATTTACCAACGGGCGGCCTTGTCGGGTCGGGCAGTCAGGCGTGTACAGGCGCGTCGCGCGTACACGGGATGCCTTTGTAAAATCGCCCCCAGGCGCGTCGCACGGTTTTCCAGGCCCATCGCGCGATCGCTCAACCCTGAAACTGTGTGCAGAATGCTAAAGCTTGCTCCGGTCTTCTTTGCTGTGGTGCTGAGAACATGGAGGAAAATTTTACTTGTGATTTTTGAAAGTGCACATTCCCCCTCGACTTAACAAACTCCCAACGGTCAATAATTTTAAATGTAATATGAACTTCTCGGTTGGGTTTTGTAAGGTGAAAACAGTCTTTTTAACCCTTCTTCACAATACTCCTTGGCGTAATTTCAACTCGGAATCATAAGCGACCGAACTTCAAACTTTGAAAAATGACTCAATAACCTTTATACCATCTCTGTCACCGTGTTCAATGATGCTGGTGATATTTATGATGTAGAGTAACCCCCTTTTAAAACTGTCAAGAAAAAACCTGAGAACTGCTTAATTTCCGAAAGGGTAGGTTTTGCCTTGTCAATTTGCTTTGACAGCCTTGGTGTTATTTACTTCTTCAGACCTTTACCTACTGTGGATGCCAAGTTTGCTGCAGTTTCTCGTAGCTTGCTATGATCTTTCAAGAAGGACACTTCTTACTACATTCCTCTGCTTGACAACACATTATACCACATCTCTGTTTATTGAATACTGGAAACTTGTTTTGTTTCAAACTATCCATAACACTGACTGTCCATGAAAATAACTTCTTTGCCTATACATAAACTGGTATACTTATTCACCATGTCCATCCTGGGAATTAAACCTGAAATGCCTCCCATTAATTGTGATGTATATTCTGAAAGGAGGAAATCATGAAGCAAGAAGAACAGGTCTCTTGGAAACACTTATCATTTTTCTTTGACCAGTGCATTGACCTTTTTGTAATAGAACCATTCCATAGCTCAACTTTGTCCACTGTTTTACCTTCTTGGTGATAATTTAAAGAAAATCACTCAGAATGTGTCAAAGAGCATTTTGAAAAGCCTTGACAACTGTTTTGTCATTTAACAGGAGATGGCCTGTGTTCTTCCAATTTGTTTGATAATTGCTGCTTCCAGGCGATTTGTAAGCTTCTCCCTGGACTGTAAGTGTCATCTTTTGGTTGCATGCTTTCATACTATATTTCTTTGTTAACTCAAAAGGAGCTCCCTTTAGACTTCTTGGCATGGGAAAGTGAGGTGACTGTGTGGCCTCTTCCTCTAAGGAAACTGCCCTTTTTGTATCAATGACCTGCATATAATCAATATTGTCTCCTGTCCACTATAGGTATAATTTGACAGACATTTCCATAGGAAAAACAATACTTTTGAATCATAAACCCTATCTTTTACCTGTGCAATGACTTCTATTTACTTTCTTTGTATCTTTCCACTGCACTTTAGATCAATCAGTTTTCAACAACCTGCAATGCTTTGGCCATCTGCTCATAAATGGAGGAGGCCCTTCACTGAGCAAAGTATCTGAAGATTATTTGATAATGCTGCATGACAAGGATTTTCTTGGATTATGATGGTAAGCAACCAACTTAAAAAGAACATCAATACTATCACCTCGGCTTGCAATCACCACTATGCTTCAGAAAAACCCTAGCCAAAATGTCATTGTCTCACTGTACTGCTCTGAGGGTGACTGAAATGTCATCATTTGTTTTGGTCATCTCATGACAAATTATTTGAAGGATAGTCTCTGTGACTATGGAGGTCAGTGTCCTTTGAAAAACCAACAGCTTTTCTTTTACCTATGTAATGATATGTTTTGTCAGCACCTCTTCAATTTGATCTGGTGGACAAGCAGGTTGCTTATGATTGGAATTTTTACCAATGACATGCCTTTCTAAAGTTCAACAATTCACATGATTTGAAAGCTTCAGATGACCTCCTTTATCAGACCAGACTCTTTTTCCTTTGAGCTAGCATATTTCAAACTCTATTCCTGTTATGATCATCACTCACATTCATAAAACCTGGAGATATTGTTTCACTGTTCAGTAAAAGGAAAACCTGGACTTTTGCAATCTTTAAAGTCAATATTGGCCAGCGCCCTCTGCTTGTAGATGAAGGAGGCGCCCTAACCCTCTGCTTGTAAATGAAGGAGGTTCTGGGCCATGACAATTTACCAGTTTGCTGAGACAGTGGTGTCCTTTTCTTACTGTGATTTTCATGCTGGAAGGAAAATGCAAGGTCTTGATGAGTGACTCTCTGTTTTGCAGACATATCTCAGGCTCATGATACATTTAGAAGCAGTTGTTCCTCTAAATGTAGATTCAAGAATTTTTTCTTGAGATGAAGTTATATTTCCTGTCTTTGTATAATCCATAAAACACTGTGAAACACCTACTAATCAGCTTGAGACTGTGGTTCATGCAGTGCTGAGACCTAGGGATATAAGTGGCACGACTTAGAGCTGTTTGTCAATTTTATTTGCAGAGTGGGAGGTCAGTCATGGTTGGTCTGTAGCAGATGAAGGCTTTTTGGCTTTTTGATGATCGCCAAGGGTAAAATGTCTTAAAGCGCCACTTCCTAACATAGGGGAGACTTTTGCAACAGACTTGGGCTTTTCCTTTTGGAGCTGATGGGCAGACCAGTAGGGCTGAAGCTTAGGAAAAATAGTGATAATGGATTTTAACTTTGACAAGGGCAGACTGAAAAGTAAAAGGGCGAAAAAAGTTTTATGATGGTTTTCTAGATGACAGATTGACATATGGATTTCAGCTTCTAGAAAACTCATGGGCAGACCAGTAGGGCTAAAGCTTAGGAGAAATAGTGATAATGGATTTTAGCTTTGACAAGGGCAGACTGAAAAGTAAAAGGGCGAAAAAAGTTTTATGATGGTTTTCTAGATGACAGATTGACATATGGATTTCAGCTTCTAGAAAACTCAGCTATGGATATAGTCATCACTAAAAAAAATACGGATGGCTAACATACAGCATGCCAACGCATGCTAGGAGAGTTCTATGTTGTGCTAGTGCATGCCACAATGTGCTTGGGTGTCAGTGTAATCACAAGATGTTCTAGGTACAAATATGTTCCAAGACATGTGAGGTGCTAAGAAATGTTAGTGTGTGCCAAAGCATTACTTTAAGGTGTGCCCAGATTGTTGAGGATTGTTAGGTCTTTCTCATTTATAGAATTGTCAGAGCTCAATTATGTATTAAATAATATATTTCCTACACACAATAGTGGAACTTTATCTAAATGGAATTTGCTAGATAATAAACTTAATAGATATGAAACATGTGTTGGCTCATAGGAAATCTCTATTCGACTAGTCATTACTTGAGGGAAATGATACACGCTTATTACTTCTTAAAAAAATGACTGACCTAACCACTATGGCCTTGGACATATTATAAAAAATTATCCACAATAATGGTATTAAATCGTTATTTTTTGAAAAAAAATATATTAACAGGCACATAGCGTCATCAAAAACTCATTGGAATGATCAATGATGACGAAATTTTTTTTATCGTCACCAAAAGTAACAAAAAAAGCATTGGTGAGGGTCATTAAAAGTTCATCACTAGAAGTGTCACCAAAGAGAGAATTAGTGATGGGCCTTTAACGACCCTCACCAGAAGTGAAATGTCTTTGGTGACGGACCATAAAGGACCATCACTATATACACTTATAGTGACATTTTTTTAATGATCAATGATGATGGACATTTTTTGACCATCACCAAAGTAACAAAAAGAGCATTGGTGAGGGTCATTAAAAGTTCGTCACTAGAAGTGTCACCAAAGAGAAAATTAGTGATGGGCCTTTAACAAACCTCACTAAAAGTGTCATTGAAAATGTCTTTGGTGACGGACCATAAAGGACCATCACTATATACACTTACAGTGACATTTTTTTAATGACCATCACCATATGTGACATTGGTGACGGACCTTAAAGGTCCGTCACAAGCATGACCCTCACCAATGTTCTTTTTTCTTGTAGTGTAGGGAAGATTGGCATGGATTTCCATCTCCTAAATTAAAATATGTGTTGTGGATTGATTTGTACATGATCCAATGGCTGGTAAGATTTCATGGTTGACCCTTGTGCTTTCTTATGCTTTCCTGAATTTAATTCTTGAATTGAAATGCTTTCCTGAATTTAATTGCTGAATTGAAAGGGCTGTTGAGTTTAATTCTTGAATTGAATGGTTGGGTGTACTATTTCCTAAATTGAATGGTGTCATTTAATGTATTTAGTAGGTTCAATGGTTAAACATAAATGTACATATGGCTGACACACATTTCACCTATTCTTGTGCAGGTGTTACCCAACAATGGGATGTGTTTCCCCAATGCAAAATAGTGAGTGACTGTTTGATGGGATAGATGTAATTTTGGATGGAAAGCATTGTAATGTTTTGTAGCACACTTTGAATTAGTTGGTAATTCATAATTGGAGGTACTTGAGACAATAGGTCTTGTCAACTTGTGATGTTAAGGCTTGGTGTTTGAAATTTGTTGGTCCAATCAAAATCTGGGCTCATTTTGAACATATTTATATAACTTATATAACTTAATATAAAATATTTATGTGCATATTTTAGTGATTTTATGATTTTTTTTATGGATGTGTGGGACCAGTACTATAACTACTATTGGTCCTTGGACAATAATAGAAGCCTCTCCCCTAGTAGTGATCCAAAGAAGAATAGAAAGAACGTTGACAATGTCCTGAAGGGGATAAATTGTTACACATAATTATTTGTTTATTTATGCTACCTGTATCCGCAAACAAATACAATTGCAATATTCTTTGAAAGGGATGGTACATTTACTGGAATGAAACTCATCCCCACACCTTGTTATATCATTCAAAATGATTGCAATAAAATAATGCCGGTAAAAGCATAAATTGCATTAAGATATGAAAACGAAAATTTTAATGTTGTGAATGATGTGAGATTAAAGGTTGGCCTTTAATAATAATTCAAATTAAAATTATCATTCTCATCATATTCACTATTAAGAAATTTTATAACAAATATATCATTTTAATCATTTTTTACTATTAATAAAATTTATAACATAGAACTTCATATTATTTATTCATATGTATTACTAAAATTTACAACATAGAACTTTATATTATTTATTCAGATGTATTATTATGATTAACATACATATACCAATCCAGGGATATCACTGTGGGAATATGGGACGATCCACACTGGAAAGGTTCGTTGGAGTTTCAAAATTTAGAGAGCAAATGTTTGGTTGAAGTAGACAATGATAATATTCTACATATGCATGATCACCTCTGCGATTTGGGGCGAGACATTGCATGGGATAAACTTCCCTACCCTTTTTCAGATCCAATAGAAAACATTCATGATTTGCTGCAACAATCATCTGTAAGTTCTCAATCATTTAATACATTTAAATTTCTTTTCCGTAAAAGTTTGTATACAGTGTCAAAATTTGTTATCGATTTCTGGAAAATGAACAGGGAGTAACCAAAGTGCAAGGAATTAGGAGCTTTCTTAATTATGATACAACCAAAGTGCGAGGAATTAGGATATTTCTTAATGATGATACAGACTCATGGTGCCAAAGGAGTGGAGACCTGTTTAGGAACTGCGTGATGGAGCTTCACAATAGATTGAAAAACACATTATCGTTTTCTTGGTATTGGTATCACGCATTTGCAACTTATTCAGACTGAAGGGCATCCCTGGAGCATATTTTGAGGAGGGCGCACTCCCCAAATATCCTATGGATTTCTTGGCATGACTTCCCATACTCTTGTCTGCCTTCCTTGATTCCAATGAAGAATTTTTTGCAGGTGTATGGGAAAGTATTCAAAGAATTGTGGCAAGGCAGATCATAGGTAATTTGGAGTTTGTTTAATTGTTTGTAGAAGTTAATATTGTACCACCAGACCCAGAAGGATTTGTAAGTGATGCCTAGAAAAAAATTATCAACTTACATATTTTTAACATCAATTTGAACACATGTTGTAGGCACCTATTCAGTTGAGGGTGTTGGATATTTGTGGTATGCTCTCGAATATACCAAAATCCATAGAGCAGCTGAACAACCTCAAACGGGTTTTCTTCACCAATGTATCTTTCTATAAATTACCAAAAGCATTTTTCCAGATGAGGTGTTTGAAGGTTTTGGTCTTTCAAACATGCGAAAACCTGAAGGCGCTACCAAATTCTTTTGGTAACTTGACAAACCTCCATCACGTGGAGATCTCTCGTTGCTTAGAATTGGAGATTATGTTAGAGTCCTTCGGTAACTTGACAAACCTCCAACACGTGGAGTTGTCTTGGTACAAGAATTTGAGAATTCTTGTCTCATCTGAAATTCTTTCATCATGGCTGCTTTAAATTCATCTAACTCAAGACCACCTGTAAAAATCATATCATTAACACATAAGCAAACAATCAAAATCTGTCCATGCTCATTTACCTTTGTGTACAAGGTAGGCTCAATGTTGCTTCTGCAAAATCCATTCTTAATCATGTACTGTTGATTCTGCTATACCATGCTCTAAGTGCTTGCTTCAGTCCATAGAGAGCTTTCTTTAACCTGTAAACTTTATCTTCTTTACCTTCAACTTCATAACCTAGAGGCTATTGCACATAAATTTCTTCTACAATTCCATTCAAGAAGGCTGATTTGACATCCATCTGATATACTTTCCACTTGTTCTAAGTGATTGTCTCTAGAACTGCTCTTTCAATAGCTAATCTGGCTATCGAAGCAAATTTTTCTCTAAAGTCTATTCTCGGTTGCTATGAGAATCCTTTTGCCACAAGTATTTCTTTAAATCTGTCAATTTCACCTTTCTCATTCAACTTAGTCTTGTACACCCACTTCACACCAACGAGGTTTTTATTCTTTGGAAAATTAACCTAATCCCATGTATCATTCTTTTCAATAGAATCAATCTCTTCATCCATGGCTTGCACCCAATTTTCATCTCTGATCGCTTCTTCAAATGAAGAAGGTTGGAATGCCACCAATGAAAAATTTGAACTAACATCCAAATCATCATAAATATCTTTTAAACATCTCATATTTTTCTTACCAATGCTTGAATCTTTACCTGATTGGCTTCTTGGAGAATTCTAGTCTCTTGATCTACTTGAAGATCCATGTTGCTCTGACAGTCCTTGCTGGTGTGACTCTATTTGGTGTCTTCTCTATTGATTCTTGCTGCTCTTTTTCTACTACATCATCCTCTTCCATCAATGGTTCTTGTGCACCGATTTTTTTCTCTATAGTCCCATTCCATGACTCTTGTTCTTTGAACACAACATATCTACTAATTATTTTATCCTTGGTGACAGGGTTATACAATTTTTAAGCTTTTGAATGCTCACTATAACCATTAAATATGCATTTTTCACTTTGATCATCTAATTTTCCTTTTATCTGCTTAGACACATGTGGATAGGCTACACATCCAAAAAATTTGAAATGAGATACACTGCATGACATACCTGACCGTGCTTCTTCTAGTACTCTGTTCATCACACTCTTTGTAGTAGATATGTTTGTCACATGAACAACACATGCATCAACATGGTGTTTAACATTCATGATTGTTATGTTCTTTATCTCTACTACACCATTCTCCTACGGTGTATATCTGGTTGTAAATTTTCATCTAATTCCATGTTGTTTGCAGTACTCATGGAATGCTTTCGAATCGTATTCACCACCACGATTTGATCTCATTACCTTGATCTCCCGATCACTTTGGTTCTCTACTAAGGCTTTGAACTCTTTGAACTTTGCAAAATTTTTAGACTTCTACTTCAAGAAGTAAACCCAAGTCTTTCTGCTATAGCCATCAATAAAATTTAGGAAGTAAAAACTTCCACCAATCGACTGTGTCCTCATAGGTCCACACAAGTCTGTATGCACCTACTCAAGTAGTTTCTTTTCTTTGTATGAAACTCCCTTTGGAAAACTTTCACGGTGTTGCTTTGCCAAGATGCAACACTCACAAGTGCTACATTAGGGGAATTTTGAGGTCTAAAACGGGCCTCCTAAGGAAATTATAAAATAATAGTGGAAATAATAAAGTAATATTTGATTACATCATCAAATTTTAGAGGGAATAAAGAAAAAAGTAGTTTTTCAACTCGTATTAAGAAGTTATCTCCCTAAGGTTTTACTCAAATTTAGAGAAGGAATACTCAATGGATGAACAATTTAATTCCCCATCCAAGGAGTATCCATGTTTCATACTTTTTATGGACTCTGCTACATGAAAAATGAGAAATACATGAAAAACGTGATTGCAATCATAGTTTTTCATGTAGCAGGGTCCATCAAGCATATGCAACATGGGTACTCCTTGGATGAGGAATCAAATTTTGCATCCAAAGAGTAATCTCGCTAGAAATTTGAGTGAACCCTTAGGGACATAAGTTGAAAATACAAGTTGAAAGAGTAGTTTTATTATTTATTATTTTTTAATATTTTTACTTTTTTACTCCAAAAATGGTCAATCATCTCCCATGGTTGACATCATCATCTTGAATTCTATTGTTTCTCATAAAGTTTATTTTGGTTGTACATTTTTCTTAGGAGGCCCATTTTAGACCTCAAGATTCCCCTAATGGCAGGTTCTTTAATGGGAAGTAATCATCTGACCATCTATTTCTGCCCCAACAATATTAAACCGGAAAAATGAAAGTATCCAAACTGAAAGTTCCATAGCCAGTAATCATTAGAAAATGAAACTGTAAAAGAACTAAATTGATTGTTGTAGTTCATAATTAGAGGAAAATGTATGTTCCTCATCATCTGCACCTTTCCTATCAGCTGCTTGCTTGGGGGTTTGTCATAAATAACACAATCTTACCCCTGAAAAATAACTCTATATCCTTTCTATTTCAATTGAACAACACTTATCAGATTATGTTTGAGTCCAGGGACATAATATACCTCTGATATTGTCTTTGGCTCCCCTTGCTTGGTCAGAAATTTGACCACTCCTTTTCCATCTACATCCATGGTCTTGTTTGATCTAAAAGGAGTGTATTAGTTTTGTTTTGCTAAGTGTTCTTTCAGTAATAAAAACATGTACAATTTGTCTCCATTTCTTTGCTTAAGGAATGAGTGTTTTAACCATGAAACATAGATGAATTTATGAACTTTAAGCATGAAAATAAACCTAAAAAACAATATACAGTAGTGTATAGTAGAGAAATACAATCACACATAAGTTTTACACAGTAGGCATGATGAAGCAGTTCACCCCTCTTGGGCTACATCTGCTAGTCCAGCTCCCAATGGCATGTCCCTCTTTTTCATTATGCTCAAAATTGAAAATTACATGTGTTTACAAGCCTCTAATGGATATTTTGTTTGCACCAATGGCTCTGTAATGCTCAAGTTAGTCTAGGTAGACTCTTGTTTCACCCAAATTGGTCAAAAATTGACCTCCCAATGCATTTTTTCCAATGTAAGCTAGAAAAGCTCCACTAAAAGTGGAGACTGGCACTTAACTGTCACTAAAAATAGTGAAAACCCTAATTTTTAGGTTGACGTTAATTATCCTGCTAGTCTAAACTACAAATTTTAAATGTGATGGTTAAGGGGTCGGGAGTGGCCACATTCCAACCCCGCAACCCCCACGGTTAGTCTAACCACCAAGAGGAACTACTGCAATACTGTGGTTGGAACTGGAGTGATAACCAGTGTTAATAAGCCATGATTTTCGGGTAACATTAAAGACATGTTTGTATGCGATATAGTTTACCACCTATGGAGTTATTGTTTTAATGTCGTTGAAACCTTACAACATATGTTGTGGTGAAGTGAACTGTGGCATTTGATCAATCTTTTGGACCGTCGGTGGGTTGGGACCGCAGGCGGTCCCCCCCATGACTGCAGAACATATACACTATAAAATAATGCGGAGAACAATACAATTAAGAAACAACTGGTAGGCAGAATGGTTCAAGGCCTTCCTGGGCGCTGTTATCACAAAATTGTACATGATTGGCTATTGATCAGACAAATCTATGTAACTATTTCAAACCATCTTTTGACTGAAGCTTAACCTCTTCAATCTGAGAGGGCTCTCTCAAAGGGTTTTATGATATTTGATTATGATAGTGCTAGATGGCTAACTCTATTAAAAATGTAAGTTGTTCTTTATATTTTCAGGTTGAAAAGAATGCAAGCTTGCCTCCATTGGGCTTATGGAGTCAACAAATCACTATATTCAGTGGAAAGGTTCCTTGACATGGAAGCTGATGCAGATAAGGGTCTTTAACAAACAAAATTCACTCATAAAACATAGGAAAACACAGTCATCTCATTGCTAAAGGAAGTTAGAGCATAGAGTTTATGAATTGAGTAATAGAAATGAAATATACTACAAATAGTAAAACATAAGATGTAGATCAAATAAACATTAAAAACCCCATGAGAATATTAGGTCTATCAAGAAGAAATCACTCAATATTACTGATATGAGTCAAAATACATAAAGCAGCAGTTTTATGCAAAAATTCTCTAACACTTGACTAATTCGATGATTTTCCTTTAAATATATATTCTTATAGCAAGGATGATCTACATCTTGGCTAGATTCATCGAATTCTTCTTATGACACCTCATACAACAAAAAAACATGTCTTTTAACAAGAAAATGACAGCTACACCCTAAATATGACTTTTCCTAATAGGACTCAAAATCCTATTTATTACATCACTCTACCTTATCTTTGAAACAATTACATATCAGTTACACATAAGCGTCACATGCTTGAATAGGCTATGACATAGTTCATCACTACTTTACATATTAAAAACCCTCCTAATCATGTGGAAAAAAACCCTATATTTCAAGAATACAAGACATTATCTTCAACGAAAGCTTTAGTTGATGAGCTATCTCCACTGCACTTTCTTCAAGTCATAAATGTTTGGTAATAAGGTCCCTTGACCCGTTGGATGTGTCCACCAGTCCAAAAATTCCACTGGGATGCTTCAAAACCTTCAAAAGTAGCTCGCTACGAAAACATGATAGTTTCATAGCAAGCTTTCGTAGCGTCCAAAAAATAGCTTTTGCACCTATAAATTTTATCCTTTGGTTGTTCTAGAGTGTTAACCAAGACATGAAACCTCACCAGCATTAAAATCCCTCCTTAAAAACTTCAAAAAGTGATTTTGAAGGAAAATAGGCTGATACAAAACTTTTCGTAGCGTTTTCCTACTTTTAAGCCTAGGAAACACTACGAAACTGTGAAAAACTGCAGAATTTCCACATTTCAACTCTTTCTAAAAAATGTAACCTCCAGCTGTAAAAACTTGGTCTTCAACATGCCATGAACCTTATAAAACACATTCAAACTCAACTTAAGACCCCTGAGGCGTTTCTTCTTCATTAATGATTAGTTGAGCTATGGGCTTCTCAACCACAATCATCTTTAAGAATTTTTTCTCCAGCTCTTCATGAATCAATTCTAACTACTCTTCGAGGTCTTTGAATTGGTATTTTAGTGTCCTGTTCTTATACTGTAAGTGCAAGTTCATTTTTATGATATGCTTCACTTCTCCTCTCAATGGTTGAGTCCATTTGATCAATTGTTGTGTGTTGTCCAAGGTTTTTGACACACTAATGACCTGCTCTTCCCAGATTTCTTTCATTTTCTCAAACTTCACCTTCTGAACATTGTGTTTCCTTGCTTCTTTATTTAGTACTACTATTTCATCATTTTCCATCTTCAACTACTCTTTAAGGACTTCAATCTCTATTTTTTCAATAATCTTCTCTTTGCCCTTCTTTTTCTTGATAACCAGATCTTCTTTTGTAGGTGATGAGAGGTCAATGATGCTTGGTGATAGTTGGACAGTTTTAGTGACATTTTGAGCTTATTTAATTCTTTCCAATACCTTTCTAGCATGTCTTGTCATTTATTTCCTAGCTTGAAACATGAATCCTTCATCCTCACCTTCAAACTCTAACTTCTTGGTTGTTTTGGCTTTCTTGAGCTTCTTTCCTCCCTCATCTATATCTTCAGCTTGAACTATGGGAGTTTCCTCAATATAAATAGGATGCATAATGTCTTCTAAGTTACCCTTAGCTTGTTTCCTAGCTTGAAACATGAATCCTGCATCCTCACCTTCAAACTCTAACTTCTTGGTTGTTTTGGCTTTCTTGAGCTTCTTTCCTCCCTCATCTATATCTTCATCTTGGACTATGGGAGTTTCCTCAATATCAATAGGATGCAGAATGTCTTCGAAGTTATCCTTGGCCACTGTTTGGCTTCTTGTAACCCTCTTGCTGCCATGTTTTCTCACAGTTGGATTTTTTTTTGTAGGTTTTCACACAATTGGATTTTGTTTTGCAGGTAAAGCCTTAGGTGTCTCAACCTTTTGCAATGGCTCTATCTCCATGATCACTGGCTCAATTTGTTCTTCCACTGAAGGTGATGGGATATCTCTAGGCTTAGGAGTTCTTTTAGGAGTGATGGCATCTATTTCAAAACCACTAATGAACAAAAAATATGACCAGTCTCTGCCTAATATCTTTAAATCTTCTAATACTAGCAACTTGATTAAACCATTATGAAAGAGTGAGGTTTCATTTCCTTCAGATTTAGCTTGAACGTTGTCTTAAATTTTAGCTAATATTCTGTATAAGTTAAAAGGTAGATCAAGCAATTTCTTACCAAAAAAATGTACTAGAAGCCTAATATGGTAGGAATAAACCATATGATACCTCCCTTCATAGGTGAAGTACTTCTAAATGATTAGCAGCAGCTTTGAGAAGTTGTCTTTCATGTAGCTCCTTGGAATGGCATTTGTGATGTCAATCTCACTATGCTCTGGCTTGATATATTCATTACGGTCTTGCATGGTGAACTTGAAACCTTTGAACCATTTTTCTCCTCCTCTAGGGATTCTTGTTGCTACTGCAATGGTCTCTGAAGTTATAGTAAGGTTCAAGATCCCCACCTTTGAAGCTTCCCCATTGAAATTGATGGTAAACTCCTTAGAAACATGCATATGGCATCTTTGTAGTCTTTGGAAAAACTGCAAACACCCTGTTCTTCTGAAAACTTCTAAAGTTTTTGGGTCTTCATTAATCAAATTCATGTCTGATGGCTCGTATCTGAGGCAATGTCCACCTTTGTTGGTCTTCCTCTTTGCAGCCATGGTGATTTTATGCCTTCTCTGCCTCGCTTGATCAGTGACACCTACAAACTTTGAAAATGCCAGCAACCACCTTGTCTTCGTGAAAAAGCTCTCCAGAGCTCAGTAGCATGCAAATATGGATCAAAGAATGAAAAATGACTCAATTTGGTAGTATTTTAAAGTTTCCATGACAACCCGTTGCATAATCATGACTCATACATGCTTAAACAATAATAATGACTTTAGCCATGACCATTGTACCTTGATTAAACCCTAATTGACTCGAATGGCATCTACCCTAACCCTTTCAATCATTTACTGACACCTGGCACCAAATTTTAAAGTACAAACATGAATACCTCTTTTCTTAGCATATTTAGTTCAATTCCTGGCAGTTTCGCTATGAAACTATCAACAATTTTGTAGCGAAAATTGCCTTTTTACTGTGTATTTCGCTACAAAAACAAGAAATCTTGGCTAAAGTGACCTTTTCAACTTTAAAAGCTTGTGAAGTGGAATATTTCAGCAAATGATGACTGATGGGACATGATAGGAATTGAATGGGGGTGGGTTTGGACCTTAGGATAGGCTAATATGAAAAATTTAAATTTTCCTAATGAACTCTATGACCATACCTTTGACAACTGAACTTCTAAGACTATGTCAAATGATGTTTCAATTTTTATAAGTGATAACAGTGGCTCCACTTGGGATGGTGTGCCCCTGTGGTACAACAAATAATGTGTAGTTCCATTGCTATCAATCTTCTTGAAAAAAAAACTCTGAAATTGGCCAAGCTTTCCTTCAAACTCTAATGGCCTTAACCTCGGGCTCAAGCTTGATAATCATATTGACTTTATTAGTAGAAAGACATATTAAAATGGAATATATACAATGGAATGAAAGATCAGTATAACTTAAGAGGAATACTGCTTAAAAAACCTTCCATTGACAGGCCCTCCAGCACAAGGTTGTCCATCCATCTCCTGCAGTCTGTAAGTGTTGTTTCCATGAAATGCAACCACTATAAATGGACCTTTCTAGATATTCTCAAACTTACCATGCTTCCCCTTTTCTTCAATCCTGGCCTCCCACTTCAAAACCACATCTCGAATTTGAAAGTTTTCCTCTTTGACCTTCCTATCAAATTTCTTCTTAATTCTGTTTTGAGATAGTTGATTGTTGTTGTATAATTCCTCTCTTTTTTCCTACAAGGCTATCAACTGATTTATCCTCCTCTGAATTGCATTTGGCTCTTCCTCTAATCCTTGTAGCAGCTTCATGACAGGTACTGCCAAGGATGTAGGAAAAATGGCTTCAGACCCATACACCAAATCTTCAGGGGAAGTTCCAATTGACCTTTTTGTGCACACTCTATCATCCCACAGAGCATACTTCAGCTTCAAATTCCATGACTTCTTGTTTTCCTGTAGCACCTTCTTAATAATCCTCAAAATTCTCTTGTTAGAGGATTCAATAAGACCATTACCTTGTGGATAATATGTAGTAGAATTCCCAAGTGTAATGTGATATTGATGACAAAAACTGATCATCTTCTTGGATTTGAATGTCTGTTCATTGTCAGTGTTGATCTTCATAGGGCAACCAAACCTAAAAAATATATTATTTTCCAAAAATGAAATAATAACTGAACCATTTGCTTGCCTAGTTGGGACTGCTTCAATCCGCTTGGTGAAATAATCAGTTGTTGTCAAGATCCAGTGATGTTGACTTGAAGACGATGGATGAATCTCACCAATAAAATCTAGCCCCCACTGCTGGAAAGGTGCCTCAACATATATATGCATCAAGGGTAAAGGAAAAATCTTCTTCTTACCATAAAAAATCTTTAATTCATGGTAGGCAACAATATTTTTGTAGACAACTTTGAATATTGTAGGCCAGTAGTACCTACTCTGAGAACCTTGTTTACTTTGGCCTTCCAATAATGGTGACATCCACAATCTCCTTTGTGAAACTCCTCAATTACTTTTTCAGCCTCCTCTTCCAGCAAACAATTCAAAAGAATACCACCGGTATCTTTCCAATATAGATTTTTTCATTGATGCAGTACCTAAAGAATTTTAGTTTAACAAACCTTCCCTTAGACTTTTTCAACTCAGCAGGAGCCCTATGATGATGTAAGACAAAAAAAATGTCTTTGTACCAGTCAGAAAGTGTAATATTCCAAAATTAGCATGCAGCTAATTGGAATATTAATTTTTTCTCATTTCACTTAGGAGATAAATAAATGGGTAAGGAGGCCCATACATTTCAGAATAATGAATAAATTCCCTCATTGTGTGGAAAGGGATCATCAGAGTAGCTGGATTTCACACCCTCATGTGTGAACAGGATCATTTGCATATGGACAAGGTCAAGTTTGACCAAGTCAACAGCGCTGGGATAGGAGGTGGAGAAAACTTAGAGAAACAACGAAGTATGAATGGGAGGAGGTTTCTTTGGTAAAGGAAACCTTAAGGAGTGGGACCCATGGTGAGAGGGATTTCACTTGTTTAAAAGGAGGGGAAGGTATTCATTGTGACTCATGTTGATGATTATTGATTTTATGGTCTATTTAGACTTTGTGCATTCTCCTGCTATTTAGCATAGTTGCAGTGCTGCTTAGCACAAGGCATTCCTATTTAGGAATTCCTTCTCCTTTAAAGAGGGGCCTCTTGAAGGAGCTTTCTCTTCATTTCTCCACATTCAAGCTTGAGGCCAAGCATCCTCCTTCAGCTAAAAAGTAGTTTCTGTTTAGAGCTGGGTTGTGTTGCAGGGTGTTGTAGTGGAGGTTACTGCACACCACTTCCTGTGCTTATTTTTCAGAGGAGGAAGCCTTCTTTCCTTTGGGAGATCATTTAGGAAGATCTCTGAGCATATTTCACCATGTTTGGCATTAGGCTAACCATTTCCATGATCTACAGTGCAATCCCTCTCTTAGACTACGTTATTTTTAGTGTGTATCTGCAGTGAGGGTTTGCAATATTGTTTGGAGGGTCAGATCTTCAGTGTTAGGATCAACCTTTCACTTGGAAGATCCATTGGAGGAGGTGTATTCAGCTTGTGCATCATCTACAACCATATCCATCCAGTTCTTGAGTTGCAGCTGCTACTCAGCCCTGCTACTCTGACATATTTTCCATTTTGTATATTTCAGGAAATCCTTCTAGGATAGTCTTGAGATTGTTTCTAGGGGTTTAGAGCTTTCCTCCCCCACTTATTTGAGCTATACATTTCCATATCTATCTATTGACATTATTTCTATAGCAGTGCCTCCTATAAACTGCTCAGTCATAGCCTTGGGCTTTCTATATGTAGCAATGTTCTTCATTTTCTTGTACATGTTCTATTGAGGCTTGCATTGCCTTGAACCTTCAGCCAACCTTCAGCCATAAGCCTAGCACATACTTGAACCTGTGGCCCCAAAAGCCGCCATAGAGACAGAATAATATATCTTGCGTGGGGAGCGTCCTGCCTGAAGTGGTAGCTCGGATGCTCGGTGATATTCAATACCGAGTGATCATTAACTCAAGGATTTGTATACATTTGCTGCTATAAGATCAATTTCATGGCTATTCATATCTTCTCATGATTTATGTATTGATATAACGTTGCTGCTCCAATATGTGTTTTTACATCGCTACATTTCCAACTTTGGAACATCTTAAGATGTTCTTATTGTTGTAGAATTTCCCTATTTTGGGATATTACAGTGGTATCAAAGATACTTTCTTGGCTCAGCTTGTGGAACTCAACCAACATGCTATCAAGAAAAGAGAAGATGAAGACTCCATTATGTGGAGAAAGAAAGGAGGATAGGCTTACAAAGCTTCTTCCGAGATCTGTACAGAGCATTCATGAAGATTTCAAGAAGATAAGAAGGGATATGTATACAGAATCTCCAAGAGGGTTTGAAACTGAATCAAACTCTAGATTTTATTATGGGGAGTGTGAGAATGCAGCCACACCCTATGATGCAAAGCACAGTCACATACGTAGTTTTTCCATAAGAGAAAGGGAGGAAGAAGGAATGCCTAAGAGGGGAACTCTTAGTGGTTTCTTGCATGAATATGAATCTCAAACTTAGAAGTTTAGAGGTCATATCATTTTCCCAGAGTTTTTCAAGATCAAGGTGAGGAGGAGGAAGTAGCATAATGTGGATATATTTCTTCTATCTACCTTTGATGGTTCACCTGCATGTTCAACCAGGGCTTGGGTGGAAGAGCTAGACACCTTTTTGCAGCAGCATCAAATTTCCGAAGATGAAGCCATTAGAGTAGCAGCGCTGCATTTTGGAGGTAAGGCCTATGCATGGTGGATATTTGAGTCTTTTACTTTAAAGAATGCAAATACTTCGTCCTATGCAAGGTTCCTTAAAAAAATGGTGGAAAATTTTGATAAGAAAATTTCTGAAACACATGTGGTGAAGCAAAAAAAATCTAAACAAACGAAGACCTTACATGTGATGGAGGAAACCATAAAACCAAAACCACTTCAGAAACCATGGAAGAGGCTGATAACTTGAATCATACTTTGCTAGAGGCAAGACCTTTATCTTGTATGTTGGCACAAGAAGGCATGGAGATCCCTTTTTCAAAAGAGTGTCCAATCATTGGGAGGTTTCCCATTCATATTGAGGAGGCTAAGGGCAACAGTGTTGCCATATCTAGAGTTGATATAGCACCTCACGCAGAGGAAGGAGGAGCTCTTGCTCCAACTAGAGGGATTCTTGTATCATTGCAAGGAATTCCCCAGGATCTCACATGTGGAGATCAAGGCACAACTCATGATTTTCATGTGCCATTGATGATAGAGTGTGAACCTATGGAGATACAAGGAGGAGATATGGAGGATGACCAACATCATGTAATGAGGAGCACACACCCCTGTCTATTTCATGAGGTTGATGAACCTAAGAGGGAGACTGGATTGCGTAGTAAGAGCAGGGACAAGTTTTTCCATTTATATATGCAGTCTACTCTTACTGATGATGTCTCATTGCATGGAAACATTTCACCAAGGAGACCACCAGATCAGCATATGATGAGATATTCTTCACATTTTGAGGCACCATTCATTGATTTCAGAGGAGTGGAGACCTTGGGAGGTCATTTTACAGTGTTGAGAGTCTTGGGTGGACTCAAGAAGGAGAGAGGCATTCTCTCAACATTATCTTTACCCACTCTCATTTCAGATTCTGCGTTGTGGCAGAAGAAGTAGGGGAAGGATAGCAGCCTTCCAACTTGCATCTTTGGCATGGGAGATGTCAAAGGAGAGGATAACCATATGATAGATGTTCTTCATGAGAGATCATCAACGTTGTCACTATGGAGGATAGATCCATATTGGATCTCCCAGTTTTTGGTGGAGTGTTCCAAGGATCTTTTCACTTGTATGATATTGGATGATCAGCATATGAGGAGATGCATGGATAATTTGGAGATGGAGGAGATATATAACTCTTTGGAAGAGTTAGCACAACCACCTCTTTTCTCTTTGAGGATGAGAGGAGACTCATCTATGAGCCACTCCATTTGTATGAGCAAGACATATGGTAAGGCTATTGTTTGTTTGCATGATGACTTGTATAATGTATATATGCATCCCTTAACTATATATGTGCAGGACTTTGCTCAAAGGAGGAGCAATCTTCCTTCTAGATCTCATGGTCTACTTGAGGCCATAAGAAGTATTGGTGATGGTCAGTCCCTAGGAGGACTTGGGGAGGCTCTATATTTTGAAAATCATGCTCACTTTGCACCATACACCATACACTTTCTCCAAACTTGTGAGGAGATTGGGGCAGCAATAAAATGGTGGGGAGGCCACCAATCATTTCATTTTCTATTGCAGTTGAGAGTCAAACTGCGTTGGCTACATTTGAGGGACCATTGTCCTTCTCCCTTGCTTCATATGGTAGCTAGCATGATTCTCTTTTTAGTTCCTTATGTTGTTGTTGTTCTTATTTTTATTGGGAGCATGATTGGGGGAGTGGCACATTGGTTGAATGTGTCCTTTGGGGAAGAGGATTCCCACACTTTTTGCATTGCATGTTCTAATGGGAGCATGAGAGGAGATATGGCCACCACAGCCAAACACTTGTTTCTTTTTGTTGAGGTGGGCCATGTGATTGATGGGATGCCATATGGTGATGATTTCCTATCCATCACATATGGGATTATTTGGGCCAGCTTGATTCACAACGTTGGAGAGGAGATCTTTGGAGATCTAGTCTTCATCTTGCCACTTGAGGGAAATTGTTTTGTAGCCCAAGATTAGCAAACACTATACACTTATCATGAGTGGAGAGGAGGAAAATTTGGGGTAGGCTCCTATGTCTACCATGTTCATATTTTTAGCCCACCTACATTGCATGAACTCAAGGTGGAGGAGAATTTTCTAGAGTTGCCATGTTGGGAGGTGACTCATTTTGTATGGATGATTGCTTGGGGATGGAGGACCCACTTGGGAAATATGTTTTCCCAATATATTTCAATCTCCATGCCTTGGGAGGCAACTTCTCAATTCTATCCTTGTAGTTGCTTGAGGATAAGCAACATTTGGGAGGGGAGGACTGTAATATTCCAAAATTATCATGCAGCTAATTGGAATATTAATTTTTGCTCATGTCACTTAGGAGATAAATAAATGGGTAAGGAGGCCCATACATTTCAGAATAATGAATAAAATCCCTCATAGTGTGGAAAGGGATCATCAGAGGAGCTGGATTTCACACCCTCATGTGTGAACAGGATCATTTTCATATGGACAAAGTCAAGTTTGACCAAGTCAACAACGTTGGGATAGGAGGTGGAGAACACTTAGAGAAACAATGCAGTATGAATGGGAGGAGGTTTCTTTGGTAAAGGAAACCCTAAGGAGTGGGACCCATGGTGAGAGGGATTTCACTTGTTTAAAAGGAGGGAAAGGCAGACATTGTGACTCATGTTGATGATTATTGATGTTATGGTCTGTTTATACTTTGTGCATTCTCCTGTTGTTTAGCAGAGTTGTAGTGCTGCTTAGCAAAAGGAATTCCTCTTTAGGAATTCCTTCTCCTTTCAAGAGGGGCCTCTTGAAGGAGATTGCTCTTCATTTCTCCACATTCAGGCTTGAGGCCAAGCATCCTCCTTCAGCTACAATGTAGTTTCTGTTTAGAGCTGGGTTGTGTTGAAGGGTGTTGCAGTGGAGGTTAATGAACACCACTTCCTGTGCTTATTTTTTAGAGGAGGAAGCCTTATTTCCTTTGGGAGATCAGCTAGGAATATCTCTGAGCATATTTCACCATCTTTGAAATCAAGCCAACCATTTCCATGATCTACAGTGCAGTCCCTCTCTTAGACTATGTTATTTTCAATGTGTATCTGTAGTGAGGGTTTGCAGTGTTGTTTGGAGGGTCAGATCTTCAGTGTTAGGATCAACCTTTCACTTGGAAGATCCATTGGAGGAGGTATATTTAGCTTGTGCATCATCTACAACCATCTCCATCCAGTTCTTGAGTTGCAGCCGCTAATTAGCCCTGCTACTCCGACATTTTTGCCATTTTGTATATTTCGGGAAATCCTTCTAGGATTGTCTTGAGATTGTTTCCAGGGGTTTAGATATTTTATCCCCCACTTATTTGAGCTATACATTTCCATATCTATCTATTGACATTATTTTTGTAGCAGTGCCTCCTATAAACTGCGCAGCCATAGCCTTGGGCTTTCTATATGTAGCAGTGTTCTTCATTTTCTTGTACATGTTCTATTGAGGCTTGCATTGCCTAGCTTGAGTGATCATTACCTCAAGGATTTGTATACATTTGTTGCTATAAGATCAATTTCATGGCTATTCAGATCTTCTCATGATTTATGTATTGATATAATGCTGCTACTCCAATATGTGTTTTTACATTGCTGCATCTTCAACTTTGGAACATCTTAAGATGTTCTTATTGTTGTAGAATTTCCCTATTTTGGGATATTACAGAAAGGATGTATTCTCTTAATTGGGAATCAACTCTTTATCTTCATCATAATTCTCAGAAATTTCTTCAATTAAATTCATATCAAGACAGTCAAAATTGGACTGTGCCATCAGCTTTTCTAGCCCTTGACCTTTCACCAATTTTCTAGGTTTGATATCTATATCATATTCCATCAAGTTATATATCCATTTCCCTCTCTTACCATCAAGATCAGCTTGCGTCAAGATTTCCTTTACAAGAGCATTAGGAACAAATTCTATGACATGAGAACGCAAAATGTAAATTCTGAAATATTTGATTGCTTTTTCCAAAGCATATGCCTACTTATCTAAGATAGACTTTAGTTATGAATTAGCTAAAGTTTTGCTAAAAAATGAAATAGGTTTCTCAGTATCTTGTTGTCCTTTCTGTAGCAAAACTCCATCAATTGTATTTTCTGATGCAAATGTAAAAACTAGAAATTCTTTTGAAAAATCCGAGCTGATCAACACTAATTCTTGAGTGAGTGCCTTATTGATCTCCTCAAATGAATGTTTTGATTCCACTATCCATTTGATATCGGCTCCTTTCTTCAACATCTTGGTCATGCCTTTGAAAATATCTGCAAAATTTGAAAAAACCTCCTCACAAAACTCACCCTCCCAAGGAAAGACTGAATTTCCTTTCTGCTTCTAGGAAGATCCACTTTCTGCATGGCATTGACCCTATTTGGATCAATCTTAATCCCATCTTTAGATATAATATGCCCAAGTAACTTCCCTGAAGTCAGAGAAAAAAGTATTTTAGTGGGATTTAGAGAAATTCCAAACCATCTACATTTCAGTAGAACTTTTTCTAGATGCTTCAAGTGGTCTTCCTCTCTCCTTGAGAAAACTGTTATGTCATCCAGATAGACAACCACAAACTTATCCTTCTCCTCAGAAAATGAAATATCCATTGCTCTTTTAAAGGTCGCTCATGCATTCATCAAACCAAAGGGCATCTTGCCATACATGAATGTACCCCATGGTGTGGTAAAAGTAGTTTTATCCTGATCTTCTGGATGTACAAGTATCTGATTGTACCCTGAAAAACCATCCAGTATAGACATCCTTTGGGAACCAACAATGTTCTGTAAGATTTGGTCCATCTTTGGGAGAGGGTAATTGTCCTTCATAGAAGCTTTGTTCAAGTTTCTTAAGTCAATGCAAATTCTGATTTCTCCACTCTTTCTTCTGACTGGAACCAAGTTTGCAAGCCATTTTGAGAATATGATTGGAACAATAATTTTGGCATCAAAGAGCTTTTTGATTTCCTTCTTAATCAGAGGCATGAGAAGTGGGTTAATCCTCCTCAACTTTTGTTTGAAAGGATTTTCATTTTCTTTAATAGGAATGGTATGCTAAATGATAGTAGGATCATACTTCTTCAAATCAGCATAACTCCATGCAAAAACATCCATGAACCTTTTCATCATCTCAATATATTTATGTTTCATATCTGCAGAAAGAAACTTATAAATTTTGATCATTTTTATCAAAGCTACTGTACCAAGATTACAACTCTCCACCTCTTCATCGTCAGCTTCTATCCTAGGCGACTTGAACACATCATTTTGGTCAAAAAGCTTTTCAAGTGGGATGAGACCTTTGGGTATGGAGTTGTTCTTCAGCTGCAACACTTCAAAACTACCTTTGATTTCAGCAAGCATGTTTTGATGGTCTACTTATGTGCTTTCAAACTCCTATTTCAACTCGATGAAGTTTTTGATTTGCTGGTCATCTTCAAAAACTTGCCAATGGATGATTTTTTCAGGGATAGCAGGCCTATGGCGAATTTCAACCTCGTATATTTTAGTGGAATGTGTAGGGATAACAAATAGACTTGCAGAGACAGCTAGGGAATCAGCTACTGAATTTTGGTCCCTAGTCTTGACAATAAAGGAATGTTCTTGAAAATTATCTAACATTTCCATGATCAAATTTCTGTATGCTCTCATTGTCACATCCTTTGTTTGATATACACCCTCAACTTGTTTAATAACTAATTCAGAATCTCCACAAACAGAAATCTTTTGGGCACCCAATATTTTCAAAATTTCTAAACCCAAAAACAAAGATTCATAATTAGCCATATTATTTGTGCAATCAAAGTTCAGTTTGAAAGAAAAGAACTTAATTTCATCCTCTGGAGTTGTGATCCAAATACCTGCTCCAACCCCCTCTCTTCCTGTTGATCCATTAAAGTGTAACAGCCACCAACCTTCTGCCTTTTCCTCACTGATTTGCTGATTTTATACTTGCTTATTTTCTGCTTCCTTCTCATCTTATACTTCATTAGTCAATTCATTGAAAATTATAGCAGATCCTAATTCAGTATCAACAACATACATTGGAAAATTTTGAGGATTGTCTTCACTACTTACCATATAAGCCATCCTTGCTTCTCTGTATAGTCTTCTTTCCTCACTAAAAATAGGAATGGTGGCATAAGTTAGGTCCATCTGCATGGTGCCTTTGATATTTTCTGCCCATGACCTTGATAACGGCATGCCAAACTTAGGCAGAATGTCTGCTACCACAATTTCCATTACCATTGTCTTGGCAGGGACTTGTGTGAGACCAACAAAAACATCTTTTATTGAACCAATGAATTGAACTTTTTTTGAATCAAAGGAAAAAAAATCCTTATATGGCCTAGTGATTTCTAATCCCATCCTTTCCATGATCACTTTAGGCATGAGGTTATGAGAGGCCCCTGAGTCCAACATGGCATTATGTAATTTCATGTCATGAATGCTAAGACTGACATAGAATGGGGGTGCCTATTCATTCTGATCATATTCCAATCTTGGTCCCAAGTAGATGGTTGGATTATGTTCTTAAACATTAAGGATATCAGTAGCTCCTGGTTGTGAATTCAACATTTTTACAATTTTACTTCTATATTCATTCACCTTAAGAATTTCTCCAAAAGGGACTGGGATTTTGATCTTGGAGATCTCATTTTCCAACTTAAAAACAGAGGAAGATTTTTCATTTTCTTTGATAGGAGGATGAGGTGCTGGATCTTTTCTAACTTCAGTAGCTTTAGGGGAATCTTTTTTGGGTAGTGTTTTGTTTGAAGTAATTGGAACATTTCTGTCTCTGAGGTTGTATTGCTTTTTCATCTCAAATATTGCATGTTGATATCCTTTAAGATAATCAAATGGTTCCTCACCCTTGTTTACATCATGATCTGACTTATCATGTTCCTCCTTAGTTAAAAACATTCATAACATATTTTCATCCAAGCAATGAATTGAGTCTTCTTATATTTCAGGCTGATCTTCTTCATCGACTAAATTTTACTGAAATGAGGCCTTACTTGAGGGTCAGGCTGATTTTTGTTTTCTCTTGGTCTCTACTAGTTTTGAGGTCTTCTGAATTGAGGATTTCTAAAATGAGGTTCATGTTGTGCAAGAGGTGTAGAGGCATTCCCAAGGGCAAGCCTATCCATCAATTTTTCCATTGTCCTCATCATGGAGTCAAATTTATCATCAGAGGTGGATGGATTATCTTCTTCTTTCAATCTTGTCTTTCCCATCTTGGACTTTTTAGCTGCTATCATATTGACCTCCACCTTCACAGCATCATTTTTCATTTCAGCTAGTGAAGGGGATTCTATTTCTCTAAGTAGGATATAAAATTCATAGTCAAAGGCCTCAACATATCTCAGTTGAGCTGCTCCTGGTGGAGGCTTTAGATGGGCAGAGATAGAGTCATAAAATTTATTAAATCTGTTGGAAAATTTTTGGACAATTTCACCAACAGCTCTTTTCAAACTATTGTACTTAGTGAGGGCTTGTACAGGATTGGTTTTATTTCCCCACTTTCTCAAGAAACTATCTTCAAATTCATTCCAATTATGTAGGCTTCCTGGTGTAAGGGCTTTGAACCACTTCCTAACCTCACTAGTAAAGCTCTGAGCAAATAATCTCATCTTGTGATCCAGATTTATGCAGGAACGCAACAGAATAAACATATAACCATAAATATAGAGATGCAGCGGAAATAACACTTCATTTCATTAATATCAAAGAACTGAAATTTGCTTACAGACATAATGGAAATAAAACTAGCTAGGGCGCTGGTAGTTATCTCTGAGAAGAGATGTGGTGGCTATAGGCCTCTGAACTGTGTTAAAATGAGGCTCGAGGGCCTATTTATTGTTTAGAAACAATTTAGAATCTGAAATGTCCAAAAACCTAACCGTAGGAGATGAGGCGCCAAAACTGTGGGCACCCGTTTGGGTAAATTGGTGGTTCAACTTCCCGTGGGCGTAACTTTGGCGCCCGATCTCCGTTTGACGTGCTCAATAGCTCGTTAGAAATATCTATCCATGGACCCATGTTTCTCTCCGTTTTCCCAAAAAACGTCGTTTAGGGCCTCAAAACGGCTCTGGAAGTTCAGGACCCAAAAAAAACTGCTAAAAATAGTAAGTTTTGTTGCAACCTGAAAATTGAAAGAACTGATGGTGGGGGTTCAAATGGAATAGGTGGGTGGCCACCACTATCCACCTGGATCATTAAGGCCCTGAACCGGCTCCGAGAGTGGAGGACCCGAAAACCTGCTAAAAATAGTAAGTTGTGCTGTATGTGAAGAGCTGCAAGAATTGATGGTGCTAGTCCAAATGGAGTAGGTGGGTGGCCATCGATATCCACCTGGATCATCTTGAAATCCTCATGGTCAACCTCCTCCCTATCTATAAATTCATTGAACTGATCTACATGCTCTTCAACTGTAATCTCTTCATCACTTCCCCAAGTTTTGATTCTAGCAGAATATTTACTAGGAAGGGGATTAAGGATAGCTGGAAGAACAAGAGGGGCATACCTAGCAGGTGGAACAATAGGTGGAGGTGGCACATTTCTTGCCATGATGATTGGAACTGTGGTAGTTTTAGGGACAACATCAGTAGAGGAAGAGGAATTTTTTGGAGGTGGGTTGGTTGGCCTTTGTTGTCCAAATACAATTAAACTCCAATTAGGTAGAGGAACACTAGCTTTACTTATTATCATGATTTAAAATGGGTCTAGTTCCTGCAGCCTATCCAAATATTCTCTCTCTAACAATAACTCTAAAGTGAATACTTCCCAAAACTCTTCTTTATCTTTTTGAGTCACTAAGGCTGAGGTATCAGTACCTCTTCGATGTAGGTATAAGACAATTTCAGTCAATTCTTTTTCGTTTCTAGAACTAAACAAGACTTCCTAAATCTTATCATCAAACCTTTTATCTTTAATATTTCTTAAAACTTTAGAGGACAAGACTTTTGTATGTAATTGTGTACCTGATTGTGCAGAACTACCTTGAATACCTCTGGAAATTGTGTTTGGATTATCCAGAATTGTAGGTGGATCTAGGTCAGGATTACTCCTCGTATATCTCCTTTTCAAAGCCACCTTTGAACATGAGAATCTTGAATGGAGTCACCAAGGTAGTTGCAGCCTCGAATAACTTCTAAGCTCCTGCAACCTTCAAGAGTTCAGCTTCAAAATTCCAAGAAACGTATATCTTCAGGCTCCTAGCAGACGCACCAAAATGTTATCACAAAATTATACTTGATTGACTGGTGATTACAAAACTCTATGTAACTATTTCAAACCAGCCTTTGACTGAAGATTAGCCTCTTCAGTCTGAGATGGCTCTCTCAAAGGGTGATATTTGATTACGATAGTGCTATATGCCTAGATCTATTAAAAATGTAAGTTGTTTTTTGTATTTGCAGGTTGAAAATAATGCAAGCTTGCTACTGTTGGGCTTATGGAGTCAAAAAATCACTAAATTCAGTGGCAAGGTTCCTTGACATGGAAGCTGAGGTAGATAAGGGTATTTAACAAAGAAAATTCACTCATAAAACATAGGAAAACACAATCATCTCATTGCTAAAGGAAGTCAGAGCGTAGAGTTTATGAATTCTGAGTAATAGCAATGTAATATACTACAAATAGTACAACATAAGATGTATATCAAATAAAAATTAAAAACCCCATGAGAATCTTAGGTCTGTCAAGAAAAAATCGCTCTGCATTACTGATATGAGTCAAAACACATAAAGCAATAGTTTTGTGAAAAAACTCTCCAACACTTGACTAATTCGATGATTTGCCTTTAAATATACATTCTTACAGCAAGGATGATATGCCTCTTGGCTAGATTCATCAAATTATTCTTATGACACCTCATATAACAAAAAAACATGTCTTTTAACAAGAAAATGACAGCTACACCCTAAAGACGACTTTTCCTAATAGGACTCAAACTCCTATTTATTACATCATTCTACCTTATCTTTTAAACAGTTACATATCAATTACACATAAGCATCACATGATCGGATAGGCTATGACATAGTTCATAAATGTTTTACATATTAAAAACCCTACTAATCATGTGGAGCAAAACCCTATATTTCAGGAATACAAGACATTATCTTCAACGAAAGCTTTAGCTGATGAGCTGTCTCCACTGCACTTTCTTCAAGTCATAAATGTTTGGTGATAAGGTCCCTTGACCTATTGGATGTGTCCACTTGTCCAAAACTGCCACTGGGATTCTTCAAAACCTTCAAAAGTAACTCACTACGAAAACAAGACAGTTTCGTAGCGAGCTTTCGTAGCATCCAAAAAATAGTTTTTGCACCTATAAATTTTTCTCTTTGGTTGTTCTAGGGTGTAAAACAAGACATGACACCTCACCGCCATTAAAATCCTTCGTTAAAAACTTCAAAAAAGTTATTTTGAAAGAAAATAGGCTACTACAGAAATTTTCATAGCGTTTTCCTGTCTTTAGGCCTAGAAAACAATAAGAAACTGTGAAAAACTGTAGAATTTCAAGATTTCAACTCTATCTCAAAAATTTAACCTCTAGCTTTAAAAACTTGGTCTTTAGCATGCCATGAACCTTCTAAAACAGATTCAAACTCAACTTAATACCCTTGAGGTGTTTCTTCTTCATTAATGATTAGTTGAGCTATGGGCTCCTCAACCACAATCATATTTAAGCCTTTTTTCTCCAGCTCTTCATGAATCAATTATAACTTCTCTTGGAGGTATTTGACTTGGTATTTTAGTGTCCTGTTCTTAGACTATAAGTGCAAGTTCATTTTTCTAATATGCTTCACTTCTCTTCTCAATGGCTTAGTCTATTTGATCAATTGTTGTGTGTTGTCCAAGGTTTTTGACACACTAATGACCTGCTCTTCCCAAATTTATTTATTTTTCTCAAAATTCACCTCCTGAACATTGTGTTTCATTGCTTTTTTCTTCAAGACTACTATTTCATCATTTTCCATATTCAAATGCTCTTTAAGGACTTCAATATATGTTTTTTCAATAATATTCTCTTTGCCCTTCTTTTGCTTGATAACCAGATCTTCTTTTGTAGGTGATGAGAGGTAAATGATGCTTGGTGATAGATGGGAAATTTTAGTGACCTTCTGAGCTTATTTAATACTTTCCAAGACCTTTATGGCATGTATTTTCATTGGTTTCCTAGCTTGAAACATGAATCCTGCATCCTCACCTTCAAACTCTAACTTCTTAGCTGTTTTGGCTTTCTTGAGATTCTCTCCTCCCTCATCTATATCTTCATCTTTGACTATGGGAGTTTCCTCAATATCAATAGCATGTAGAATGTATTCTAAGTTACCCTTAGCCACTGTTTGGCTTCTTGTAACCCTCTTGCTGCCATGTTTTCTCATAGTTGGCTTTTGTTTTGTAGGTGAAGCTTTAGGTGTCTCAACATTTTGCAATGGCTCTGTCTCCATGATCACTGGCTCAATTTGTTCTGCCACTGAAGGTGATGGGATATCTCTAGGCTTAGGAGTGATGGCATCTATTTCATAACCACTGATGAAAAAAAAATATTACTAGTCTCTGCCTAATATCTTTAACTCTTCGAACACCAACAACTTGATTAAACCATGATGAAAGAGTGAGGTTTCATTTCCTTAAGATTTAGCTTGAACTTTGTTTGACATTTTAGCTAAGCTTCTGTATAAGTAAAAAGGTAGATCAAGATATTTCTTACCAACAAAATGTTGCAGAAGCCTAAGATGGTAGGAATAAACCATATGATACATCTCTTCACAGGTGAAGTAATCCTAAATGATTAGTAGGAGATTTGAGAAGTTTTCTTTCATGTAGCTCCTTGGAATGACATTTGTGAGGTCAATCTCACTATGCTCTGGCTTGATAAATTCATTACAGTCTTGCAGGGTGAACTTGAAACCTTTGAACCATTGTTCTCCTCCTCTAGGGATTCTTGTTGCTACTACAATGGTATCTAGAGTTACAGTAAGGTTCAACATCCCCACCTTTGAAGCTTTCTAATTGAAATTAATGCAAACTCCTTAGAGACCTACACATGGAATCCTTGCAGTCTTTGGAAAAATTGAAAACACCCTATTTTTCTGAAAACTTCTAAAGCTATTAGGTCTTCATTAATCAAATTCATGTATGATGGCTCATATCTGAGGCAATGTCCACCTTTTTTGTTCTTCCTATTTGCAGCCATGGTGATTTTATGCCTTCTCTTCCTCGCTTGATTAGTGACACCTGCAAACTTTGAAAATGCCAGCAACCAGCTTGGCTTGGTGAAACAACTCTCTAGAGCTGTGTAGCATGAAAATATGAAGCGAAGAATGAAAAATGACTCAATTCGGTAATATTTTAAAGTTTCGATGATATCCCATGGCATAATCATGACTCATACATGCTTAAAAAAATAATAATGACTTCAAACATGACCATTGTACCTTGATTTAACCCTAACTGACTCGAATGGCATCTAACCTAACCCTTCCAATCATCGACTCATACCTAGCACAAAATTTGAAAAGACAAAGAGGATTACCTATTTTCGTAGCATATTTAGTTCAATTCCTGGCAGTTTCGCTCGGAAACTATCAACAGTTTCGTAGCGAAAACTGCCTTTTTACTGTGTATTTCGCTACAAAAACAAGAAATCTTGGCTAAAGTGACCTTTTCAACTTAAAAAGCTTGGGAAGTGGAATATGTCAGAAAATGATGACTGATGGGACATGATAGGACTTGAATGGGGGTGGGTTTGGACCTTAAGATAGGCTAATATGAAAAATCTAAATTTTCCTAATGAACTCTATGACCATACCTTTAACAATTGAACTTCTAAGACTATGTCAAATGATGTTTCAATTTTTCTGAGTCATACCAGGCGCTATGTAGGTCACAGGGTTGAACCCCTTGGACTACAATAAAATTTTATTCAATCCTCTTGAGGACACATGGCAGCCTCCTGGCTTGCCACATGTCTCTCATCCAACAGACCATTTCAAAACATCAACAGTTAGAAACGAATTCTGTACCACAAAATCAATGGCCCAGATTAAGCCATGTGTTGAATTCTGATTGACAGTGAGAAAATGGAATATCCCCAGAATATTCTATATGTTGACTTTAGCTATATGTTGAATCAGCATCTGAGTCACAAAATTTTAGATATTTGGGAAAACAAACAAAACGTGATATCTTCCTCATATGACATCAGTTTTTTGAACTGTTCGTTGCACCGAAATCACAACGACGAGACCTTTCTGGTCGCTCAGGTTCGGTACAGTGTCAAGTAATTTCAATTTTTAGCAAACCACATGATCTCCCGATCACACCTCCCCATCGAGAAGCTTTTGGACCCAAAAGAATTTAATTACCTGTTCAGAAGATGAGGGTACAACTCCCTCACCTTTTCCAGTTCCATCCATCTTTCCTTACTTGGTTTGCTTCCCTTGAGCCCAATTTGAAGATAATCGACACTTCCCCTCTTAGAAGTGTGTGTCCTCCTATCAAGGATAGAATCCTCCTTGAGCTCGTCTAGAAAATTTTGGTGAGAAATATTCTATATATGGCAGCTTAATATCACTCCCTTGATCATCAATCAAAGGAGGCTCATACAAACGTAAATTATCCACATTGACAACGGAATACATTTGCATATATGAAGGCAAGTCAAGTTGAAATGCATTATTACCAACTTGTTTAATGATCTTGAATGGACCATAGCAAATGGGCTTGAGCCTTTTACCTTATCCTTGCATCCTTTCTTTGCATATGTGCAACCATAGTTCATCTCCTTCTTGAAACTTGCGATCAAATCTATGTTTGTCATGCCTCTCCTTGTATTTGCTTTGACTCTTTTCGAGCTGTTCTTGAACTTGTTGATGAATAATCTGAATTTTCTTAATGAAATTTCAAGCCTTGTTAATATCACTATGCCCATCAATTGAAACATCCTTCTCAAGATGAAGTCTAATGGCGATTTCGACAAATGCCCAAAGTAGGCTTCAAATGGTGAAGTATTTGTAGAAGAGTGCTTGGCTCGATTGTAAGCGTGTTGAATGTAATGCGGTTGTTCATCCCACAACTTGGGATGTTTGCTGCAATATCCTCTCAATATATTCACAAAGGTTTTGTTCACCACCTCAGTTTGGCCATCAGTTTGTGGATGAAAAGCAGTACTCTTTTTCAACTTTGTGTCCATTATCTTCCAAAGATTGGACCAAAAATTCCCAAGGAACCTAGAATCCCTTTCACTAACAATAGAAGTTGGCAAACCATAATGAACCCATACATGTTGAAAATAAATTTCAACAGTTTGTTCAGCAGTAATGGTTTTCTTACATGGCATAAGTATACACATTTTACTAAAGTTATCCACAACTACATAAAGATAATCATGTTGTTTTCTTGACATATGTATCCCTCCAACAAAGTCCATGGAGACACTCTCCGATGGCCTTGATGGTACCGGTAGTGTCGTGTACAACCCAATATTCCTATTTCTAGGCTTTCTTGTTGCACACATAGAACAACCTCTTATAAAACATGACCCACTATCTATCATGTGAAGCCAATAGAAATACCTCTATAGATGCGCCACTATTTTTCTTACCCCAAATTGTCCAGCAATAAGAGACAAATGAGCCTCTCTCATGACACTAAGTCTCTCTCCTTGTGGTATACACAACTTACCCAAATTAAACAACAAATTTTTATGCATGTGATAATCATTTTCCTCAACTTGATTCCCTTCACTCAAACTAGCATACACATCTTGAAAATTAACATCAGATGCATTCTGTTCTATGTAACTCTCAAGTAAAATAGAATCATTTTTAAGCAAAATAGAAGCACTTATAATTGGTCTTGAAAGCATATCAGCAACTTGATTGAAAATACCTTTCTTGTATATTATAGCCAAGTGAAACTGTTGAATAAATCCCATCCACTTGAAATGTCGTGATTGCTGCGATTTTGTTTGCGACTGCAAATACTATAATGGTTGGTGATTGGTATGTATAATCGTCTCTTTACCCATCAAGTAGTGTTTCCACTTCTTGAAACTTTGTACCAACGCATACAACTCTTTGTCATATGTAGGATAATTAGTTGCAGCACCATTGATTGTTTCAGATTGAAAAGAGATAGGCTTACCATGTTGCAAAAGTATTGCACCCATGGCATAATCACTAGCATCGGTTTGTATCTCGAATGGCTCTCCCAAATCAGGTAATGTAAGGACCAGAGCTGAACTGATCTTGTATTTTAAAGCTTCAAAAGCTTTTTGTTGTTTGCCTCCCCATTGGAAGCCTTTCTTCACACTTGTCACTGCATGCATAAGAGTTGCTATGGCAGAAAAGTTAGCAATAAACTTTCACCAATACTGAGCTACACCTAAGAAACTTCTTACCTCGGTTACTGTTTTGGGAGTGGGCCAATTCACAATGGCTTCCACTTTAGAAGGATCAATTCTCAACTCGCCTCCTCCTACAATGTGTCCCAAGTAAATAAGAGAAGTATTTCCAATTTCACACTTAGATATCTTAAGAAATAATTTCTCTTTCCTCAAAACATCAAGCACCTTTTTCACATGCAAGACATGTTCTTCTCTTGTTTTGCTTAAAATGAGTATATATTCTAAATACACAATCACAAATTCATCAAGAAATGGATGTAAAACATTATCCATAACACATATGAATGTCACCGGTGGAATACAGAAACCAAACGGCATAACCAACCACTCAAAGAGTCCTTGTTTGGTTTTGAGTGCAGTCTTCCATATATCACTTTCTGCAATTCTTACTTGACGATATCCACTTCGTCAATATAACTTAGTGAAAAACTTTGCTTCTTTTATCTGATCTAGAAAATCATCTATCCTTGGGAGTGGGTATTGATTCTTTACCGTTATCTTGTTTAAAGCTCTGAAGTCGACACACATGTGCCAAGTCCCATCTTTCTTCAAAATCAAGACTATGGGTGAACCGCATGGAAAAGTGCTTGGCCTTATGAGTCCCTTGTCAACCATGTCCTTAATTTTCCTCTTTATTTCAGAATTCTCCATTATCAGCATGCGATACATGCTGATGTTTGGAAGATGACAATCTTGTTGTAATTGAACCTCATGTTGAATCTCCCTTTTAGGAGGCAATCTTGTTGGCTCCTGAAACATCTCATGATGTGCATAAACTACGTCATATAAATATGATTTCAACTTAGGATCACAATATTCAAATGACTCATGATTAACATTAGCTTTAGGCTTAATCATTAGAAGAACAAAATTCTTACTTGAATTCACCAGCCTCTTTATCTGTCCATCATTTACCATTGCAATATTTGTCTTTTTGCGATGTGATCTAACAATGTACTCGTTTCCATATTTGAATAAATGGTATTTGTTCTCATGGTGATGGAAGATCACTTTCCTATCATACAAGTAAGGGCTGCCCAACACAACACCTTTAATATCAAGCGGAACCACATCTAATTCAACTGTGTCAACAAAATGTGTAGTTATTGCAAAGCGCAATATGCACTTCTTTGAAACCTGTAAATTTGTATATTTCCAAATCCACCCAAGTGGATATGGTTTTGGATGTGGAATGGTCTCAAGATTAAGTTTCTTGACCAAGTCTTCAGAGATTAAGTTCACTTGTGACCCATTGTCAAACAATGTGTCAACCTTGGTATGTTTGGATATGATCCTCACATGAAACAGTTCAATTCTCTCTTCTTCATTTGGAGCTTGGATGTGACATTTTGATGTACTAGTACTGGGTTTTCTTTCAATATCTATCCCCTTCATGTTCTTCAATCCCATGGCTGTAATTTTTGATTCATCACCTGAATCCTCTCCTAAGCCATGTTGAGTTGTAGCTATAGTTTTCTGCTTCCCTTTGTTATTGTTATACTTGGGTCTCTTTCAGGATGTAATTTCCAACGATTTTTCTCTTCATAGCCTTCTCTGGAATAATGTTTACAAACCACTTTCTCTCCCTCTTTCTTGAAATATGCATTCATTTTTCCCTTACCTTTTGAGGTCTTCTCTTTGTTTTTCCCCTTAAAATGTTTTTTCCTACTCTCATCAGTAATGTTTTTCCCTCTTTCTTCTAAATGTGTGGCCTGAACACATACCTCATCTAAGCTTGTATGGTTAAACATGAGAATAGTATGTCTTAGGTAGCTATGTAAGCCTCCTATGCACTTGAGCAAAGTATATTGACTCTACAAATCTACCCCTAATAAGAGAGAGTTTCTCCTAAATTCTTGGGTGTAGTCTTGTACATTTTTTCCTTTCAATTGTCTAAAATTTTTCCAGTTCATTATGGATTTCTGCATGCGATATAACAGATAAAACTGTTGTTTTATTGCAGTAATGAAATCAGTCCATGATAGAATAATATTACCATGCTTTCTGATCTCCTCCTTTGTCTTGGCTTCCCACCAAACAAGAGCTACACCTTCCATCCTTAATGAAGCTAGTTGGATTTTGGTATCATCATCATGAAGGTTATGAATTCTCAAATAGACCTCCAATTGTCTAATCCAAGTATCAAGATTTTCTGCATTGACTTCACCATTAAACATGGGCAATTCAAACTTAAAATCAAGTTTTAGAAAAGGAATTTTACAAGTGTTCTTTGATTTGTGTGACTGGGGTACTGAAGATGAAGTAGAGGATGATGATGACGAGAGTGAGGATGGTGACTTTCCACTACCTCCATTTCCTCCATTTCACTTCTTTGATTTATCTTCATCATTTTGGCCTCGTGATGATCCCTCACCTTCCTTATGAAGTTTAGATCCTTCTCCTTTTAGTCTTTCATTCCTTTCTTGATTAAGGACTCTCACCATTTCAGTCATGTCAAGGAATGCTTTCCTAAACACTCTTTCTTCTTCTTTGGGATCCACCTCTTCATGGATTTATTCTTCTCTTGGAAGCATGGTTATAGCTTCTTTTGCTTCTTTTGGAGGTGAAATATGTGGTGGAGAATGTGGCAATATTGCCCTCCTTTGATGTAGCTCCCTTTGAGAACCTATTGCTTCCACCAATTTGCCTTATCCTCTCTTAAGATTGAGCCTAGTAAGCAGTTAAACAAATCTTTGCACACAACAACACCAGAGATTAAACTCTACCTCTAATACCAACCTGATCTAAAAGGAGTGTATTAGTTTTGCTATTCTAAGTGTCCTTTCAGTGATAAAAACATGTACAATTTGTCTCCATTTGTTTTCTTAAGGAATGGGTGTTTTAGCCATGAAACATAGATGAATTTTTTATCTTTAAGCATGAAAATAAGCTTAAAAAACACTATACAACAGTTTATAACAGAGAAATACGATCAGATATAAGTTTTACACATTAGGCATGATGAAGCATTTCACCCCTCCTGGGCTACATCTGTTGGTCCAGCTGCAAATGGCATGTCCCTCTTTGTCATTATGCTCAAAATTGCAAATTACATGTGTTTACAGGCCTCTAATGGTTGTTTCCTCTCCACCAATTGCTCCAAAATGCTCAAATTAGTCTAGGTAGACCCTTGTTTCACCTAAATTGGTCGAAAATTGACCTCCCAATGCATTTTTTCCAATATCAGCTAGGAAAGCTCCACTAAAAGTGGAGATTGGCACTTAACTATCACTAAAAATATTGAAAAACCTCATTTTTATGGCGGCATTAATTATCCCGCCAGTCTAAACTGCAAATTTTAAATGTGATAGTTAAGGGTGAGGGGGTGGCCACAAGCCAACCCCACAACCCCCGCGGTTAGTGTAACTTCCGAGTGGAACTAGCGTGATACCGTGGTCAGAACCGGAGTTATAACCAGAGTTGATAAGCTGTGACTGTCAGGTAACATTAAAGACATGTTTGTATGTGATATAGTTTACCGCCTCCGGAGTTACGATTTTAATACCGTTGAAACCTTACAACATATGTTGTGGTGAAGTGAACCATGGCATGTGATCAATATTTTGGAAAACTGGCAGGTTGGGACTGCCAGCGGTCCCCCCCATGACTGCAAAACATATACACTATAAAATAATGTGGAGAACAATACAGTTAAGAAAAAACTGGTAGTTGAAATGGTCGGAGGTCTTCATCGACTCTATGGAGGTCACGAGGTCGAACCCCCCGGACTCCAATAAAATTGTATTCAATTCTCCTAAGGACACGTGGCAACCTCCGGGCTTGCCACGTGTCTCTCATCCAACAGACCATTTCAAAACATCACAGTCAGAAACCAATTCCGTACCACAAAATCAACGGCCTAGATTAAGCCACGTGTCGAATTCTGATTGGTTGTGATAAAAGGGAATATTCCCTAGAATATGCCATCTGCTGACTGTACATGTATGCTGACTGGGCATCCCAGTCACAAAATTTTAGTTGTTTGGGAAAACGAACAGAATGTGATATCTTTCTCATACGACATCTATTTTTTGAACTGTTCATGGTGCTGGAATCGCAACAACGAGACCTTTTCGGTCGCTCAGGTTTAGTATAGTTTTGAGCACTTTCAATTTTGAGAAAAACACATGATCTCTTGATCATTTTTAGTCCCCAAATTTACCTCTGTCTTCACAGATTGATCCAAATTTGCAACCAAAATCTTGTTGCGTGTCATGTGGTTATTGCAACCACTATCTAATAGCCACACCTTATCAGATAGTTCATGCATGGTGTTGCATGCTAGGAACATGGAGTAAGTATTCTCTATACTAACATTAGCTCTCTGATTTCCTTGATTAGGTATCTTCTTCCTACAATTACGAGCATAGTGACCAAATTTACTGCAATAATAATATTTCACCTTTGATTTGTCAAACCTTCGATTATTGTGGAAGCTTCTGCTACTACTTCTTCCTCTTAGATGTTCATGCTCTTCTCAACCATATCTTTGACCACCATTGCTTGTGCCTCATCTTCTGCCTCTTGATCTACCTCTACCTCAACCTCTTGAAATAGAAACTTGACTTTTGAAAGCATTTTCTAAAGTGGAATCCTTATTTCTGTCTCTCCTTGCCTCATGCGATAGAAGTGATCCCATCAACTCATCAACTGTCATTTTTTCCAAATTCTTGGCTTCTTCTATGGTTGCTACCACAACATCAAACTTGGTAGACAAAGATCTAAGGACCTTCTCAATCATTGTTTGATTTTTAATGTCTTCACCATAATTTTTTAACTCATTTACTACAAACATGACCCGATTCATGAAAGAATCGATGTCCTTTGTCTCCATCTACAGAATTTCAAAATCTCTCCTAGTATTCTGCAATTTAACAATATTGACTTTGGCCATACCTTGATAGTTTGTCGCTAAAGTTTCCCATGCTTCCTTTGTTGAAGACGTGATCATTATCTTTTGGAACACTGTTCGGTCCACTCCTTGCTAGATAAGAAGAAACTCTTGTGCATTCTTCCTTTTGTCTTTCTTCCATTGTTCCCTCTCTGCATTACTGAGGGCTCGTTCTTCTGCATCATTCTCAAGTTCTACAAACCCTAACTTGACATGATTCCAGACATCATGCACTTTTAACATGGTCTTCATTTTAATGGCCCACACACCAGAATATTTCCCTGTGAAAGAAGGAATTTGTGGCTAGAAACTTGATATTTCCATCTTTAAAAAAATCACTTCTGTGATAAAACCCTATTTTTTTTTTATGAAGGGTTTACAAAGCTCCTTAAAAAAACACTCTTTCAATAAAACCCTAATATATGTTTTTATATGATAAATCTTTTAAAAAAAATTAATTTATAAAAAACACCTTTTATAATAAGCTCTTTAAAAACCTTATTATTGTTTCTCACATTTTCAAAACTTTAAAAAACCTTTTAATACTCACATGATTTATCAAAAGCCTTTTAAAGAATCCAAAAATTTTGAAAAGTAAATACTCCTTAAAAAAAAAAACATACGTACTCTTTTCGAAGAATATCAAATCCTGTCTTTTAAATACTAACGCGAACCAATGTGTGTTGACTTGCTAACAGTTGGTAGGCTATTCAACTCCTAAACCTGATTGCACACCCCTGAAAGCAGTTAACCACACAATAAACTCGATTTTTGAAAATTCGTACGTTTTATGAAATTTGCGCAGTTTTTGTATTAAAAAAGTGTGGATATTGCACCATTTTTGTGCTAAGCACGTGCGGATCTGTGCACTCTTTAATGGTTCAACGATTTTGCAATTTTTTTAAAAATATTTTTGGCCTTATGCTTTTGGACTTTTTCTCTGGCTCTGCTCGCCCATGGATCTTGTGATCCTTCCTCAGCGCTAATACCAATGTTTTGGAAAGGTAGAGGATATTAAATACAAAATAACAAAAGTATTTCACACACAAACATACGAGTTGTGACTCTTCTATTAATCATACGAACTTCAATCTTACTCTTTGAATATAATGAACCTAATGAAGGGTATTTATCACTCACTTGACATGCACACACTTACATAACTCGACTTTAGCATCACTCACTTAATTGACTCTCTAACTAAATTACCAAATTCATATATCACTCAACTCAACTAACTCAACGCTTACTTCATTAATTGTCTAACTCTACATATAGGAGTTAATTAACTATTTTAATAAGGCATGGTGATGTTTGAGTTCTTCGGTTGGAGAGGCTGCTAGAGTCCCTCGATAACTTGGACGTTGTCTGGGATTTCTCAGAGGGTGGCATCTTTCCAAGCAATGGAGCTCTCTACCTGCCAAAACTTGGAGAGGCTTCCAAAGTCCCTTGGTAAGTTGAAGAACCTTGAACACCTGGAGGTGATTTCTTGGTAGCATTTCCAAGCAATAGATCTCTCTACCTTCTAGAACTTGGAGAGTCTTCCAGAGTCCCTTGGTAAGTTGAGGAACCTTGAACACCTGGAGGTGATTTCTTGGTGGCGTTGGGAAAGGTTGCCAAAGTCCCCGATACTGTCTGATTGTGCAACATTGTATCCTCATGGAAACTTGATGCGTGGGGTGGCCAAAACTTGAAGTGGAGTAAATTTGATGTAAAGTACCTACATCAACGAAAAGTTAAAGGGTATTTCTAATCAAATATGGATATACATGATTATATTATAAACATGAACAAAAATCCTTAATAAATAATTGATTAATGTCTTCTTCTTAATTTATAAATTAATTAATAATTTTTTATAAACATACAATGATGTCTTATTTAATAATTTTTTCCATGAATATAGAGATTGTAATATCGTTGCAATTATGGTGAATATGTAATAATTGATTTGTTGTTTTCAATTATAAAGACTATGGAATAATTAATTTGTAATTTGTTTTTTTATTAGTAAGCTTTTAAGTTAGGTTTTAATTAAATACTAATTATAATTTTAATATTATATTAATTAAAAAAAATTTAACTATCTTTAAATATATAAAAAGAGAGTATTTAATTTTTTTTCCAATGATTTAAATTTAAATTTGTATTTTGATTACATAGGTGACTTGTAAATTAAATTTAGTTTAAGTAGGTGATTGAAATTGTTGCTATGCTCCTGCTCATATTCAAACCTTATAAATTGACATGTTGATGCTCTATAGAATAAGGAAAATATTACTATCCATGAAAAGTGAGGAATACTCTAAAATTTTCCATATTACTTTTATATTAATAAATATTTTGTAACGAGAAATAGAGATTAAGTTGTTGTAATATTCCCAAATGGGAAAAGCAACAATATATCACATAAACATGGAAAGTAGTAGTAAATACATCAATACACCAATATGTGAGACAAATGTACAACCATATTATTAAACATATCAACAAATAATAGGCACAATATCTTGAGGATCAAGTTAGTCAAGCAATACAAAACAAGCCTCCTCTAAGCAAATATGTCAATACATGAGAAATAACTGCCATACAAACGCCATGAGCTAAGATAGCAAAGTTTTAGGGCATAAAATGATACATAAATGATATAACATTGTAGATATGTTGATATGTAGCTCAAAAAGTGTTGGGGCTATAAATCTAAGCTCCCAAGCACATTTTCAAGATAACCGAGGGGAGGGTTTCCTGAAATATACAAAAATGCAGAAGATACAAATATGGCCCTAGGGCTGAATAATATCTGCAACTAGATAGATGATAGGAGGTGGCTGATCTGATCTAGAAATGTATGAAAAAATCCTCCTATAGATTCTCCAAATGGGAGGCTAATCCCCTCACTGAAAATATATCTTCCCCAACTAGGGCTCCAAACCCTCTACTCCAACTGCACACTGAAATAACACACTTCCTTCAGAAAAATCCATTGTAATTGATAGCGATACATTAGCCTAATGCTGGATGATAAAATGGGACTCAAGGGTCCTCTTTTCTAGCCTCCAAATGGAAGGAAAATTTCCTCCATTGAAAATAAGCAAGGAAATGACCCAAATCAACTCTCCACTTCTGCACCCTGCAACACAACACAATACTTTGTAGAAATTGTGATGTAGAACAAAGATGGAGCTTGGCCTGATGCTGGATAGTGGAAAATGTAGTGCAAGACTCTTCCAAGAGGCCTCTCAAGGAAAGAGGTGTAATTCTTGACCAGGAACACCCTGTGCTAAACAACACTTGCAATCTTAGCTAAATAGTTGAAGAGAGAAACAAGTCTAAAAAGACCATATACAAATAATAATATAAAACATGAATCAATATGGATGCCATCCTATTCCTTATATAGGTTGTGAGCTTCCTAACCCTTGGCCCCACTCATTTAAGTCACTACTTCCATGCAAAGAGTCTCCAACCAAAACTGCGTTGTCCCTCATTGAATGCCACTCCTCCATAACAACGTTGTTTGATTTGGTCAAATTTGACCCAGTCTTCATGCTCCAGCCCCTTTTGACACCTAAGGGTCTTCAATCCAACTTTTAAGATGACCTCCATTCACACTAGGAGTGTCTGTATTCCTACTAAGGAGATTTATGGGTCTCCGTAACCTCTTATTCCTTTAAAAAAGAAGCAAAACAAAATTTTAATATTCCAATTAGTTGTATGCTAATTTAGGAATATTACAATCTTCCCCTCCCAAATGTTGCTTGTCCCAAGAAAATGAAATGATAGAATTGAAGAGCCTCCTCTCCTCCTTCTGTAGCATCCTCATATTAGAAGTTCCTCCAATGAACAAGATGCTCTCTCATCAATATGTCCCTAAGTTGATCCTCCCAAGTGTATAAGTATGCCTTTGGTGAAAACTCCAAATGACTCTCATCATGAACAAGTGAGATATCGATGGAGGAAAGTATATGTGGTCTAGAGGCATTATTGAGGCATGGAATCTGAAATATATTGGGAATTATCATTCCCATGTGAAGCTTCCATCCTCAAGCTATCATCCATACAAAATGAGTCACCATCCAAAATGGTAACCCATGGATAAAATCCTCCACCTTTGGCTCCCGCAAAGAAGGTGGGTTGCTTAAATGAACTTGATATACCCAATTGTATATCCCACACTGTCTCTCTCTCCACTTATGATAAGTGTAGAGTGGTTGTTGATTTTTGGCTGCCATAATGTTGCCTTCAAGAGGCAAGAATAAAACTAGATCTTCAAAGATCCTCTCTCTAGTGTCATGAATCAATCTTGCCCAAACCATCCCATATATGATGAATAGGGCATCATCACCATATGGCATCCAAATGAGAAAGATACTAAAGGTCTCATGTAGTGCTGGAAGGTACCAACAGTTTCCTGAGTGGTCACAACGCGGTTTTGATAACTGCTATTTCAGAACATAATATGACAAGTTGTCTCCCAACAATTGGCTAGCTGTGTATGTCACCTCATCTACTAGAAAATAGTAAATGGAATTGTGTATCAAATGAGCATAAAAAGAATAGCACAACACTTGCCTAAGTCCATACAATAAATGGCTATCTCCATCACTGATGTTGGTCTTAAAAAGACCATGGAACCCAAATAGAATCTTTCCCTCTTGTGGAGCAATGCATTGTATATAAATGGAAATAGAATGCAAATAATTTGTTATATGATCAATAAAAACATAAATCTTACCATGTACTAAGAGTAGGCTGATAATGAGATCCATGGATGATCTCTCCATAGTGGTCTGATATGTCCCCATGATACCCTTGTGAATGGAAAGGAATGAACCATGTTCTGCATGCAAGGCCTTATTCTTATGCTTGGAGATCCAAGTCAAGAAGATCATATCATGGTAATAGATATCTACATCCACTACATCACTCTCATCTCTTACTTGTCCATCAAGTGCATCATATGTGAAGTGATCTTGGGAACACTCCATCAAAAAACCCAAGCTCCCAAGTGACAGCGATATTGACCTTTGTAATAAGGATCCTATCATCTCATAGCTCCATTATTTGACATGCCAAATGCCAAAGTCATCTACAATAATGCTGTTATATATGGGAGATTTCTTCCAAAGTGGAAGTACCTCCTGATCCTCCAAATCTAAGGATTAGCCCCTTTTCACCATGATTATGCCACCATCTACTCCTACAACATCATGCAAAGTATGGGAGAAAATTAGCACATACTCTCCCAAGAGTATCCAAATCAACAACAACTCTTGTTGCCTCCTCACACCATCACCATATATACCGTGGAGTAACAACATGATGATCGATATGAAATATATCACATCACCCCAATATAGCCAAACTCCTTGCTGCCACATGATGCAAGTGTCCTGCCATGTCCCAACCATTGACACACCCTTTGGAATAAGATATACTACATGATGGCAAAAATATTTCAAGAGTAGCCAATGCATCCATGCCTCCTCCTGCCTCGTGTCATAGATATGCAAGTGGCTCACCAACACTTTGCTCACCATCCACACCCATTCATCCAAATGTGGGTGTCTCCTACCATGCTCCACTTTTGTACTCCTCTAATGGAGAATACCATCCTCCCAAATCTGATTTCTATATTTGTACTTCATGGAATGTTGAAGTACAACCTCCTGGAGATCTCCACATGAATACCACTCATCAATGACCAAGTTGAACCCATAAGGATCCAAATATGTTGTAGGCAAAAGCTTCTCATTGAGCTGTGAAGTGCTCATCAAGAAAGATTCATCATAATAATGGGAGATAAGATGTCTCTCATCAACCATCTGCCTATCCCCTGCTACACATGTAGAATGGTCATTGGAATGCTCCAATAATGGTTGGGCCCCCAACTCATCACTTATGTTCAATGACAGCACTGCTAATCTCCATGATGGTGCATCTGTTGTCTCATGATCATGATCAATTTTGAACATATAGTTTTGCATTGGTTTGTTTAGGACAATACTCATCCTATCATCCACAAATCTACACTTCAACCCCAAGAGTTGTGTGCAACTCAACAATAACATACTAGGATGAATGTATGTCTCCTCCTTGATCCTGTCAAGGGTCCTCTCCATAGTGATAGTCTGCTGCTCCAAATCAATAGTGTATCTTGAACCTAGGTCATGCAATGGCATGTCGCCACAACCCTCCATATGATGTTGTGAAATAATAGAAAGTGGAAACATTTGCATACAATGGTTTTTCTTGGGAACATCTTGTACTACTACAAGGGTTCCTCCCACTAGTATGATGACTTCCCAAACTACTGATGATGATGGCTACTCCTTTATGGCTGCACCAGTGCTAGTATAAGTCTCCCCATCCTCATGCATCTCCGGAATAGTGCATGGGAGTCTAAATGTCAAGAGATCAAGACCACTTTGAAAAGGTGCAAGTGTTATTTATCCTGATGCAAGTGCTCCTGCAGCAAGTGGTGGTGGAAGTTTCTCCTCCTCTGATTTCTTCTTGTCAAACTTCTTAATCAAACTTTCAGTAAAATCTACATATGCAGTTACTCTTGTATGACTCAAATGGATGAACCACCAAATGTTTTATTCACCCTCAAGGTGCAGCGCTGCAATCTCAATAACTTCTCTCTCTCCTACTGGATGTAGCAAGAAGAATGCATCCAACTCAATTCCCCAAGCCCTTGCTATGCATGTGGATGACCCATCAAAGGTAGAAAATACAAATGTATTGTTCTTTCTTCTTCTATAGCTGCAAGGTCTCCTCTCTTCTTCGATCTGAATAAACTATGGGAGAGTTAGATTCTCCTTGAAAGCTTTTGATTGAGATTTGTATTCTACAAGATACTCACTTAGAATCTCATGATCTAAGTGTCATCCATCTCCATGCCTTTTATCTTCTTCTTCAAAAGAAAAGGGCATAGTGTATTTCTTTGGAGCTCTATGCAATACTGATTCTTTCTTCTACTGATAGGAAGTACATGGACCTTCCTCATCTTGAAACCCTAGTTTGGTTTCATTGTTTTTCTCCATTATTCTTTGCTTGACCTCCTTGGTGAGGTTGTTCGTAGATTTGAAAAGAGATGAGATAAAACTCATTCTTTCCATCATTCTAATCTCTTTCTCCTTCTTCTTAGTCTCTTGATAGCATAATGGCTGAAATCCACAGGCTGAGCCAAGATTATGCTTTGGTACCACTGTAACATTCCCAAATGGTGAAAGCAGCAATATATCACATAAACATGGAAAGTAGAAGTGAACACATCAATACACCAAGATGTGAGACAAATTTACAACCATATTATTAAACATATCAACAAATAATAGGCACAATATATTGAGGATCAAGTCACTCAAGCAATACAAAACAAGCCTCCTCTAAGAAAATATGTCAAAACATGAGAAATAGCTACCATACAAATGCCATGAGCTAAGAAATTGCAATTTTAGGGCATAAGCTACTGCAGAAATGATATAACAATGTAAATCTGCTGTTATATAGCTCAAAAAGTGTTGGGGCTAGAGATCTAAGCTCCCAAGCACATTTCCAAGATAACCTAGGGAAAGGTTTCCTGAAATATACGAAAATGCAGAAGATAAAAATATGGCCCTAGGGCTGAATAATCTCTCCAACTGGATAGATGATAGGAGGTGGCTGATCTGATATAGAAATGTATGAAAAAATCCTCCTATAGATTCTCCAAATGAGAGGCTGATGCCCTCACTGAAAATCTATCTTCCCCAACAAGGGCTCCAAACCCTCTACTACAACTGTACACTGAAATAACACAGTTCCTTCAGAAAACTGCGTTGTAACTTGTTAGCCACCTATAAAATTTGTTATATCAAAAGGTGGCTAAATCTTTTTTGGAGCCTTCAAGAAACAAGTTTTATTGCTAAAAATTTTATCTCTTGAAGACTTATGAAGACATCATACCCTTTTTTTAAATATTCACTGCTGTTTCCATTTTAAACTCTAAAATTCTGCTGATTTTATAGAGAAAAGACTACTGTAAAACACCTTTTTTCCCTTCCTCCGCTCAAAACTAACCTTCATTTTCACCCCTTCATTCCCCATGGAATTCCTCTATTTTCCATTTTTTTTCCCTTTTTCCCTTCGAGAAGTCCTCTTTACAAAGTTTAAAAGTCACTTTTGAACTTTGCCGAAACCCCCAAATTCATCAGAAAACCTTGAAAAAAATCATAAAAATACACTTTTTTTTATTTATTAAAGCTTAAGCCCCTTTGGGCTAAGCCTAAACCACTTCCCCACCATATGCCCAGGCACTAGAACCAAGCGCTAGACCCTTTTGGCGCTTATCGCATCGGAGAAATCGGAGCGTGCAAAGTTTATTTCTTATGGTGAAGCTTCCGATGTGATTGGCCCCTTATTACATAACCCCTGATATTATTATTATTTCATATAACCACATAGCCTGCATTCGGCGCTAAGAATTGTTTAAAACCCATCTCCGATGCATATTTCCCTTTGTAAATTCAATAAACCCACTTTCCTAAGTTTCGATCTAAACCCGCCGGAGCAATGTTTTTAATATAAATGGGTAGATTGAAAATCCCCACATCAAATTTTTGATGCGATTAAGCCCCATTTGTATAAACTCCCGACCTCCACCCCTCTCCATATAAACCTACACCCGGGACCAAGAGTTAAGTCTCGAAGCGCTAATCGCATCGGAGAAATTTAAATGGGTAGATTGAAAAGCCTGAAGGCCTGATCCCGATTGGCCCTTTCTTTGTATAAGCCCTGGGCCTTTTGTTTTCCATGTAAAACCACAGGCCCTACAAACGGGCGCCAGCCTCATATATATAACCCGCCCGACAGCCAAACCTTTTTATTTCATTAATTTTTGGGTTTTCATATGTATTAAAGGGTTTCTGCCGGTGCATGATTTGAAACAAAATCCACCGTTGATCCCAGACCAATCAACGGACTCCGCAAAATCGCATGGGCATTTTTTTCATTGGGCGCATTAATACTATGCCGCCTCTGATTGGTCAACCCCCGATGAGTTCTCCGTTGTCGATCTGATTTGCAGATCGACAGTCCATAGTTAATTGCATCAGCGCCATTCAAGTTTCTTCCCTCGCCGATCGCATGCCTCCGATTTCATTTGGGCAGTCCACGTGTCTAGATCGGACGGTCCAGATCGCATCTCCCCACTTTGGTTAAAAAAATACACCCCACTTCACAATGTTGTTTCGACCAATCACAGCCGTTGATCTCTGCAGATCGATAGCCCTCATTAACCCATTCTTTGCCTTTGCATTATTTCATTTATACCCCAGATCACATCTCAGCCGTTGATCCTCTACATCCAACGGCCCTTGTTAAACCTGATAGGCCTGCCTCCTGTGGGTCTTGCCTTCTTCAAAACTTGATCTCGGCCGTCAATCCTTGATCCGACAATCCATATTGAAACCGCTTCCCTTGCTTCTACCCGTGCACCTATCCGATGTCACGCTTGTTCTCCATCGTCATATCTGAGACCCCAGATCCAACGACTGAGACATGTTTTCACGTAATTTCAAGCGTGAAGGTTAATCTCCCAAAATTACGCGATATAAGTTGTATTTAAAATCCACGTGTCAGCCTTTGGCACATATCGCGTTCCAAAAGTAAAAACCACCTATCTGCCTCTTCTCCGCACGAAACTCGTGGTTTTCACCTCCAAAACCACTTTTCCCATTTCTATGATGTTTTATCGCGCATGTTTCCCACCATTGATCTTTGCAGATCAACGGCTCAGATCTAATTTCTCATTACACCATCGCCCTCCCCCATATTCCAAGGGTTTTCAACATACATTCTCACCGTTGATCTCGTGGGCCGATCTCATCTGATGGCCCATGATCATCCCGAAACCCAAATTTCCTTTCTTAACCATATTTCCTTTGCCAAAAGGGTTTTTAACCTTATTTCTTCGCATTTTCTTCTATTTTCACAATAATGTGACCTCTTCGCATTATTAATTCACTGTTAATCTCGACCATTGATCTTCTTGGGCAATCATAGATCAATGGTTCCAACTTAAAATCTCCCACTACTCTCCTTTTGAATTCTATGCACGATCTCCACCGTTGGATGCTACCATCCAATGGCCACGCTCCTCCCCACAACCTCTAAAGCAGTTTTACCAAATAACGCAGGATTTCATAACAGTTGTGTTTTTTTTTCAGGATTCAAATGAATTTCAAGTATTTTGAAAGAAATGATAAAGCTGAGGATGACGATCCCCTAGGATTTGTTTATATGAGAAATATCCATTCACAGGGTTCACCTCCACGTTTCGTCGATGCTTCATGGGAATTGATGCCATATGGACCCTTTGCAAAACTTGCACATCAACAAGACATAATACATTAAAACAAAATGAAAGAGTATCAATGTTGAAAAATTAAATCAAGCCAAAAATGAAGAATTGAAGCTGATTTACATAGTTTGAATAGATTACAGCTAAGATTGAAATCAAAAGCCTAATCCATTCAATTAAACACAGTTAAGGAAAAAATCAATAATATCTATCAGACAAAGAGCCTCCACTACCACATAAGAGGAAAATTGATTCCTCTCAACTACCAGATTGCCACATGTGGCTTCACAGCATTCAATAGAGGCCGAGTAATGACTAGAACAGAGAATATTTTCCTCACGACAGTCAAACAATTAATTCAGCAGAAGAACTTATTGCAAAAATATTTACTGAGTTACTTCAAGGATAAAACAAAGCCTTAAAGTCAACAAAAGCTCCCACCGAGCTTAACTCCTAAATGTAAATCAATTAATACCAGAAAATATCTGTAAACTTCTCCATTGAGCCCCTCAAAGGCCGAGAAGTACTAAACTATATTAATTGCACCCTTAGATATTTTCTCTTTCAACCTCCTCATACTTCTATAAAATCTTATTGAGGAGTTCATTGTAAACGTTGGTTGCAGAACTTTGAAATATACTTGAGCTTGAAACTTCTACTTGTAAATAGTGTTCACGGGCTCTTGAAGCTCTTCTTGTGATCAAATAAGTTAGTCTGAGAGGTGAAGATGATTGTTGAATTGAAACATTGGACTTAAAGTTGTAACTGGTTTGAAGCATCAATACAAGCTGATTTATGGGATCCTGGTCTATGTCAATGGTAATGTTATTTCTTATTGTAAATTGTTATTTTATTTCTGTTTTCACTTTGTCCATCTTCTCTGATTAATAACAGCAAGCATAGATTTATGATTTACTATATATCAGTACCCTTCTCTGACTGATAAGCTTTATCTGTATGTTTTCTTCCAAATTGTGTTGTTTAGGAATGATTTAATTCAATTTAAGCTGTTAGGAATGCTGGTGTTCCCTCATCCTACTGTCTCAGATGAATGTTGTTCTTGAATGTTATTCTCAGTTTATGTTAAGTAGAGATGAACTACGAAAGTAATGGTGAGCCCTGTCCTGTAGTTTTATCCCCAAAAAATAGCTGAAAGTTTCCATAAGAGTGTGTTGAAAGTAGGCTAGGTTAAAAGTCCTTACCTGATCTTAGACCATTCTTTGTTATCTTATGTGTCTGTCTTGAAAGTTTACTAAGTAAAGCCAAGCTAGGGAAGTTTATGGTGAGCCCTGTCCTCTAGTCTCTTCTCCAACAGTTGCTTTTAAAGTTTCCCTTTGTGTTTTAAATGTTTTCTATTGAAAGTGCATCAAAAGCTGGCTAGTTTCAGAGTACTTACCAGATCTTAGAGTACTTTTATGTCTCTCTTAAGTGTATGCCAAAAGCAGGATAGTTTCAAAGAACTTACCTGATCTTAGGTTGCTCTTTGTTCTTCATTTGTTTATTTCCCCTTCTTATTGTATCATTTCATTCCATAAAATCAACTTTAAAGAGATCCTTAGACATAGATGACTTGCCCATGGACCATTCTTGAACCTTGTTGCTTCAATTAAACCCTATTATGACTCCATAGCCCAATGGACTAAAACCAGCGTTATATCTATCTTTTTAGCCAAAACTTGTTCTGATTGATTGCAACTTCACACCTTTGAAACTCTTTCCATTTAGGAATTTCCCCTCAAATAATAATCATGCTCAACCATCCAAAAACAAAACAAAACTCTCGGCCTTCATAACTAGCCTAATATCATTACCCAAAAGCCTTAAAGATAAATCCATCTTCGCACTTTATTGGAGAGATCCCTCTCCAGATTCAGGAGGGCTAGATCCTAGAATCCCAATGTGGTTGAAATAAGTGTTCTCCCTGCAGTTGGACTTTGCCAATATTGCTAATTACAGGGAGCTAACATCTTCTGGCGACTCCACTGGAGAATCGAACCCAGAATCTCTGGTTTGATAATAGTCTAAGAACACCTTAGGACACTGAAGAAATTTGTTCCACAGAACATTTTCTATATTTACCAGTTGAGCCACCAACAGCCTAACATATTCTAGCGACTCTGCTGGGGAATTTTGAGTGTTTTTTAGCCTAGGTACCTTTAAGACCTCAGCAGACCCTTGATTCAAGAACATTGTGCAGTGAGTAAAAGTAGCCCTTTCAAGCACTACCTAGCAAATGGTAATCATGATGAAACTTGTTTGAATCAGTGACAAACTAGGAAAACCCTAGGATTCTCATAAGAGTTTATCTAACCTTGAAATATCAGCTAGCTTAGCCATAAGAGCAGACTGTCTTTGTCTCATAACCATAGCTATGTTTTGAAACAGATATAGGACACTCTTAAGAACTAATAGGACTGAAAAATAACTCAGAAAAACCCAAAAATATTTCATATTGGTATTCAATAAACAGGTGGTGGACCATAAAACCTTTTACCTCTGAAAAGAGCTAAAAACTTCCACTTGGTGACTCCACAATCCTAGACAGACCTTAAGACTCCACTGGGAAGAACCATTATCATCATATCATCATTTAACTCAGTTAGAGGACTGTAGGATTAAATTTTGTGTGAAACAGATTAGTTAACCTCTTAAAGACTATCATATCGGCTTAAGTTGTTCTTGTTTAGTTGGGTCTGAAAAACACATCATAGTGGCTCCTAGGAAGATTCACACTAGAGCCTACCCTGACCCAAACCCACCTGAGATAGTTGATAACCTGGAAAGTATCCTTAGGAAGTCTCCTAAGATAAAATTTTCAATTATTTTCATATCACCCTTGAAAGCTAATTCAGTTCCTGAAAATCTTGCAGCTCTACAACAATCACAAGTAGATCTAAGAAATCCATTTAGAACTAGGTATCTTGATGATTTAGATCAGCTAGATTCTGAGTCTTCACTTTCATCTCCTGAAACAAGTGAACACCTTGGTAATAAAGAAACAACACCCCCTGATTTACATTTCCTTCACAATTTAGGTGTCTCTCATCCAAGATCAACTCAACAATCTATTCCTGGTTCATCCACAACTGTTCATCTTACATCCACTATCCAAACCACTCCACTTCAGCCCACTTTCCATCTTGTTAATCTGCCTCTTGTAAATCCACCCCCACCACATATCATGGCAGCATGGTATGCTCCCTTAGTCCTTCCTGTTCCCTTAGTCAATCTTCCACAGGACTATCAGTCCAAAATACCATTGTATGATGCCAGTAATACTACAACTGCATCACAACATGTGGATAAAATGAATGACTACTTTGACAGAAATGAAATTGATGACGATTCTGTCAAACTTAGACTATTCGCTTAGAGTTTGGGGGGAGAAGTAAGAAAATGGTTTAAATTATTAACCACCGACAGTATAAATGATCTCCACGCCTTCCATCAGACATTTCTAAACAAATGGTAAGTGAGAAAAAACCCTCTTCAAATACTCTCTGATTACAAAAATCTCCACAGAAACACTGGGGAAAGTGTACAAGATTACTGCACTAGATTTAATAGTGTGTATAATGTACTTCCCCCAGATCTAAAACCTCCAGAAGGCTCAGCATTAAACAAGTTTCCTGAAGGGTTTGACCCTGAAATGGCCTATCAGATGAGATAAAGAGATCCTCTAACCCTTGAAGATATGAAAAAAGGGGCTCTTGCTGTAGAAGTTAACTTGATGGAGAAAAGAGCAAGAATGAAGAATGAGAAGAGAGTATCCTTTAGAGAAGAGTCCACCCCTTCTACTTCCAGCTCAAAATGGAAAGAATGGTGGAGTAGATGATGAATAAAATGAGCATTCTTGAGAGAGCACAAGCAAGTCAAAACCAAACTGCTCCTCAAAATAGGAACCAGAACCAAAATCAGAATTTTAGAAGGAATCGGCCTCAAAATAGACCAAGGGAAGATGATCAATAGATCACTCCTCCCTTTCATCAAAACTACATGAGTGAGGTTGAAGACACAGATGAGCAAATAGAGGAAGATGATATCAACATGCTGGGAGTAGATAATAATGACTTTGAGGTTCATTGTGATAGAAAACAAGGTCTATACACACCTTATGATGACAAAAGAGATAATGATGAAAGTTATTATCAAGACATGGAGAATGTCATCATAGAGTCTCAAAGAGAGTATGACCTTAGAAGCAAAACCAATCAACAAACTCCCAACAATAAAACCTCTAACAAATCTTCACAAAACAACACTGTAAACAAACCAAAAATTGTAAAACAAAAGGAAAAAGCAGTGGCTGGAAATTCTGATAAAGGTAAAGAGACAAGCACTCAAAATAATGAAAAATAGAGTGCAGACCTTAGCAGTACTAACACCTTAGCTAGCACTCCTGTTAAAACAATTTTTTCAAATGTAAATAGAACAAATCAGCAAACAGACTTTGCTGACAAAGTGATAGCTAATAAGGCTGAGACAAGCACTTCAAAGAATCAAATTCCTTTCAGTTTAGAGCAGGAAATTTCCAAAATTAAAATCTCTATTCCTCTCTCTGAACTAGCTGCCCAAAATGTATATAGGACCCCAATTTTAAAGGTTCTAAACATAGAGGATAATAATGACATAGTCAATCTTAACGATGACCAGCCAGAGCTTATTTTTGGTTCAAATATTGAAGGTAGATATCAAGAGGGACCTGTTCCTCCCTTCTATGTAAGTCTAAATGTTCATGACAAGATTTTGCATAACGCTATGCACGACTCAGGGGCTTCTCATAATTTAATGCCAAAGGCCGTAATGGAAAGCCTGGGTCTAAAAATCACCAGACCTTATAAAGACCTTTACTCCTTTGACTCTAGCAGAGTAAAATGTTTGGGTTTAACTAAAGATCTCTGCGTTAACTTAGCCCAGATTCTAGCCAAATGTTTGGTTATGGATATTGTTGTGGCTGATGTCCTCCCAAAGTATGGATTGTTGTTATCTAGGTCTTGGGGGGCTAAGTTACAAGGGATTATGTATATGGACATGACCTACGCGACCATCCTTGTTTTCAATCAGACAAGAAAACTATATAGGGAGTCCCATATGCAATACATGGTGACTAGTCAAGACAGACCACAAAACTCTCCTCTGTATTCTGTAAACACAGGCCTTGATTATTTTATTCTATTTAATGATGAATCATTTAGTGAACAAGTCACTTTAACAGAGTTAATGGATGATAGAGAGGAGGAGGTAAACACCACAGAAATGTCTAAATAGTTTGTTGAACCTGTAAGCTACAAAAAACAAAACACGGGTCTTGAGCTACAAATCATTAGTCGATTTCTTTTTAACCTTGAGAGTCAAGAAATCATTCCTCAACATAGTGAAAAATTAGAGGAATTAAATCAAATACAACAGAGTGTTGATTTTCAATAACAAACCGAATGCACACTTGTTGAAGAGGACAGTAATCGAATGAAAGAACCCAAAGCTTATCCTTTGTGGATTATGTATTTTGACGGGTCTTGCACTAGGAGAAATGCTAGTGCAGGGGTCTAGATACGAAACACTAAAAACAACCACACAAAAATCCTTTCCTGTAGATTAAACTTTCAATGTTTGAATAACATAGAGGAATATGAATCCCTTCTCTTAGGCTTACATTTGTTGAAAAAATTAGGAGCCAAAAGAATTAGAGTGCATGGGGATTCAGAACTAATCATTAGGCAGGTCAACGGGGAATACAACGCTAACCACCCTAGACTAAGAGCCTATTGAAACAATGTCTTGGATTTACTTAAAACTTTTGAGGAATACCTTTTGATTTTTGTCTTGAGAAGAAAGAATAACATGGCCCACAGCTTAGCTTTTGCAGCTAGAACATGCTTAACGCCATATGAAACCAAAGAATGTTCAACTCAGATTAAATTTAGACCGGCCGTTCCTGATAACAATAAATATTGGAAAGTTTTCGATGAAGAAAAACAAATAGAAGACTTCATGCAGTTCAGAAATGAATTTGAACTTCACAGTTCAGATTCAGATTATGAAACAGACTGCCCCAGTGAGGAAAATTTTCTTGGTGAAGAAGAACTGTCTCCTAAGCTTGCTGATGTGAATTTTTTGTCAAGAAAACCTAAAAAAAAAACAGAAATGATTGTAGGGATAGAAATAGAGGACTTAGAAACTCTCTAGTCAAATGATGAAAGTTTTCCAAAGGGTCTGTCTCCTTTATAAGAGTTGTTCGATTTTTAATGATGTGGCTAAGAAGCCAAAATTGGAGCCTGTAGAAACTGAAGTGGAAGAGTGTAATATAGGCAGTGAACTTAAACCTAAGATGATTAAAATTTCTAAGACTTTACCAGCTCACATTAAACTCAAATACGTTGAGCTGTTTAAAGAATTTTCTGATGTTTTTGCGTGGAGTTACGAAGATCTGAAATCCTATGACACTGAAATAATTCAGCACAAAATCCCTCTCAAGGAAAACCAAAACCATTCAAACAGAAACTACGCAGAATAAACCCTGTTCAGTTGCCTTTGGTTGAGAAGGAGATCAAGAAAATGTATGAAGCTAGTATTATTGTCCCTATTAGATATTCTGAGTGGGTGTATAATCTGGTGTCAGTTAGGAAGAAAACAGGAGAGATTAGGCTTTGTATAGACTTTAGAGACTTAAAAAAATCCTCACTCAAGGACAACTACCCTTTACCTAAGATGGACCATATATTACAGAGGGTATTTTGTTCAAAAATAATTTCTTTGCTTGATGGCTATTCAAGGTACAATCAGGTTTTAGTCCACCCTGATGATCAACTAAAGATAGCATTTACTACACCTTGGGGCACTTTCATGTATGTGAAAATGCCCTTTGGTCTAATAAATGCTGGAGAAAATTTTCAGAGAGCCATAGAAATAGCATTCTCAGAAGAATTAGGCTACTTCATCATTATTTACCTTGATGATGTCACTGTGTTTTCAAAGACAGATGAAAAGCACTTCGAACATTTGAGAAAAGTTTTCGAGAAATGCAGAAAGTTTGGGATATCTTTAAACCCTAAGAAAACACTATTCGGTATTCAAGAAGTAAACTTCTTGGGCACATTATTTCAAAAGAGGGTATTAAGATAGATCCAAAAAGGATTGAGGCCATATTGCAAATCTCTCATCCTCGAAACATCAAGGAGTTACAATCTTTCATTGGAAAGATCAATTTTTTTAGAAGGTTCATACCCAACTTGGCTGAGCTCCTTAGGAATATAACAAACATGCTGAAGAAGGAGCAAGGGGTGAAATGGACCTTGGAAGCAAAGAAGTCCTTTGAGCTGGTGAAACAATCGTTAACTAAAACACCAGTTCTAATCAGTCCTGATTCTTCAAAATATTTTTATATTTTTTCATTTTTATCAGAACACACAATAGCTGTTGTCCTTTTACAGAAAAATTAGCAAGGAAAAGAGCATCCTATTGCATTCTTTATCAAGGAATTGAGGGATGCCTCTTTGAAGTATAGCATTATGGAAAAGCAAGCTTTTGCTCTGGTCAAAGCTTTGAAGGACTTCAGAGTATACATCCTTCACTCACACATCATTGCATTTGCCCCAAATTCAGTTGTGAAATACATTCTAACACAGGACCCAGATGGTAAGAGAGGTAAGTGGATAGTTGTTATTCTTGAGTATGATTTAGATATCAAGCCCACTAAACTCATCAAAGGCCAAGGTCTAGCTAGATTGATTGCTGAATCAAATTTTTAAGTTCTTAATATTAATATGATTAATGCTTTAGATGAACAAGAGGAATTCTCAACTCCCATTGTTGAAGATAATTTTATGAATTCCTCTTGGTATGCTGATATTCTTTATGTTTTGCTTAATTTTAACACATCTCCTAGTTTGAAAAAAACAAAGGCAAGGTTTTTGAAGTTAAATGCTGTAAACTATTGCATTATAGATAAATGTCTTTATTGGAAAAATGCAAGTGGGATATTTCTTAAATGTTTGCCTGAGTTTGATGCAGAGAAGGTTAAGCACGAGTTCCATGAAGGAGAAGGTGGAGGCCACCTCTACTGGAAGACAACAACCAACAAAATCTTAAGGGCTGGTTACTATTGGCCCACTCTCTTTCTTGATGTACACAAGATGATAATTGCCTGTCATAAATGCCAACTTTTTGAAGGCAAAAGGAAGCTGCTACCCTTACCTCTGTATCCAATCACTGTTGAAGCTCCTTTTCAACAGTGGGGACTTGACTTAATAGGAGAAATCCATCCACCATCCTCTGCCTAGCATAGATGGATTCTCACTGCCACAGACTACTTCACCAAATGGATAGAAGCCATCCCTTGTAGGCAAGCCAATGATTCTGTCATTATAAAATTCATAGAGATTAATATTCTCTCTAGATTTGGCTGCCCTACCAAGATCATCACTGATAATGCAGCAACATTTGGGTCAAAAAATATGGTTGAATTCTGTCACAAATATCAAATAACATTGGGTCATTCCACGGCCTATTACCCTCAAGGTAATGGACTTGCAGAATCCTCAAACAAGAGTTTGGTGAACATAATCAAGAAGCTATTGGAGGACAAAAAGAAGTCTTGGAACACAAAGCTAGTTCATGCACTTTGGGCTGACAGATTGACTTTGAAGAAATCTATTGGTATGTCACCCTTCCAGCTTGTGTATGGTATGTTTGGTCTCAATCTAGTCTCCTAAATTGAGCTCATTTAATTGTCAACCAGGGTTGGTAAACTGCTGAAGTGAAGTGTACTGTATGTACCTAGGTGCTTGTTTCTTAATGCGTTGTGTGTAGTGTTTTGTGATGTTTTTGGTATTTTATGATGATTTATGATGTTTTTGGTCTTTTTGGCAATTTTATGTTCACAAGGAAAATGACTAGAAAGCTAGTGGAAGGAAGCTAATGATTAAAAACAGAGTGAAGCCTAGTTGGTTGATGGAAAATGACAAATGAAATTGCAGATATTGAAACAGAATCAAATCTAAACTATGACTAAGAAAAAACAAAGCTTGATAATGACTTTTAAGTAAATGATTCAAAACATAAACTCAATTTGTCAAATTCTTTCATCAAAGGTGTTTGAGAGAGAGCTTGAGACATGGTCAGCTAAGCATGCAAATTCTCCTAATAGTTAAACAACTAACTTATAATGATGCAACATGTTATCCATGATTAGAGATTTGTTGAAGCATATTTGGAGTAAAACATTGATACCATCATAAGATCTTTACTTTAAGACTAGTTCCTAACTCTATTCTGCAACTTAGTTTGATAGCACTACACTTCACTCAAAGGTTATAGGTTTTTGAAATAGTCTTTTGAGGAAATGTTTGTTTGTGAGATGATAAGGAAGTTGTAGAAGTACTTCAGGCCTTAAAATGATATTGTCTTCTGTTCAAGTGGTTATGAATCAATTATAGATTTTAGAACAAGAAGAGGTTTGTAAATAATGAAGGCTGTTTTGTTAAGTTTAACAACTGAAGTAATCTAATATGCAGTGAATGACAACTGAATGTGGAGTGCAAATGTAATGAGTTAAGCTAAAACTGAACTTAAGATGTCACTAATATAAAACAATGCTGAACTAACAAGTCATTATCAAACTTAAAACAAAATAACTGAGCATGAGTTAAATGCAATTAGACTCCGGAGTATCCTAACTAAGCTATCATGCATTATTCTATGGAATCATACAGTCTGTTTGTCCATCATGATTGGTGTTTTGGAAGAGTTTCTTAGAACAATCCTAACTGTACAATTCAGTGCAAATGCAAACATAAAGACTGAAAGCAATGAAAAACTAAGATATCATAGCTATCTCCTACCCATCATTATGATATTTTGGAAGAGCTTTTTAAGAGCAAGAATAGCTATGGTACTTAGTGCAAACACACAACTGAAACGTTCAAGATCACAATCATGCTTAAGACATTATAAGGATTTTTTGGAAGAGTTTCTTCTTTCGGAAGAGTACTTATCATAAGTATAACTGTGATGGTGAACAAAAGAGATTGCAATTAAATCCTACAATACTATAGCCATTTCCCATTCATGATCATAATCTTTTGGAAGAGCTTCTTCTTTTGGAAGAGTTTTTAGAATGAGTATAACTATAGTAGCTAATGAAAACAACTACAAATTCAACTTCAAAAATGTAAAGGCAGCTAAAATACTTATCTAAATTGTGCAAATAAATCCGTGCAGGAGGCAGGGGCCCTCTACCACCAGATGGAATCTAACTCCAAATCAAATCAACGCTTTCAAAACAATACTGTCTGCTTCATTAAAGGAGAAATAACTTGAACAGAGCAATCTGCGTCTTCAAAAAAGTAGCACAGAATCTAAGCAAAATATGGAACAAAATCTAGCCTAGCTCTCGGTTTCCCAAGTGTTTATATAACAAATGTACATAACAAGACTTGCAACAATTCCAGGATCATTGTCTTTCCTTATCGAAATCACATTAGGACTCTTGAAGTGGCTGCGTAAAAAGGAAAAGGACATCCGGACTAAGACAGTCCTATTAGAAGTCTGCCTTCTTAAATGTGTTCCCACGTACAAAAACCATATCCAGAATTCGTTTCTTCCTTCATGGTGAGCAACGAACAATGTAGACATGACGTGGAATATACCCATATGCGGTTTTTCTTGAGAGGCCACCTGGAACATACCCAAACGTGAAGACAACTGCAGAATTTCCGGTTAGCTACGGAATGTCTGCATTTTGCAGCTAGTTCCGGTCAAAATGCATTACAATGGCAAAAATCACAAAACTTAGCAAGTCAGTCATGTTAATCATTCTAAAAGTAATTTTAACTAAATTCATTGATCAATTGGGTCTAGGATAACAATGGACAAAGGAAAATGAGGTAAAGTAAGATGAAAGAAAGCACCATCTTGAGGCTCAACATACCCCCACTGCTGACTTCTTGCATGTCCTCATGTAACTTATCCTATAAACTCAGAGGCTTCTTCAAGAACATCTAATCCTCTCCTTCTCCTTTGACTGGAAGCTAAAGATCTTCTGGGTTTTCTGATGACAAGTTTGAACCTTAAGTTGGTAAGTGCCCTGATTAGCTTCTTGTTCCTCTTTTTCAACTTTTCACTAGCCTTTTCCACTTTGTCTATATGCAGAGATAAGGTTGAGTTCATATCGGTTTTGAGCTTGACTTGTTCCTTCAGAATTTCATTCTCATTTTTGATGTGTCTATTAAGTATTTCTAGCTCATACCTATCCCTTCTTAACACATCTATTTCAGAAAGTGGAGGACTAGGGGTTCTCTCTCTACTCTCTGAAGCTTTCCTTTCCAAAGTTTCAACATAGTCATAGACTTCTTGCTGAGCAGGGTCAATTTCAGGGGTTCCTTCATTAAAATCCTCTTCAACATCTTTTTCAATAGATGTTTCCTCATCTTCTATATTTATCACCCCTGTTTGTTTAATTTGAGTTTTCCTTAGTTTCCCCTTTAGTCTATGGCTTCTTCTTGGCTGAGAAGATCCCTCTCCTTTCTCTGTGGCATATTTCCTGATTACCTTCTCTTTCTTAAGTTGTCTCTTGATTTGAGTCAACTTCTCTGAGATGATTTCCTCACTACTTTCTTGGACTATTTTGTCAATTTCAATTTTTGAAGCCCTCCATTTTCTGCTTCTCCTTGTAGGCTGTTGTTCAGGTGAGGGCTCTTTTGGCTCTTCAAAATGATTTCTTATCAAGAAATTGTCCCAAGTATCATTTGTTTTGGCTAAATGGTGTTCAATCAAAATTTTAACCAAGCCATGATGATATAGAGTTGTCTCTAAAAATTGAACCCTTCTTTGAACACAAGAAGCCATCTTTTTCAAACTTTGAAGCAAGAAATAGGGTAGGTTTAAGTCTTCCCCCAGAAAATGCATTATCAGTCTAATGTGGTAAACATAAAATGTGCCATATCTACCCTCACATGTAATAAATTTTTGCAAAATAAGTAATATGTTTCTCCATTTATTTTTCAATGCAGAACTTGGAATTCCTTTCTTAAACACAGTGACATCCATACCTGGTGATTTTAGAATTTTCTTCCAGGATTCATTATGGAATTCTCTGTTTTTGAACCATCTCTCTCCATTTCTAAGCAACCCTGTAGCTTCTGCAATGAAAACTTCAGTGACAGTGAATTTGACATCTCCCACTTCAACTTCAACTCCTTGAAATGATCTTGCAAATGTTTTAGTGACTTCTTTGTGGAAGCCATTAAATTTCTCCAAAAATTGTAGCCATCCTATATGTTGCAACATTTATTTACATTGAGGGTAGCCTTCTAGGTATTTTGTACCCACTGGTTCAGTTCTTACAATGAAACCCATAATTGCTTCTTCAATGTTCAGATTAATACTCTTTTCTACCCACTGAAACAATAACTTTCACCTTCGAATTGATATGCCTCAGGTTCTTAATGACAATGGCTTCAAACTTCGGACTGATATACCTCTGCGTTATAGTGACAATGGCTTCAAACTTCGGACTGATATACCTCTGCGTTATAGTGACAATGGCTTCAAATTCCTCACTGATATATCTCTATCTCTTGGTGATAAATGACTTCAAATTCCACACTGCTATACCTCTGTCTCCCGGTAACAAATGGCTTCAAATTCTTCACTGCTATTCCTCTGTCTCCCGGTGACAAATGACTTCAAATTCCACACTGCTATACCTCTGCGTTTACAGTGATAATGCTCAATCTCTGTCCACGGTGATAGTGCTTTGATATTCAAACTAATATACCCTTTTGCTCTGCTCACGGTGCTAAGAATATCTCTGTTTGCGGAATGAAGTGCTAGCTACAGAATGGAGTGATGGAAGTAGTTACGGAATGATTAAATGGAGTGAGGTGGAGGAAACGAATTAATGATTGAAAAGACGGCGGATATTTTTACAACGGAAAAGAGAATCATCATTGAATGATTTGGTTGGGTGACGTGAAGAATTCAAACACTTCAGCCATTTTAACCGCTTAAATGATGTCGGGTATGGAATTTGAAATGAGAGATTTTAATCCAAAGTTTGTGGAGGGTTTATTGGTCATGATCAATAAAAATAATTAAAACAACCTTTTCGAACAATTCATAACTAAAACTATGCTAAACTTTATGAAATGCCATTATAATCTAAACTTGTTACCTCTGCTTTTCATTTGATTTTTGTAATCTTTGTCTTCTTTGTTCTTCTTTGGAAGAGTCTTCATAATCCTTCTTGATTCTTCTTATTCATGGATACACTAGATCATTTTGTTGCAATTCTAATGTCTGATGACTGATGCCTTCAGGATTTGTAGCTGCGGAATGAATGTCTAGCTGCGGAAAGGCTGATCAGCTGCAGAATTTCTGTTAAGCTGCAGAATGTTCCTGTAGAGCATTTTAATCATGGAATGGAATGGTTTGGGATATAAGTGAGATGTTATATGGCATGAATGAAGATGGATGATGAGACATGATATGTATGAAGTGGATGATGAAATGGAATGGATTCAGTTTATGAAATGGAGTGAAAGAACATAAGAACTGCCCTGCAATCCATGACATGTATTATTCATTTGCAGTAAGACATCAGACTTTAAATTTTGACATGAGAATGAGGTGGATGGAGTATGGAATGAGATGAATGATATATGGAATGAAGTGAATTATGAATGAATGAATGAAATGGAGTATGGATGGATAAGTGAATGGAATGAAATGAAATGAGATGGATCATAAGCACTATGGATCTGAACTTATGATTTTGTAATAGCTGCTTGCAAAAACAAAATGGAAAAGTTAGAGTGTCAGAGAGACTCTGATTTTCACCCTATCTTTTCTGTATAAACATGCCAATCAATGATTGGTTTTCATGTTTATACCTTTATTTATTTTTTTCAAAACAAATGCTTCAGAAAATTCAATCAAGTTGATGAAGAAGAAAGATTCTTCTTCATTAACTTCACATCACTGCTTTCTTGGAACTTCTGGACAAATTCTTCTCTTGAGAGTGGTTTGTGATACAACTTCAATCTATGACCATTCACAAGAAAAGTGACCTCTTCTTCATCTATAGTTCTGAGTTTTACTGCCCCATTATCAAAAATTTCAACAATTTCATATGGCCCAAGCCAACGTGTCTGAAATTTACCTTGAAAATCCTTGAATTTTGAATCAAACAAGAGAGCCCAGTCACCTTCTTTGAATTTCTTCTCTTTGATGTACTTGTCATGCCATCTAGCCATTTGCTGTTGGACTAGACTTGTTTTCTGAACTGCATCTTGTCTGATATCATCCAATTCATTAATCTGCTCCAGTCTATGCTTTTGTGCCTCCGTCAAATCAAGTCCTAACTGAACTACCATTTTGAAGGTTTGAATTTGGAACTCTATGGGAAACAAAACTTTCTTTCCATAAACAAGCTCATAAGGAGTATGGCCTGTTGTGTTTCTCCATGTAGTTCTATAGGCCCACAAGGCTTCAGGAAGCCTATCTACCCAATCTCTTCTATGTAAATGAACAGTCTTTGTTAGGATTCCTTCAATGATCTTATTAGTAGATTCCACTTGACCATTTGCTCGTGGATGATAAGGAGTAGATTTTCTATGTCTGATTTTGTACTTCTCCATCATTTGCTCCACTAGCCTTGATGTAAATTGAGCTCCTTGATCTGTAACAATTTTCCTTGGGACACCAAAACGAGTAAAAATATCCTCAAAAAGAAAAGTAACTACAGATGATTCATTAGCAACAAGTAATGGCTTGGCTTCTACCCATTTAGTAACATAATCAGTGCAAACTAATATATACCTTTTCTGTCTTGATGGAGGACTAATAGGTCCTACAAAATCCAAAGCCCATTTTTCAAAAGGTTCAATATGTACCTGAGTTTGTAATGGCGTCTCACTTGAAGGAGAAGGTTTCCCTACCCTTTGGCAACTATCACACCTTTTGACATATTCTTTAGCATCTTTGAACAAGGATGGCCAATAATATCCTAAATTAAGAATCTTATAGGTTGTCCTCTTATCAGCAAAGTGTCCGCCACAAGGTTCATCATGACATGCTTTGAGAATCTCAGGCATCTCATCTTCACGAACACACCTTCTAATGATCAAATATGGACCTGTCTTGTACAACTCATTAGAAACCCATGAATATTTTGCACTATCATTAATGATTTTTCTTTTATCCCTTGCATTCATTATTGAAGGAAATTTTCCTGAAACTAAATAATTAGCAATATCAGCAAACCATGGAGTTTGAGTAGAGATTGCAAAAAGATATTCATCAGGAAATTGATCTTCAACCGAAGTGTCATCTTTGATATTTTGGATTCTAGACAGGAAATCAGCCACAGTGTTTTGTTTTCCAGGCCTATCTAGAATAGTAATGTTGAATTCTTGCAATAGTAACAACCATCTTATAACTCTGCCATTAGTGATTGATTTGTTCATTAAGTATCTAATTGCAAAATGATCAGTGTGAACAAAAGTTTCATAGCCTGTTATATAGTGTCTAAATTTGTTTATGGCATGAACAACAGCTAAAAAATCTTTTTCAGTTACAGTATAATTTAACTCTGTAGGAGTCAAATTTTTACTGGTATAATAGATGGCATAGGGAATCAAGTCTTTCTGTCCCAATACTGCTCCTAGAGCTGTATCGGAAGCATCTGTCGAATATGAAAAGGTAACTTCCAGTTAGGTCCCCTTAATATAGGTGCTTCAGAAATTTTGGTTTTCAGGGTTTCAAAAGCTAACTGGCAATCAGAAGTCCATTTGAATTCACAATCTTTGGTGAGTAATTTGAAGAGTGGAGATTCTATTTTGGTGAAGTTTTCTATAAATCTCCGATAATACCCTGTAAATCCTAGAAAAATTCTAACATATCTTTGAAAACTTGGAATGGATAAGTTAGATATGACTTCAACTTTAGACTCATCAACTCTAATCCCATCCCCTGAAATGTGATGCCCTAAAACAATACCTTCAGTAAACATCATAAAAAAAATTTCATGACTAAGTGAAAGATTTGCTTCCTGACATCTCTTTAAAACTTTTTCCAAGTTTTCTAAAGCTTCTTCAAATGAGTTTCCATAAACTGTGAAATCATCCATGTACACCTCTACACAATCATGTATTAGATCTGAAAAAATTCCTAATACCGCCCTTTGGAATGTTGTAGGTGCATTGCATAATCCAAATGGAAATACTCGGTAAGCATAAGTACCCCAAGGACAGGTAAATGTGGTTTTGTCTTGATCTTCAAGTGCTACTTGGATTTGGTTGTAACCACTAAACCCATCTAAGAATGAGAAGTACTTTTTTCCAGCTAATGTATCTAACACTTGATCTATGAAAGGTAAGGGAAAATGGTCTTTAAGAGTAGCTTTATTTAGTTCTCGGTAGTCAACACACACCCTCCATTTTCCATTTTTATTTGGCACAATTACCAAAGGAGAAACCCACTGACTATCTGAAATAGGATAGATGAAATTGACATTTAACAATTTTTGCAATTATTCTTTAACAATTTCCCTAAGATTTGGATTCATCCATCTTTGAGGTTGTCTGATTGGTTTGCAATTTTCCTCTATATAGATGTGATGAGTGCAAGTCTTGGGGCTTATCCCTTTCATGTCAGTGTATTCCCATGCATATGCAGAAGAATGTCTCTGTAATACTTTGACTAACTCTTCTTGTCGAGATTTTTCTAGGTTCTTGTTTATGTTCAAAGTTTTGCCTGGGAAAATCTCACTTGTAGAGCTGCCAAATTTTTCCATAGAATGAAGAGACATCTGCCTTGATGACAAAAACTCAATATTGGATCCCTCTTGAAATGATTCATGTTTATGTTCTGGAGAGGATTCAAAGTTTTCTAGAGTATTCAGAATTTGATTATCTTCACTAATTTCGGAAATTGTGAAGAGAGGTGTAAATCTTCCTCATCCTCTATCCATTGAGTGTCATCTAGATCTATAATTGTCCTAGCTGGAGGATATAAAGTGAACTTCTTAGTTGAACTACCATCAGAGATGTACATATCACCGGATCTACAACTAATAAAAGCATCAGCTGTAGCCAACCAAGGTCTTCCTAATATAACATGATGGCCTCCTAGATTATTCTTAGGAGTTAGGATCATGAAATCCACAGGGTACTCCCAAGAATCTAGGGACACTGGAATGTCTTCTATTACCCCATCTGGTTTGATCACAAATCTATCTGCTAATTGTAATAGTGTGGGTGTAAAGAGAATATTAGGAAGTTTCAGTTTATCCATGATTTGTCTACTCATGATATTAATTGCTGCTCCTAAGTCAATAAGTGTGTTCTGGATTTCAATTCCATTGATGTGAATTTTGACCACTGGGTTTCCTGGGTCAAGATACTTTGGAATAGAAATCTTGCCCATCATAATGTCTGCTATTTGTCCTACCAGTTGAATTTTCTTTGTTTCTCTTATTCTTTTTCTTGTTGTCTTCATACTCAACTCCTTTATTGTTTTGGCTAAAATTGGGATTTCCTTGATGGCTTGTAATAGTGGAATTTTAATGCAAACATTTCTCAGCTCATCTAAGAAATCATAATTAGGCACCATGATTTGTTTTTCTACACCTCTATCAATTTGTAATCTTTCCGGAAAGGGAGGTATAGAAGTAGATGTAGATGGTTTCTCTAATACAGGAGTTGAATTTATTGGATCTTTTTGTTTTAATTTTTCAGTGTTTGGGTCTTGAAAGGATGTGTCTTCCTCGAGACTTTTATTCACCCGTAGAGAGTCTTCCTCAGAGTTATCTTGTTCTTGTATGATCACAGAAGGCTTCCTCTTTTCAAGTATTCTTCCAGACCTAAGTTGAACTTCACTAAGGTCTAGAGGAGTAATTAAATAAGTTGGAAACTGTTGGCCTTCTATCATGTATGTATTCTGAGGGTTCTTATTATTGGGGTTTGGTATGGGTTGAGCGGGCAATTGATTTGATTTTTGAGGGAATGGTAATGAAAGTGGTTGATTTTGATGTGGTTGGTTCTGATGATGTTGTTGAGGATTTTTTTGAAAATTTTGTTGAAGATTTTGAGGAAAATTTTGTTGAGGATTTTGAGGATAAAAATGTGGGTATGGTGGATAGGATGGTGGATACTGATAGTATGGAGAATATCTTCCATAGGGACTTTGTGTTCCTTGTGTTCAAGATTGAGATTGATTTTGAAATTGGGGCCAAGGTTGCTGCCAAGAATTCCAAGGTGGAGGTTTATTATACATTTGATCATGGAATCCTTGTGTCTGAGGTCCTTGCCAAGGCCTTCTAGATACAAAGTTGAGAGACTCTATGGAATCTGTAGGAGTTTCCTCCTGAAAGACAGCCTTGAGACCAGGAAGAGAAGGAAAATTCTTGGTCTCATGTTTTTCAGAACAAATGACACAGGTTTCTACAACTTTTACATCCAAAGGACACTCTCTCAAGGCATGTTTCTTTCTACATTTGGGAAAAAAGATTGCCAAGGCATCAGATTCAGCCTTTTGCTTGTTTTGTATCTTGAGGGTGTCTATTTGTTCACTAAGACTCCCTAAGATGTCAGATTTAAAATCATCAAGCATGTGTCCTATTTTTGATCTACTTACTGTCCCAGAAGCAGATTTACTTGCTCTTGCAAGAGCAGGATCTCTTGGACCTTTGACAGTTTTGGATTTCCCTCTGGAAAGGTTGATACATAACTCGGATATTTCAGGTAATGTGAGTTGTGATATATCCCCTTTTCCCATCATGTTAAGGATATCCAACCATTCATCCCTAATTTTTTTCAACAAAAGAGCTTTTAAGGTGTCTTGATCTAGGTTTTCCATTTTTGCCCTTTTGATGTTGTAATTAAATCTCTCCAACAAATCTTCTAAATTTTCATCTTCTTTTTGTAACATCTTGAACACTTCTTCCTTATGATTAACCGGCATACAATAATCCAAATACGTCTCTAGAAATGCTTGTTTCATGTCTTCCCATGTTCTAATAGAACTGCTGATCAGACTCATAAACCACTTCAATGCTGCTCCTTTCAAAGTTGAAGGGAATAATTTCAGTTTTTGAGCATCTTGTAAGTAGTCATAAGTTATACACAACACTTCAAATTCGAATAAGAAGGTTTCAGGATCTTCAGTTTTAAGTCCATAGAAGTTTGGAAGGACAGAGGGTGAAATGTTTTTCATGGTTGTATTGGTTTCTTCATCAATTATAGGGAACCCAAAAGAGCTTCCTATTCTACCTCTTCCTCCATTTGCACCTCTACCTCCTTCTCCTCTACCTCTACCTCTACCTCCAAATACTGTGTTTTCTCCATTAAAAACTCCTCCTCCTCCTTCTTCTGCCATGGTTGACTCTCCTATGGAAGTGGAAAGGTTTGTGTCCCTAACAGGAGTTTTTAGATCTTCTTCTATGGTAGGTTCAATGGATGAAGTGGAAGGTTTCTCTAATGGAATAGTTGACCTTAGATCTTCTAGAAGTCCAGGATCAGGAGAGGATGGAATATGGGTATGAGTTGAAGGTGTACTAGCTCTGGATCTAGATGAAACAAGTGGTGTTCTAGAAATCAAACTTCTACCTCTGCTGCTTATAAATCTTCCCCTTGAATCTCTCTCCCTACGCATATAATTGTTTTTGGATGCTAAAAAACAAAGGTTACCTAGTTTTCACTTCCCCGGCAACGGCGCCAAAATGTTTGGTCTCAATCTAGTCTCCTAAATTGAGCTCATTTAATTGTCAACCAGGGTTGGTAAACTGCTGAAGTGAAGTGTACTGTATGTACCTAGGTGCTTGTTTCTTAATGCGTTGTGTGTAGTGTTTTGTGATGTTTTTGGTCTTTTATGATGATTTATGATGTTTTTGGTCTTTTTGGAAATTTTATGTTCATAAGGAAAATGACTAGAAAGCTAGTGGAAGGAGGCTAATGATTAAAAACAGAGTGAAGCCTAGTTGGTTGATGGAAAATGACAAATGCAATTGCAGATATTGAAACAGAATCAAATCTAAACTATGACTAAGCAAAAACAAAGCTTGATAATGACTTTTAAGCAAATGATTCAAAACATAAACTCAATTTGTCAAATTCTTTCATCAAAGGTGTTTGAGAGAGAGCTTGAGACATGGTCAGCTAAGCATGCAAATTCTCCTAACAGTTAAACAGCTAACTTATAATGATGCAACATGTTATCCATGATTAGAGATTTGTTGAAGCATATTTGGAGTAAAAAATTGATACCATCATAAGATCCTTACTTTAAGACTAGTTCCTAACTCTATTCTGCAACTTAGTTTGATAGCACTACACTTCACTCAAAGGTTATAGGTTTTTGAAATAGTCTTTTGAGGAAATGTTTGTTTGTGAGATGATAAGGAAGTTGCAGAAGTACTTCAGGCCTTAAAATGATATTGTCTTATGTTCATGTGGTTATGAATCAATTATAGATTTTAGAACAAGAAGAGGTTTGTAAATAATGAAGGCTGTTTTGTTAAGTTTAACAACTGAAGTAATCTAATATTCAGTGAATGACAACTGAATGTGGAGTGCAAATGTAATGAGTTAAGCTAAAACTGAACTTAAGATGTCACTAATCTAAAACAGTGCTGAACTAACAAGTCATTATCAAACTTAAAACAAAATAACTGAGCATGAGTTAAATGCAATTAGACTCCAGAGTATCCTAACTAAGATATCATGCATTATTCTATGGAATCATACAGTCTGTTTGTCCATCATGATTGGTATTTTGGAAGAGTTTCTTAGAACAATCCTAACTGTACAATTCAGTGTAAATGCAAACATAAAGACTGAAAGCAATGAAAAACTAAGATATCATAGCTATCTCCTACCCATCATTATGATATTTTGGAAGAGCTTTTTAAGAGAAAGAATAGCTATGGTACTTAGTGCAAACACACAACTGAAACGTTCAAGATCACAATCATGCTTAAGACATTATAAGGATTTTTTGGAAGAGTTTCTTCTTTCGGAAGAGTACTTATCATAAGTATAACTGTGATGGTGAACAAAAGAGATTGCAATTAAATCCTACAATACTATAGCCATTTCCCATTCATGATCATAATCTTTTGGAAGAGCTTCTTCTTTTGGAAGAGTTTTTAGAATGAGTATAACTATAGTAGCTAATGAAAACAACTACAAATTCAACTTCAAAAACGTAAAGGCAGCTAAGATACTTATCTAAATTGCGCAAATAAATCCGTGCAGGAGGCAGGGGCCCTCTACCACCAGACGGAATCTAACTCCAAATCAAATCAACGCTTTCAAAACAATAATGTCTGCTTCATTAAAGGAGAAATAACTTTGAACAGAGCACTCTGCATCTTCAGAAATGTAGCACAGAATCTAAGCAAAATCTAGAACAAAATCTAGCCTAGCTCTCGGTTTCCCAAGTGTTTATATAACAAATGTACATAACAAGACTTGCAACAATTCCAAGATCATTGTCTTTCCTTATCGAAATCACATTAGGACTCTTGAAGTGGCTGCGTACAAAGGAAAAGGACATCTGGACTAAGACAGTCCTATTAGAAGTCTTCCTTCTTAAATGTGTTCCCACTTACCAAAACCATATCCAGAATTCGTTTCTTCCTTCATGGTGAGCAACAAACAATGTAGACATGACGTGGAATATACCCATATGCGGTTTTTATTGAGAGGCCACCTGGAACATACCCAAACGTGAAGACAGCTGCAGAATCGTCGGTTAGCTATGGAATGTCTGTATTCTACAGCTAATCTCGGTCAAAATGCATTACAATGGAAAAAATCACAAAACTTAGCAAGTCATTCATGTTAATCATTCTAAAATTAATTTTAACTAAATTCATTGATCAATTGGGTCTAGGATAACAATGGACAAAGGAAAATGAGGTAAAGTAAGATGAAAGAAAGCACCATCTTGAGGCTCAACATGGTACTAATGCAATTTTTCGAACCAGCCTTGGTGTGCCAGTTATGAAGTTGATTCAAGAGTTTCAAACTGAAGATAATGACATGATCAGAAGAATAAATCAAACCATTCACCTTCAGAAAACTAGAGAGGAGGTTTACAACAAAGCATTACAAAATCAAGACAAAATTAAGAAGTTTTTTTACAGAAGAACAAAGGCCAGGAATTTCAATGTTGGGGACAAAGTTTTAAAGTGGGATTCAAGCAGAGAAGACAAGGGAAAGCACGGAAAATTTGAAAACTTATGGCTTGGCCCTTATCTCATTCATTTAGCTGATGGTAACAATGCCTATTTCTTACAGGAGTTGAATGGAGCTGAATTGATTGGAGGTCCTGTCAATGGCAGGATGCTTAAGCATTACTTCTCTTGATCCATGCCATGTTTTGAAGCCTTTTTATCTTTTTTCATTATAAATATTTCATCCTTCATTGCATTCAAAGTTAGAAAAATACAAAATACAAAAACAATAGAAGAAAGAAAAGAGGGCAGATTGTAAAAACAATGAAGGTACAACCCCATACCAAAAAAGAGAAACAAATCTGAAAGTGTGCAAGCTTAAATGCCACTCCTGAAAAACACACTTCTAATTAGTCAAACAGCCTAATCTTGACTAAATTAGTTTAAAATTTTCTGCTGACAGGTTAGTGAATTTGATTGCCAAACAACTTAATCTTGGCTTATCAGTTAGATAGATTAGGTTAGAAATTAAAGGTTCAAACATGCTCAAAATCCGAACCTTAGTTTTCAAAAGAGAGATGACTCAAATCTATTTATTTCTTGATTCAAAATAGAGGTAAAATAGTTCTAATCAGCTCAAAATCTGAATCAATGAACAAGCAAAGAACGGCTCAAATAGAAGTAAAAACAGAGCTGAAGAAAAGAGAAGGTCGTGCTTTAAACTTTCAGATCTTAAGCCTTCCATTTTGATTTAATTTTCTGTAAAATAATATCTATGTGCAGCTTGTTTTTTATGCCATAGATCAGCATCAAGTTAGACTGTTCAAACCTGACTTGTATGCTTTTAAATTTCTGTTTTAGAAATTAGAGAATAAAAATATGTTAGACTGTTTAATCCTAACAGATTAGTAGATTAGGTAGAGAAGCATATGAACTCAACTGTTTAATCTGAGTTCATGGAGAAATAAGGAGTAGAAATAGATTAGATGTTTTCTTTCAAAAGAATAAAATGTTGTAAGAGAGTTTGCTAATCCAAGTGCACTTTAAAGAAGAAAAAATGTTAGATCAAGTAGGATTGGGTAGGTGGAAAGCTTGTTGTGGAAGATCCATTGTTTTTCATGGCTGCTAACATGTTTCAGAGCAAAAGAAGATCATCCAAGTAAAAAAAGGTAGCCCAATGGATGAGGCACTGAGCAGCCTCCCAGAGAATGCAAGTCTGAAGTTCTTGATGCCTTCAAGAAGGCACCATCCCCAAGTGGAGCCACTATTAGCCACCTATAAAATTTGTTATATCAAAAGGTGGCTAAATATTTTTTGGAGCCTTCAAGAAACAAGTTTTATTGCTAAAATTTTTATCTCTTGAAGACTCATGAAGACATCATACCCTTTGTTTAAATCTTCACTGCTATTTCCATTTTAAACTCTGAAATTCTGCTGATTTTATAGAGAAAATACTGTTGCAAACACCCTTTTTCCCTTCCTCCACTCAAAACTAACCTTCATTTTCACCCCTTCAATCCCCATGGAATTCCTCTATTTTCCATTTTGTTTCAATTTTTCCCTTCGAGAAGTCCTCTTTAAAAAGTTTAAAACTCACTTTTGAACTTTGCCAAAACCCCAAAATCAATCAGAAAACCCTGAAAAAAATCATAAAAATACACTTTTTTTTATTAAAGCTTAAGCCCCTTCGGGCTAAGCCTAAACCACTTCCCCAGCATATGCCCAGATGCTAGAAGCAAGCACTAGACCCTTTTGGTGCTTATCGCATCGGAGAAATCGGAGCGCGCAAAGTTTATTTCTTATGGTGAAGCTTCCAATGCAATTGGCCCCTTATTACATAACCCCCAACCTTATTATTATTTCATATAACCACATAGCCCGCATTCGGTGCTAAGCATTGTTTAAAACCCATCTCCGATGCATATTTCCCTTTGTAAATTCAATAAACCCACTTTCCTAAGTTTCGATCTAAACCCGCTGGAGCAATGTTTTTAATATAAATGGGTGGATTGAAAAGCCCCGCATCAAAGTTCCAATGTGATTAAGCCCCATTTGTATAAACTCACGACCTCTACCCCTCTCCATATAAACCTACACCCAGGACCAAGAGTTAAATTCCCAAAGTGCTAATCGCATCGGAGAAATTTAAATGGGTAGATTGAAAATCCCAAAGGCCTGATCCTGATTGGCCCTTTCTTTGTATAAGCCCCGAGCCTTTTGTTTTCCATGCAAAACCACAGGCCCTGCAGACGGGCACCAACCTCATATATATAACCTGCCCGACAGCCAAACGTTTGTATTTCATTAATTTTTGGGTTTTCATATGTATTAAAGGGTTTTCGTCGGTGCATGATTTGAAACAAAATCCACCATTGATCCCAAACCAATCAACGGACTGCGCAAAATCGCATCGGCATTTTCTTCATTGGGCGCATTAATAATATGCCACCCCCGATTGGTCAACCCCCGATGAGTTCTCCGACATCGATCTGATCTGCAGATCGATGGTCCACAATTAATCGCATCTGTGCCATTCAAGTTTCTTCCCCCGCCGATCGCATGCCTCCGATTACATCTGGGCCATCCACGTGTCCAGATTGGACGGTCCAGATCGCATATCCTGACTTTGGTTAAAAACATACACCCCACTTCACAATGTTGTTTCGGCCAATCACAGCCGTTGATCTCTGCAGATCGACGTCCCTCATTAACCCATTCTCCGCCTTTGCATTATTTCGTTTACACCCCAGATCACATCTCAGCTATTGATCCTGTACATCCAACGACCCTTTTTAAACCCGACAGGCCTACCTCCTGTGGGTCCTGCCTTCTTCAAAACTTGATCTCGGTCATCAATCCTTGATCCGACGGTCCATATTGAAACTGCTTCCCTTGCTTCCGCCCGTGCACCTATCCATTGTCACGCTCATTCTCCATCGTCAAATCTGAGACCCCAGATCCAACAACTGACGCACGTTTTTGCGTAATTTCAAGAGCGAAGGTTAATCTCCCAAAATTATGCGATATAAGCTGTATTTAAAATCCACGTGTCAGGCTCTGGCACATATCATGTTCCAAAAGTAAAAATCGCCTATCTGACTCTTCTCCGCGCGAAATCTGTGGTTTTCACCTCCGAAACCACTTTTCCCATTTCTATTATGTTTTATCACGCGCGTTACCGCCATTGATCTTTGAAGATGAATGGCTCAAATCTAATTTCTCATTACACCATCGCCCTCCCCCATATTCCAAGGGTTTTCAACGTACATCCTCCACCGTTGATCTTGTGGGCCGATCTCATCCGACGGCCCACGATCATCCTGAAACCCCAATTTCCGTTTTTAACCATATTTCCTCCGCCAAAAGGGTTTTTAACCTTATTTCTTTGCATTTTCTTCTATTTTCACAATATTGTGACCCCTTCACATTATTAATTCACTGTTAACCTCGACCATTGATCTTCTTGGTCAATCATAGATCAACGGTTCCAACTTAAAATCTCCCACCGCTCTCCTTTTGACTTCTACGCACGATCTCCACCATTGGATGCTACCATCCAACGGCCATGCTCCTGCCCACAACCTCTGAAGAAATTTTACCAAATAACACGGGATTTCATAACAGTTGTGTGTTTTTTGCAGGATTCAAATGAATTTCAAGTATTTTGAAAGAAATGATAAAGCCGAGGATGAAGATCCCGTAGGCTTTGTTTATTTGAGAAATATCCATTCATAGGGTTCGCCTCCATGTTTCTTCGATGCTTCATAGGCATTGATGCCATATGGACCCTTTGTAGAACCTGCACATCAACAAGACATAGTACATTAAAACAAAACGAAAGAGTATCAGTGTTGAAAAATTAAATCAAGCCAGAAATGAAGAATTGAAGCTGATTTACATAGTTTGAATAGATTACAGCTAAGATTGAAATCAAAAGCCTAATCCATTCAATTAAACAAAGTTAAGAAAAAAATCAATAATATCTATCAGACAAAGAGCCTCCATTGCCACATAAGAGGCAAATTGATTCCTCTCAGCTACTAGATTGCCACCTGTGGCTTCACAACATTCAATAGAGGTTGAGTAATGACCAGAATAGAGGATATTTTCCTCACGGCAGCCAAACAATTAATTCAGCCGAAGAACTTATTGCAAAAATATCTACTGAGTTACTTCAGGGATGAAATAGAGCCTTAAAGTCAACAAAAGCTCCCGCCGAGCTTAACTCTTAAATGTAAATCAATTAATACTGGAAAATATCTGTAAAATTCTCCATTGAGCCCCTCAAAGGCCGAGAAGTACTAAACTGTATCAATTGCACCCTTAGATATTTTTTCTTTCAACCTCCTCATACTTCTATAAAATCTTATTGAGGAGTTCATTGTAAACGTTGGTTGCAGAACTTTGAAATATACTTGAGCTTGAAAATTCTACTTGTAAATATTGTTCATGGTCTCTTGAAGCTCTGCTTGTGATTAAATAAGTTAGTCTGAGAGGTGAAGATGATTTTTGAATTGAAACATTGGACTTAAAGCTGTAACTAGTTTGAAGCATCAATACAAGTTGATTTATGGGATCTTAGTCTATGTCGACGGTGATGTTATTTCTTATTGTAAATTGTTATTTTATTTATGTTTTCACTTTTTCCATCTTCTCTAATAAAGAACAACAAGCATAGAGTTGTGATTTACTATATATCAGTACCCTTCTCTGACTGATAAGCTTTATCTGTATGTTTTCTTCCAAATTATGTTGTTTAGGAATGATTTAATTGAATTTAAGCAGTTAGGAATGCTGGCATTCCCTCATCCTACTGTCTCAGATGAATGTTGTTCTCGAATGTTATTCTCAGTTTATGTTAAGTAGAGATGAACTAAGGAAGTAATGGTGAGCCCTGTCCTGTAGTTTTATCCCCAAAATGTAGCTGAAAGTTTCCCTAAGAGTGTGTTGAAAGCAGGCTAGGTTAAAATTCCTTACCTAATCTTAGACCATTCTTTGTTATCTTATGTGTCTGTCTTGAAATTTTACTAAGTAAAGCCGAGCTAGGGAAGTTTATGGTGAGCCCTGTCCTCTAGTCTCTTCTCCAACAGTTGCTTTTAAAGTTTCCCTTTGTGTTTTAAATGTTTTCTATTGAAAGTGCATCAAAAGCTGGCTAGTTTCAAAGTACTTACCAGATCTTAGAGTACTTTTATGTCTCTCTTAAGTGTATGCCAAAAGCAGGATAGTTTCAAAGAACTTACATGATCTTAGGTTGCTCTTTTTTCTTCATTTGTTTATTTCCCCTTCTTATTGTATCATTTCATTCCATAAAATCAACTTTAAAGAGATCCTTAGACATAGATGACTTGTCCCATGGACCACACTTGAACCTTGTTTCTTCAATTAAACCCTATGATGAGTCCGTAGCCCAATGGAATAAAACCAGCGTTATATCTATCTTTTTAGCCAAAACTTGTTCTGATTGCTTGCAACTTCACACCTTTGAAACTCTTTCCATTTAGGACTTTCCTCTCAAATAATAATCATGCTCAACCATCCAAAAACAAAACAAAACCCTCGGCCTTCATAACTAGCCTAATATCATTACCCAAAAGACTTAAAGATAAATCCATCTTCGAACTTTATTGGAGAGATCCCTCTCCGGATTCAGGAGGGCTAGATCCTAGAATCCCAAAGTGGTTGAAATAAGTGTTCTCCCTGCAGTTGGACTTTGCAAATCTTGCTAATTATAGGGAGCTAACATAACTGATAGAAGTAGATTAGCCTGATGCTGGATGATGAAATGAGGCTCAAGGGAACTATTTTTTGGCCTCCCAATGGAAGGAAACTTTTCTCCACTGAAAATAAACAAGAAAATGACCCAAATCAACTCTCCACTGTTGCACCCTGCAACACAACACAATAATCTGCAGAAACTGCGCTGTAGAACAAATATGGAGCTTGGCATGATGCCAAATAGTGGAAAATGTAGTGCAAGAATTTTCCAAGAGGCCTCTTAAGGAAAGAGGTGGGATTCCCGACCAGGAACACACAGTGCTAAACAACACTTGCAATCTTAGCTAAACAACTAAAGAGAGCAAAATGTCTAAAGTGACCATATACAAATAATAATCTAAAACATGAATCAATATGGCTGTCATCCTCTTCCTTATATAGGTTTTGAGCTTCCTAACCCTTGGCCCCACTCATTTAAGTCACTACTTCCATACAAAGAGTCTCCAACCAAAATTGCGTTGTCCCTCATTGAATGCCACTCCTCTATGACAACGTTGTTTGATTTGATCAAAGTTGACCTAGTCTTCATGCTCCAGCCCATTTTCACACCTAAGGGTCTTCAATCCAGATTTTAAGATGACGTCCATTCACACTAGGAGTGTCTTTATTCCTACTAAGGAGATTTAAGGGTCTCCATACCCTCTTATTCCTTTAAACAAGAAGAATTTTTTTTTTTAATATTCCAATTAGCTCTATGCTAATTTAGGAATATTATAGTTGTTGAGATACACTAGCGTCACTAGAATATTTAATGGCATCATATTGTCTTGAAGTTGTTCAAGTATTATAAATTGACATCATATTGTCTTGAAGTTGTTAAGTCTTATAAATTGATATGTTGATGCTCTTTAGAATAGGGAAAATATTACTATCTATGAATTGTGAGGAATAACCCAAAATTTCCCATATTACTTTTATATTAATAAATATTTTGAAATTATTTAGATTCAAGTCAATAACCTCTAAGAAATGGAGATTAAGTTATTTAGATCCACGAGTGTCGCAAGAATATTTAGTTGCATCAGATTGTGTTGAAGTTGAAAAGCTTAGTCCAACTAATGAATTTGTTGAGGTGCAAGAGTTTGGAGAGTCTATCGAGTATGAAGACACATTTTTGGAAGAGTTTCGGCCATTATATTGTTTTAAATTGAAGAGTATCCATGATAAAAGAGTTGTAAAGAAAATACCTAATTAATTGTTGAAGGTGATTTCGAAAACATAGATGCACATTATAAGTATAACAGTGACAAGCAACATTCACTATATATTAGATTACATAAATAATATTAATTTCAGGTTCCTAAGATTTTATTGTGAGTCATTCATGCAATTTTAATTCAATATTAAAGATTTAATAAGTCGTTTGTGTATTATGGTAAATGTGAATTTTTTTAACATAATTATGTTATTGAAGGGTAATTTTTTAATCACACTTTTATTGGTGAAGGGTTAATTTATTATCAAAATATCAATATTGAACTGTAAACATAACATATTTGGGTAGCATCAAAACCCAAAACCTTAAAAAAAATTGTCCAATGGGAATCCAAATTCCAACCCGGTTGGAGTTGGCAACTCTTTTAACAGTGACAAGCAACACTCACTATAAAGTTGCCAACTCAACCTTGATTTACCATGTGAGTACTCAATCTAATACTCCTAGACTTTACTTTAGCTTTGTCGATATTAAAAAAAAATTAAAATAAAAAGCATTCCATATTTATCATACTTACTTATTTATAATAACAATGACTTTTTTCTTGCCCTTTTTTTAAGACGAGAAAAACATGTTGGTTTATATAATGTACCAATGCAATAACAATCTTCAGAATACTACACATTGCTTGATAAAGAAAGAGCATAACATGTACTATAAGCAGATGAAATGAGTGCAATACATCAAATAAACATTTAGGCCAGTCCCTGAGAAATATCAAATAATCCACATATAGAAAGTGGTCCTGGTGCCACACATAAATTAAAAGTAAAATAGAAAATAAAGTAGCAAATAACCAGATGAAAGTACTAAAAGGGAAACTGCAAAAAGTATGTTGAAATATGCAACATATAAATACTAGTGCAATATAGTGCCATGTGCACATATAGTATCTGCCTCATATAACATGTAGTCCATATAACCATAAAATATAGATATTTCCTGTTGTAATATTCCAAATAGGAAATTTACAATAATATAGAAAACATGTAATTAATCAAACACAATTTTTTTACTTCAGCAGCACAGATACAATAAATATGCTAGAACACCAAATTTTATTAATGTAGATGGTTGGAGTACAATATAAGATGGAATATGTGCACCTGGGCTTGCATAAGAAAAGTGACATGCCTCAAGTGAAAAATAGAAAAAGATATAAACTACTGCAACAAACTCCTCTTTAGAATATTGCATTGTCCCTAGCTTCTACAACAGATGGCTGAATTTGGAACTTGATTTGCCCAATGAAGAGTGATTAGAAAATTCTAGGAATTTGGGAAGGTGATCCTTACCCAAGACCCAGAATAACCCAGAAAGCTTTGCGCCATCTTCCAATCTTCAAAAGTGGACCCTTCTTCAAATTTGAAATCTATTGTTGTCACTACTACTAAAGATCTCTGCACTCCAAAATACCAGTAAAGCTCCAACAATATACCTCCAATCAATCCTCTAGCTCCTCAACCAAAAACACCACTGGAAAACACTACAACAAAATGCTGCCCTCCAATGACTGCGTAGTCACTGGGTGAATGACGCAGTTTTTGAGGAGGGAATGATAGGGACTGCTTGTAGTTGATCTCTCAGGGACTGAAGCTGCTCCAACACTCTTGAAATACCACAATAACTTCTCCAATGGCTACTCTGGAATATTTCCTTCACAACCTAGATTCCCCACAGTAGCTAACTTCCTCTAATGTGCATTCTCAACTCCTCACTGCGTCACAACTTCTCCAGAAATAGAATGTCAATCTTAGCCCTTAGAGGTTCGCCTATAGCTGAAAGCTAATGAACCTAGGCCTGCTTATAGCTCTCATAAGCTAATGAACATTGCAACCAACAACAAACACAAGAACCCAACTGCGTCCTCCAAGAATACGCACTGCTGGGGCAACCAAATGCAGAAGTTGAAGATATCAAAGTGAAGCTCTCTCGGATGAAATGGAAAACCAAACTAGGGTGGCACTCGAAGTCCCCCATGTTGAGAATTTGGTAGGTCATATTTTAATTCAATTATCTACTTGATAATCACTTATGAACTTATTTCTCTTACTTAGATCTTCTCTTTATTAGCTTATTGTATCTTTCATCAAGTCAATTATCAAAACACAAGAGACACAAATTTTAGGCTGTTCAAGCCAGGGTCAAAATCTCTCCCACTTGGAGAGGAAAACCCACAATTAATTCTTCTTATAGAATTTCAGTTGAAAAGTACCATGACCATGACATAGAGCCTTGACTCTTGTATGTCTCCAAGACCTTGTCACTGCTTCACTAGGCTCCTTATGCTGAAATTATTTCTGCACTACTTTGCACAACGACTAGGAAAGCTCGGTTCCTAGTGATCTTATTTTTTCTCTTCCTTGAACTATCATCTTCCTCGAGATCCTTTCTCAACCCTTCTTTATACACAATTGAGACATATTTTCAATGGCTCTTTGTTACTGTGTAAACGCTCCTTCACATTGTGTATATTCTTTCAAAAATATCCAATCTATAGACTAACCTAGAGCATGCACACCTTGCACTTCTTCTTATTCTTGTCGGCTGGTCTTCATTCTACACACTGATATTCGTAGGAAGTTATAGTTTTGTCTCTTCCTACAATTATCCTCGGGCTTCTTGAAATGACTGTGGTTCATTTGATCCAAAAAAGAGATCCGAGATAGCCTCCTTTTTCTTTGTTGTGTATGCTTCTTTCCTTGTTGAAGTGTCTTTTAAAATGCCACAAATTCGAGATGTTCCAAGTTTGAGATCTCAAAGATATTATTCTATCTTTGTGACCCAAATATAGTGTTGTTCTATGCTAATATGTCCTCCTTATTTTTCACTTAATAACAAAGTTGCACTTCTCACTTATCCCAGAACCTGATCTGAACCTGTCCACAGAGGTAATCCGAACTTGACTCTTGCAATTGAGCCCTAGAATATCAGAGATGCACGAATTATCCTGTGTAATTTTTACACAGCTTACTGGGGTATTTATAGTTGTTTGTCCCTGTAATTAACTAACCTATCAGTGAACTGTTGTGTCTATTTTGAGCTGACCTTTCAAGGGGTATTTTGCAGCATATTCAAGATGACTTCTTCTAGAAAATTCTAGAGCATGATTACAAGGTATTGATGCATACTTTTTGACCTTTAGAAGTGTAACAATCCTTCAAATACATGACTCTAAATTATACATTTATGACAAGATGAAAAATCCATAAAAGCAATCAAGAAGATGTCTTTGACCTATGATAAAAACTCCTTGCTCATGAAACCCATGAAGGAAGCTTTACAAAAATACATTTTATTATCGTTGTCTTCTTTCTTAGATAAATTCATAATTACAGTCATTACGAAAACCGAACCTAGTTACACTTTTCAAGATTTCGAAGAATGGGTGAGTTCTCCGCTTGGAAAACTCTTTCTAAACAGCAAGTGATATGGCTCAACAACTCGAGAAACTGAGATCAAACTCAATAATACAATCATGCCAAATAAAGTGAGCTTCCATCCTTTTCTAACATTCTTTGGTCCCTTTCCCGCCTTTTCCTTCCATCCTAGGTTCACACACATGATTTTAGAACCAATTATTAAGGTTATGCATATTTCATGTGTGGGTGGTCCCCATATATCACTAAAAAAACATCATAACATAAAATTAGCTAACTTCTAACTATTAAGTCTTCTAAAGAAAATCAAATGGGCCCCGACTACATCAAAATTGGCCCCCAAAACATAGAAATAAATTTTGTGCCAAAATAATTTAGGAAGGGACATTATATTGCTCCCCTCCAAAAATTTTCTTGTCCCCAAGCAACTCCAATGCTGGATGCTCAAGTATTTGTTCACCCTCCCCTGTGGAATCCTAATCAAGTAAGATCTTCCTATTGGAAATATTGAGAGGGGGGGTGAACCAATATTCCTTTCAATTAGAGCATTAGTTAATCTTCAATTATTATCAATGTTTGTACAATGATAGCAACAAACAAAAGGAACACAAATGCACACAGTTTTTTAGGTGGAAACCCACTTCAGGACAAAAACCACCTAATGCTTTTCTAATAATTCTTTAATATTCAACTCCAATTGAAAATAAAGCTCCAACTTCCTAGAATCTAGAAAAGCATTCTTCTCCAACTCCCACTTGATGGACGCTCCAATGCCTGAGATTCTTCAGTAGTCAACTGAATGGATGCCCCAACACCCAATGACCTACAACTCACCCTAGCACCACCCTACCACGCTATAGAAGAATAAAAGAAGAATGGACTCCCGTACTAGGTAAAATGGTCCACTTTACAATGATATAGAATGATGTAGAAGAAGAAGACACACTAGACCATCACCCCAACTATGGCACAACCACCTAATGATGATCCTAGACCTCCCGACAATGCCACTTCAACTCTTGGAAGATAGACACTAGAACAATTTTTACAGTGTTGCCCACTTGAAGACTTCATGTAATTAACTCCTTGCTGTTGTTCTGCACCTTGGTTGCTTCTCTTGTCATGCTACCCTCTGCTGCACCTTGCTTTTCTTTGTTGCCCTAGAAAGTCTGGTCCTTTGCAGCCCTTGACAACACACGATCTAGCTTTTTCTTGCCTTCTAGGAGCTCAATATTGAATTTGGTTTATCTCTGTTATTTCATATCCCCAATATCTGATTTTTGGTCTTGTATTGGTCCTCTGAGTCATATTTCCAATGCCACAGGCCTGACCCAATTTGGATTCTTCAAGAGAGATTTATTCCCAATATCTCACAATGACCTAATTATGGATTGTTTCAATAGAGTGAACTTTTATGGCATGCCACGTGTCATTATTTCTTCATTCGGCTCTGAAATTGATAGAGCACAAACTCCCGTATATGAAATATTTGCCACTTTTTTAAATAATTCCAATCTGATACTCAGAGAGAGAGTTATGACGATTTTCCCAAGGTCACTTCTTTGAGATGAATTTCAGGAGCTTGCAAAAACATTGACTTCCATAGATCATATCTCCGAAAATATTGCGCACCTTGATCTAAAAATTTTCACAAGAGCTTCCTCAGGATTTTGGCTTCGCCTCATCAAAATATCAGCTTCTGAACCTTCGTAGAAAAAAAGTTAGAGCAAAAATTCCATGATGACCTGTTTCAGATGGCGAAATCTCTTACATAAAGAGGATATGAGGATCAAAATTATATAAATGCTTAGGTTGAGAGAGGATTCAACAAGTGAAAGTGGGAGGGATTTTAGGAGCTTAAAAAATATTAATTATGACTTTTCAATGACCCATTCCACAACCCCATGGGGTTTTAGCCTACTAACTAGGGTTACAAAATTCAAACATGAATATCTCTCAAACCGTGAAGAATTAAGTGGCATGCCATATATCAACAGAAATATCTCAACAAGAAGAAACCATATAAAGAATTCTTGACCCAAAATATAGTAATTTCGTAGGTGAAAATTCCCATGAAATATTGGGGTAGCCCCTGCTGCTGCTTGGGTTGACATCAATGACAATTGCTGATCAAAACTTACAACACACCAAGTACTCTTTGACTGTTGGTCACCACCGTACCCACCAATAATACTAGGGTCCCAAATGTACCATTGATTCATTCCCAATCTTAACATTTTCCTAAAATTAAGGAATCCCTCTTTACTAGGATCCCAAGCCATCCTAATGAATGTGATGCACATATTTCTTCACTCGCTATCCAACTAGATATATGTACCATAAGTCCTTTGCATACTAGTAATAAGTATAGCATCATGGTAATGTAGGACTCTATCCAACTCCCCATGAAATTTCCCTACTGAGTAGCCTATCCCATTCACTACAAGAGTAAACTCCTAAAGATGCAATCTAATCCTGGTGGGATTGAACCTTCATCTGCCATGGCCTCCCCTGATCCCCTCCTGTCAATCACCCTGCCACACTGTTGAAGATCCCTACACCACCAATGAATCACTAAAACCAAATGGAAGATTTAGATGACCCTCCCCTATAGAAACCAGCTCCTCTACAAGTAGTTGAACTTCTCAACCCTATTATGCCAGGATCCTCTGTTCGCTACAGGAGGAACCTATCCTACTGACATCTTGACACTCCAGTCATGACTGAATTCCTAACATGCTCATACCAGAGCCTCCTCTCCCATAACTCTCCGCCATAATCTGTGCGATGATCGAGGCTAGGCCAATATTTCCAAAGAGACTCAACAATTTCAGCGCCTATCACTCCATGGGTAGCCCCAATCCCGAGCAAAAATATGCCTTGTCCTATGGTGAGGGCATCAGTGATCCCCCATGTGTCTTTCTATGAATGAATCAGTCTGCTTATCATCTCGATCATGCTCATTGAGGAGTGGAGTATCCCACCAATCCACTAGATCCATGGATCCCATAACCATACTGGAGGTCCACAACCCCCAATCCTCTTTGCCTGCCACTGTGATACACTGCTAGCTATTGGGACCCCTATGTGCCATGTCTCTGCCTCCTATAGGTATCTAATATGTGGGCACTGAGCATCGACAACTAGTGCCACAAATATCCAGCTTCCCTATGCCTTCCAAATAACACAGTGAGATCCACTATCCCAGCTCATGATGAGGTGACCAAGTACTACTGGAAGCCTAGGCATAAGCCTGTCAATAAGGACTATTGTGCTCTACACCTCATGCTCACCTAATGCCTTGAGTTTTCCAACTGAAAAAGAACCATGTAACTCCTTCTCAGTCACCTCCCCAAGTGTGAGCCTAGGGGTGGAACATATGATACCTTGACAATCAACATGTCATCCATAAGCCTCTAACCATCAACTCGTGCACCCACCAAGTGTATCAACTAGAGAGTATCCTCTCAACCCATGACATACGGTGTTTCAACAAACTTCCTAGGGTGAGCCTCCCATGCTCTACTGCCTAAAGGTAGAGTGTCCAAGGGAAACAACCAAACCCTCTACGACTATAAGAAACACTAGAGGATGATGGGTGGGTATGTCCCAAAGAGTATGATCAAGATTTTGTTTAAATGCTCAAGAGTAATCCTATGGACAACTTTCTCTCTGGCTCGGATCTATTAAGAACCCCTTCGAGGCCCTGCATCCACTAAACATGGTGTTCCCTGTTTCTCAACAATGTCCTCATTGATCCTAGGTGAGTTGCATCCAATGGCGCACCTACTATCCCTATCCATAAGTCTCCCTGGAGGCAATGCTCCAAGAGCCTATTGCGCTGCATCATGTGTCACTGCATACCACCAAGTACCATCGCGCTCCTCGAAATATCACTGTATGTAGTAAATTGTCCCTGTACACCACTAGATACCCCCAGCTATGGCTATACTACCCTGTACTATCCTGTGTCCTGCTTGTGTCACTGCACCTATCACTCCCCGCATGTCCTCGATGTGATGCGAGTCACTCTTCCTACTCCACGGTGTAAACCAACATTTTGTGGTATACCACCATGCATCTCCATGCCCCTATGCATGCCACTTCTCCTCGTTGCATAGCCCTACAAACCACTTGGTGTTATGGCTTAGAATTGAGTCTATATGCATTAGGCCACATCCCTCTATATAGCACTAGAATTTGCGGCATATCTCTATGCACTCCTGGGTACCACTGCTTATTGTCATATCACCCTGTATCGAATGTCATCCCGCATGCGCCAATGCATCCATCACTCTGCCATTAATCCCTCCACAATGTGAGATACACATCCCCATCTTCTTAGGTACACCTAAGTGGCCCGACTCCTCACATGCAATTAGGAATAAAGCTACCATGTCGAACCTCAGTATCCCTAGTGCCCAATAAATAAATGAGAGAGCAATGTTTCCATATGATACCCTATCCAGTGGCCTGATGATGCCACCTCCTCCTACCAACTCCTGCCAGAGTAGTCTAATCAATTTACAATCCCATGTACACCAAACATGCTATGACAACTCATGAAATCTACCTTCTCCCCTGGAAGTAAATATCTAGGTTTTCAACCCATGCCTTGGTAGAACTGATCCATCAAACTTGGGAAAAAATAATCTGCCCATAGAGTGGTGTCTATCCTGATTATGAAAGAACCCACCATCTCTATACTGTTGCCTTGGTCTTCTTCTGTCCTTTATGTGACAAAAGTCTTGGAAACTCAAGTTATCCTTGAATCTCTGACTCTGAGAATCATACTCTACAAATTAATCTTCAAGGGAAGCTTGTTATTGTGGTCCTTCATTCTCCACAGCCAAGAAAGTAGGCATAGTGGAGCGTTGTGAAGCTTTTGGGGCTTGTGGTACATTCATTGGTTGACCAGTCCCATGATGAGACATGTCAGAGCTTTCTCCCGGATTAAATCTCCCAAGAGATTCCATCATTCTTTCCACCCTCATCTCCTTGATCTCTCTCAAAATATCTTGCATGGCCACCAAAAGAGATCTTGCAAACTCTTCCCCTTCTTTGTCACTTGCAGTCTCAGGGGCTTTACCCTTGTCTTGATCTTCAATAGTATAATCATAATTATTGTGACTTATGTTTTGATACCACTTCTCCCTCTCGGTAAGAGGTTCATCTTCTTCTGAATGCAACATGGTTGTGATGCTCCAAGGAAAGCATAGGCTGTGCCAAGAAAGGAGCTCTGATACCACTGTAATATTCTAGATCTGGAATAGCACATCAAGCCTACTAAAATAACACACTCCTAGGAGATTGATGTACAAAAATGAGTTTACAGCCCTTGGATCCCTTAGATCAACATATCTGGGGTCTCATTCAAAAGGGGAGAAAAAACAAATCAAACTAGGTGTGGTAAACAGATCTCCCACCACCTAGTATAGCTGAAAAACACCCTACAAGAGGGACTGTAGCTATGCACAAGAATCTGATTCAGAAATAATGCAGTATTGGATAGTATGAGCAGGGGGGCATCAAATATGATTAAATTATGAACGTACAGTAGCAAATCATAATTATAATGAAACTCTTTCAGTATACAGTAGAATACATGAGGCAATAGAGCTAGAAATCATCAGAAAAGAGAGCTACAACACATATATATCTGCAGAAATGGCTCAACAGTATTATTTAAAGTAGTTTTAGTAGCTGAATATTACAACTAAGATCTAGGACAGATCTGTGGACAAAACATTAGATCTATTTCAGATATGGAAACTAGATAGTCTTATTTACAAGATCCCCTTGGGGTTTTGACCAAATCATGCATAAACAAGAGTAGATCTAAGTTTTCAGTTGCAGATCTGTAAAATGTTGCAGTAATTTCTGAATATAACTTTACATTACAATAGATCAGATCTAAACAGAACATGGATCAGCAATTTAATCCATGGATCACCAAAGTGAAAGGCAAAGCCCAGCACCAGAGATCTCTCATCAAAACTGTGATCAAAACACCCTGAAGAATATCATATGAAAATAACGTAGTTCCTCAATGAAAACTATGTTGTAGCTTGAATAAAATAGATGGCCAACTGCCAAGATACATATCTAAACTAAAAATAGGAGAGGCACTCTTCCAGGAGGTTAAAAGACACAATCCATGAGAAGAGGCTCTCAAAACAAGCTAGATCTCTGTAGATCTAGAATGACACTTGTTGTAGCTTGAAAAAGTAGACAAACCCTCACTGGATATGCGCTGCAATTGGATGTAGAGCTTGGCCTCAAGCCTAATAGTGGATCAAATCAGCAAATACTCCTCCAAGAATCCTTAAGGAAGAGGTGAAATCCCTGCATAGGAACTCCAAGTGCTAAGTAGCACAATTCTCTACTAAAAAACAAAGAATAGTATTTGTTTAAGCAGAAAAGATACTCAGAAATATAATCAATCAAAAACTTTCTCTTGCTACCCTCCCCTTCCTTTTATAAGATGAAAGCCTTTGCAAACCCTAAACCACCTTGATGAGTTAGCTTCTTTCACATGAGGGGCCTCCTTCTAGAACTATGTTGTCCCTTTAGGAGATACATTAAACCTAGACAGCGCTGTAGATTTGGTCAAGGTTGACCCAGTCTCATAGCTCAAACCCCTTTCACACCTGCAAGTGATTTATTTACATTGCCCTGATTTATCTGTGTTCACATGGGCATTGATTTATTCAGTCTTTTTATGAGTTTTACATGTCCTCCTTTATTCATTTATTCATGCAACAGAAAGTAAAACAAAAATGAATATTCCTCTTAGCTTATGCTAAGTAGGAATATTACAGTCCTCCCCTCCAAAATGTTTCTTTTGCTCAAGCAACTGATAGGGTAAGAGTTGTAGTACTTCTCCTCCTTCATTGATGGTAGCATCAAGGATCAAGTTCTCATCATAATCCAAGTGCTCAACAAGCCAATACATCATGAATTGTTCCTCCAAGGCCAACATAATATGTGCATAGTCCATCCCTTCAGGAGTGTAAAACTCAACAGAAATAAACATGGTTGAAGAAATGCTACATCTAAAACATGTATGATGAAGTACAGGTAGAAGTTCCAAACCATGTGGTACATACACACTTCCCATTCTGTCCATACAATCCCAAAAACAATACAACTATATCATCCAAGTATGGAAACAAGACTACATATATGCAAACTGAAATTTGAACTTGAGGAGGTGGGTCAAAATCCCACATGTGATGCTACCGCAGTGCACATCTTGTCTTCATTGGACCCAGGTGTGGCAAGTGTCATTCCCACCACACATTTGCTGCATGAGTCACCTTAACATGGCTGAAGATGTTAAATAAGTTTGGTGCCTTTGGGAAGCACCCATCATGAAAAGGAATCTCCCTTTGCACAACAAGGGAGTGGCCAAGCTCAGAATTTCTATTGGCCCCAAACAAGCTATGAGATCCACATGATCTCTCACTCCCTTTAGGAGTCATATCCTGCAAAAACATGACAAAGGAATGTAATAGATCAGAAAATACAACTTTCTTGGCATGATCAAATCCTTTACCATCATAGTCCTTCATACACATGGAGTTTTGCATGAGCATTCCCCTCCTCTCATGCAAAGGAAGAGCTGGCTGGGATGACTCTTGTAAAGAGTCCATTGGCTACCCAAATCCTCCATAGCTATTGCACTCTTGAATGTGCTGATGTAAGTCCTCTCTCATGCCTTCCCAATGAAAACTCTTCATGATTAGGGTATAGATCTTCATTGAGTACATATGGTTGAGGATGAATTCTTCATAGGCTCCTTGTAGGATCTTCTACTTGAGCTTGGAATCTCTAGCCAAGAAGACCTTACCATGATAATAGATGACTCCCCCTTGGACTAAGTAGCCCTCTTCCTTTTGCATGCCATCTAGTATCATACCTGTGTGGAGATATTTGGAATACTCTACAAGAAGTTGAGATTTCCAATAAAGATCCACACTGCTCAACAATGATAGCATTGCTGATACATCTATGGAAGTGCTTGTCATGTTGCAGATCTCCTTTTTGACATTACACATTCCAAAATTGTTTGTTGGAAGGTTGATCCTCCCATTCTTCTCCTCCGACAGGGCAAATCTAGAAAAGAGAGAGGGAGATAGTGATGCAGGAAGGAGATCTCCCTCATACTTGGGTTGTCCCAAGCCCTCTAACGCTGTGACTTGGTCTCTCATTGCTCCAATCCTTCCTTGCTATAGATCTGGAGCAGCACTTTGTGGTGCCTTCACCACAAAATCTGAATCTGATGGCATTCCAGGTGGCTTGCCATTAGATAAAAATGTCCCTTGCAGCGTCCTCATGAACATGAGAGAAGGAACTATGAGATCCCTGCTTCCACTACACAAATCCATCTCTGTTGTTTGTGTGGAAGTACTAGGTGAAGGATAAGTGTCCATGCCTTAAATAATTTGTGGTTTCCCACTCTTCAAGTCCACCCACTCCATTTGTAAAGCTTTCCAATCAGTGGTAACCTTCCCCAAGGCAATCAACCATTGGACACCCAAAATGATGTTGGTGTCTGGTATTTCAACTAGAAAGAAGTGATCCACCAGAGTGTAGGATCCCATAGTGAAAGAGAGTGATGGAACATATTGCATGCATTGCATGGTCCTATCTCTCGGGACCAAAATAGAAAATCCCTCAAAAGTGTCAGTGGGGTTTGCTCTCCTTTGCACAAGATGAGCATCAATAAAGTTGTGGGTTGCCCCACTGTCAATCAGGACAGATACTCTCTAATTCATGACTGAACCTTATACTCTTAGGGTCAAGTACTTGGGCACTCCTCTCAAATATGCAAGAATCCCACTCATTGGAGCAAAGGCTCCCTTCCCATCTCTGGATGGTGTTTGATCTTCCTCATCATCATCAATGTTGTGACCCATCCTAGGTTCATCATCTTCATCTTCCTCCTCAAGATCTGAGAAGACTTCTATGTAGTGTGCTTTTCCTGCAGCACCTCTATGTCCCACTTCCCATGACTCTTGGCAAGTGAAACACAATTTATTTTTCTCAATTCCCTCTTGAGATCAATATGAAGAGGCTTCTTCATAGATCTCTCCTTGGGAGGAGCAGCTTTTACAACCTTCCCCTTAGAAAATTGAGGGGCCTTGCTTTGGAAAGTTTCCTTTTCTTTTGGCAAGGCATCTTGGAGGTCTCTAGCCCTCTCAATGACATCATGCAAAGTGATGGGATTGGTAGATTTAACCAACCCATGCAAAGGTTCCTCCAGGCCATCGATGAACATGTAGACTCTCCTTGCTATAGATAGATCAGGGACCATGACTGATAATCTCAGAAACTCAAAGATATAAGTCTCTATATCCCCTGATTGATTCAACTTTGCAAGGCTTATGTAGGGTGCTTCAGGATCCTTACTGTCAAACCTCTTCACCAGTATTCTAGTAAACTAAGAATAGGTAGTAACATTGTTATGTCCCAATGCATACAACCCATGGAACCACCAATTTTGTGCTTCACCTTCAAAGTGCAGTGTTGCAATCTTGATGGCTTCAGTCTCAGGGACCTTATTCAACTGGAAGTAAATATCTAGCTTTTCTACCCATGCCTTGGCAGAACTGGAAGATGATCCATCAAAATTGGGCAAAAATAATCTGCCCATAGAGTGGTGTCTATCGTGATTATGAAATAACCCACCATCTCTAGACTGTTGCATTGGTCTTCTTCTGTTGTTGATATGACAAAAGTCTTGGAAACTCAAGTTATGCTTGAACCTCTGAATCTGAGAATGATACTCCACAAAGTAATCTTCAAGGGAAGATTTTTCTTATGGTCCTTCATTCTCCACAGCCAAGAAAGTAGGCATAGTGGAGTGTTGTGAAGCTTGTGGGGCTTGTGGTAGATTCACTGGTTGACCAGTCCCATGATGAGACATGTCAGAGCTTTCTCCTGGATGAAATATCCCAAGAGATTCCCTCATTCTTTCCACCCTCATCTCTTTGATCTCTCTAGAAATATCTTGCATGGCCACCAAAAGAGTTCTTGCAAACTCTTCCCCTTCTTTGTCACTTGCAGTCTCAGGGGCTCTACCCTTGTCTTGTTCTTCAGTAGTATAATCATAATTCTTATGAATCCTGTTTTGATACCTCTTCTCCCTCTCAGTAAGAGGTTCATCTTATTCTGAATGCAACATGGTTGTGATGCTCCAAGGAAAGCACAGGCTGTGCCGAGAAAGGAGCTCTGATACCACTGTAATATTCCAGATCCGGAATAACACAACAAGCCTGATAAAATAACGCAATCTTGGGAGATTTATGTACATAAATGTGTTTACAGCCCTTGGATCCCTTATATCAGCAGATCTAGGGTCTAGATCCAAAAGGGGAGCAAAAACAAATCAAACTAGGTGTGGTAAACAGATCTCCCACCACCTAGTCTAGCTGAAAAACACCCTACAAGAGGGGTTGCAACTATGCACAACAAATTGCTTCAGAAATAACGTAGTCTTGGACAGTATGAGAAGGAGGGCATAAAATATGATTAAATTATGCATGTACAACATCAAATCATAATTATAATGAAACTCTTTCAGTATACAGTAGAATACATGAGGCAATAGAGCAAGAAATCCTTAGAAAAGAGAGCTACAACACATATATATCTGTAGAAATGGCTCAACAACGTTATTTAAAGGAGATGTAGTAGCTGCATATTACAACTCATATCTAGGATAGATCTATGGACAAAACATTAGATCTATTTTAGATCTAGAAACTAGATAGTCTTATTTACAAGATCCCTTGGGGGTTTTGACCCAATCGTGCATAAACAAGAGTAGATCTGAGTTTTAAGTCGCAGATCTGTAAAATGATGCAGTAATTTTTGAATATAACATTACATTACAATAGATCAGATCTAAACAGAACATGGATCACCAAGCTAATCCATGGATCACCAAATGTAGAAATTTGAATAATTTGCTGAATTATTCACCGAGATTATCCTGATTACACACTATTTAAGCTTCATGCATAATACATAACCTCTTCTACAATTGATCATCAATATGCGGAAATAGAAGCAGTCGCATGCACACATTAAAACAAAATCAAGAACACATATAACACAGTATGTAATGGGGAAAGCATACAGCTAAAAACCCCCAACTATCTATATAATATAATGATAGAGAACATGTAACAATACATAGCACAAAGCTCTCATAGCTCTCAGCACTATCTCACATGCTACACACACAATTGTGATGAACAAAGTCTGGAGTTCAAATCTCCTAAATGATGCACTTTTTTGCCTCAAACTCTACTTCACGCAATCCATTTTGATTAATGATGAGATCCAAGTTCGAATCCCACTAGCTCAATGCACAATCATGATTGGCAATCTCCATCAATGTGTGTGCAAATCTCATGCACATGACCAATAGTCACAGCGAAAGTAGACTCACCCTTTTCACATTTTCACCTCCTCTAACCTTGCATCTCCCTTTGGTATCCATGCATTATGATTAAGCGATGTGTTCTTTAGGCTGATTATGAGTTAATAATTAGTGAATTAATTAATAATTAGTGCATTCACACCGCTCATCACTGGTGTATTTTTCGGTTAGACCCAAATACAACTAGTTCAACTAAGTTAAACCCCATTTCAACTCCTGTTGTCTCATCAACTCCACCGAACTCCGCCACTTGAGCTCTAACTGAAGTCAACCATGAATTAGCTCACCTAACCCATAGGAAAAGTGTATTTCCTTCTGGCAGCTGCATGCCCCACCTCCGGGGGTCAAACTGAAGTGCTCCAAGAGAGTAAACTGAAGTTTAGAGTCCAAATATTATTAAGGGTAAATAATATTTGACTTCCCTATTTTTAGGATAGGCAGTCTAAAAATAGACTTCGACCTAAATGCCTAAAAATAGAGGTCCATATATTTTTACCAACATGACCAATACTCCAAGAATAACATATTGCAATCCTCGGACCATGATCCATATGTCTAAAAATAGACTTTGTGCCAAAAATAGCCTGCGGGCCCACTTAGTGAAGGCGACTTCATTTCACTAAGATCCATCATCTTGTTGCATTTTCAACACTCCCTCTCAACAAGATATGGATTATATACAACCCCTATCCTGCCTCTATGGTATTCGAATTTTCTCCTGGTGAGCGCCTTCGTCAAGATGTCAGCATCCTGATCCTCCGTGGGAACGTATGAAAGTAACATGATCCTCCGCTACACACAATCTCTGATATAATGGTATCTGATGTTGATGTGTTTGGATCTATCATGAAACACTGGAGTAGCCGAGAGTTTAATGCAACTTTGGTTATCACAATAAATCACAGTAGGCTCCAAGTGTGACCCGAACAACCCGACTAGGATCTTCCTCATCCATATAGCCTCGCATGAAGCCAAGCTTGCTGCCATATACTCGGCCTCTGTTGAACTGAGTGCCACGGATCTCTGCTTCCTACTGTACCAAGAAACTGCTGTCGACCCGATACTGAAGATCCCTCTAGATGTGCTCTTTCTGTCCGTTGGGCTCCCTGCCTAATCTACATCCGTGAAGCCACATAGCTTCACCTCATCCTCCTATACATTACCCACGGACCATATCTCGATGTGCCTCTAAGATAACGCAATACATGCTTTTTGCCTTCCCGGAGAAAGAGCTTGGTTGGCTTAACCATAGCTTGTGAAAGCTGGTTAACAACATAGCATATATCGGGTCATGTATTGACCAGATACATAAGCGACCCCACCAACTGTCGATAAACAGTGGCACCCACTACCTCTGCTGAAGTAGCATCCTCTTTCCTCCAACCTCCAAGAAGAGGAGTATCAACAGGCTTGCAGTCATGCATGTTGAACTTCTCCAGTATCTCCCGGGCATACTTACCCTGAGAAACAAATAGTCCATCACTGTGCTTCCAAATTTCCAATCCCAGGAAATAATGAAGGAGGCCCAAGTCCTTCATCTCAAACTCTCTAGCAAGATCCTCCTTCCATGAAAGTATCAACAACTCATCACCTGTCAGAATCAAATCATCTACATAAAGTACAATGATCAGCAACTTACCCTCCACCACAATCTGGTATAGGTTCGGATCCACCTCACTCTTGGAGAATCAGTTCTATTGAAATAGCTGTTTATCCGTGTGTACCAAGCACGAGGTGCCCCAGCACTGGCCCGTATTTGGATCTCTTGAGTTTACTTTTATGCGACTCTTCTTGAAAATATCGGAAACCTTGGGTGCTGCTATATTGTACACCTCCTCCTCAATGACTCCGTTGAGGAATGCAGTCTTCACATCCATCTGATGGATGTGCCACCCCATCTGCGCTGAGAGAGCTAGGATCGTCCGTATGGAAGAGTACCTTGCGACAGGTGCAAAGGTATCCTCATAATCGATCCCCTCGATCTGTGAGAAGCCTCAGGCAACAAATCTTGCCTTGTACTTCTCCACACTCCCGTTAGCCACCTGCTTCACTTTGTAGATCCATCGCGAACCCACCACTGATTTTCCCTCCGGTCGCGGGACAATCTCCCATGCACTATTTCTGACAATCGAATCATACTCTTCCACCATGGCATCTACCCATGCGGGGTCCTCCACAGCTTCCTCGAAAGAGGATGGCTCTGTCACGACACATTTTCTCACAAGAACCATGTATCCAGTGTACCGGTTCGGTGACTATCTCTGTCTGCGCTGTGCTGTAGGTGGTCCTACAACCTTCTCTGCATCTTGAGCCAGTCGCTCAGCTTCTATAGTGCGCTTTCGCCCTCTGATGGTTGGCGCTGCATGAGTGCTTTCTTCCACTCCATGAACTTCCTCTTGTGGCTGATCTACATCCGGAAGCTCATCCTTAGGAACTAATAGCTCCTCATCTGCATGCAAGTGTGGCTCCCTCTCAAGCGAACACTGCATGGCTTTCTCCTCCTGAAATTTGATATCCCATCGCAAAACAGTCTTGCGACTGTTTGGAAAATACACATGATAGTTGTGGGGCATATCAGTGTACCCCACAAATATGCCAACCTCTGCGGTCAGATCCAGCTTCTTCCTGGCATCCTTCGTCACATGCATGTAGACAGGTGAGCCAAAAATCCTCAAATGGGAAATATCAGGCCTCTTGCCAGAAAACGCCTCCTCCAGTGTACTCATGCCAAGTATCTTGTGAGGACAACGGTTCTACACATACACTGCAGTATTGCATGCCTCCGCCCACAAGTGAAGGGGTAGGCCCTGATCATGAAACATCGCCTGTGCAGCACCCAATATCGTTCTGTTCTTCTGCTCAGCAACCCCGTTCTATTGTGGGTTATGGGGTGCGATGAGCTCTCTCTGAATCCCTTCTGCGCTACAAAAGTCCTTGAATTCAGCAAAGATGAATTCACCACCATTATCGCTCCTAAGAGCCTTCACATGCTTCCCTGACTCCTTCTCAACCAGCGCCTTGAACTCATAGAACTTTGAGTATGTCTCGCTCTTCTTTTGCATGAAGAAGATCCAGCACTTCTGAGAGAAATCATCAACAAAGATCAAATAGTACTTGTGCTTTGCTGTCGAAGCTACTGAGAAAGGTCCACACACGTCTGTGTGGATTCTCTCAAGGATCGTCGTGGCGCGAATATCCTTCTGGTGAAAGGTGGCTTTCACAAATTTTCCTAAGGTACACCCCTTGCACTGATCTGACTGCGCAAGAGTACCCTTAGGAAGCCTAGCAGAAATCTGCTGCAGTATCTTCAAAGCTCCATGGTGAAGGTGGCCCAATCTCCGGTGCCACAGCTCGCCATCATCCCAGCTCACCACTCCTTCTGCCTTGCAGGACATTGCTGCGCAGCCATCTACTTGCAACTGATAAAGGTTCTTGACTCGAACCCCTATCTTCCGAGTTTCTCCAGTTGTCTTACTGCGCAGGAAAGCCTTTCCTTCGCTGAAGACCACATCATACCCCTTGTCTTCCAACATCGCCATAGAGATCAGATTCTTCATCAATCCTGGAACATGCAATACTTCCTTCAATATGAAGGGTTTACCAGACTCCCTCTCAAAGGAAATGGTACCGATACTGGTCGCACTGTATCTACCATCATCGCCCATCTCGATGTGCACTCCAAGATCTTTCTCCTCCAGATCTGAAAACAGATCTCGATCTCCGGTCATGTGAAATGATGCACCACTGTCCAAGAACCATACTGATCCCATCACACTTGAAACCAAGCATGCGATCAGTGAAAAATCCAGTTCGAATTGAGAAGCCAATGCCTCTCCCGCTGCAGATCCAACAACCTTCTTATTTTTCTTCTTCTGCGGACAATTTGTGGCATAGTGTCCGTGCTGGTGACAGTGAAAACACTTCACCTTGGACATGTCTTGCTTCTTTCCTTTCGCACCAGACTGAGAAGCCTTCTTGCTCTTCCCCTTCTTTGCTTTGGTAGCCAAAGCGCAATTTTCTTCATCAGATACCTTTGATGAAGATCCGTCCCTGGTAGTCCTCCTTATCTCCTCTTGCATGAGATCCGCCCAAAGTCGCTCCCATCCCGGCAACTTCTCTCGACCATTGACACTATCTTGATATGCATGCCAACTTTTCGGAAGACCAAGGAGAGCCAGGTCTACCATATCCTCTTCTTCGACAGTCACCCCCACACTTCCCAGCTCATCTCTGCATTGAGTGAACTTCGTGAGGTACTTGGCGATACTGTCGCCTTTCTCCATCTTAATGTTTATGAGTTTATCCTTGAGCGCCAACTTCCTCTAGTCACTCTTGCTTTGGAATAGATCTGTCAACGCTTTCCACATCAAGTATGGAGAATATTTTCCATGCAGGCTGGATACAATGTGATCCTTCACGCCCTCCAACAGAATCCTTCGACATTTCACCATCTTCTTTTGCCAAGCCTCAACTTGAGCAGCATCAGTAGGCTTTGGGATCTCAGCATCTATGAACTCCTTCAGCCCGTTATCATCTAATACCACCTCCATTCTATCCTTCCATGCAACATAATTCAAACTGCCCTCAAGGGCATATTCCAGTCGCAAACCGTTGAAAGACATTTCAACTCCAGCACCAAGAAAACAAATACTGTTGCAAATTCGAATTCCAAGCTCAAAACTCTACTGCTTCTGATCTAAACTTGAGAACAAGTTATTTCTAATACAGAGATTGACTGTAGGGGCATTTACTGGATATATCACCTTTCAAGGAAAGGATGGATCCAGAGGCTACCTGGCCCTCGTACAGACTCTTCCTATAGAAATAAAATGTAATCACCATAATAGATCTGATGATCAATCTCGCTTTGATACCATGTAGAAATTTGAATAATTTGCTGAATTATTCACCGATATTATCCTGATTACACACTATTTAAGCTTCATGCATAATACATAACCTCTTCTACAATTGATCATCAATATGCGGAAATAGAAACAGTCGCATGCGCGCATAAAACAATAATCAAGCACACATATCAACACAGTATGTAATGGGGAAAGCAATAGCTGAAAACCCCCAACTATCTGTATAATATAATGATAGAGAACATGTAACAATACATAGCACAAAGCTCTCATAGCTCTCAGCACTATCTCACATGCTACACACAAACTAGCACGGAAGATGAACAAGTCACAGGTTCAAATCTCCTCCACAAGTCTGCCTGCCTCTACTGCGCAATCCGAGATGAGAATTAATGAGATCCAAGTTCGAATCCCCTAGCTTGTACTGCGCAATCCTCATTGGCAATCTCCATCAATGTGTGTGCAAATCTCATGCACAACCAATAGTCACAACTGATAGTAGACTCACCCTTTCACCCACCTCTAACACTGGTCTCCACTGAAATGTCCATGCATTGCAGTTAACTGATGTGTTCTTTAGTTGATTTATGAGTTAATAATTAGTGAATTAATTAATAATTAATTCACACCACTCATCACAAGTGTATTTTTCAGTTAGACTAAATACAACTAGTTCAACTAAGTTAAACAGAACACAACTCCACCAACTGTCTCATCAACTCCACCAAACTCTGCCACATGAGTTCTAACTAAAGTCAACCATGCAATAGCTCAACTAACCCTTAGGAAAAGCGTATTTCCTTCTGTCAGCTGCATGTGCCACATCCAAGCATCAAATTGAAGTGCTCCAAGAGGATAAGATAATGTTTATATTCTAAATATTATTAAGGGTTAATAATATTTGACTGTTCTATTTTTAGCCCGGCAGTCTAAAAATAGAAACCGCCCAATGTCTAAAAATAGAGGTCCATCTATTTTTACCAACTCGACCAATCATCCATAAATAATATCCTGCAACTCATAGACCATGATCCATATGTCTAAAAATAGACATAGTCTAAAAATAGACTTTGCGCCAAAAATAGCCTGCGGGCCCACTTAGTGAAGGCGACTTCATTTCACTAAGCTCCATCATCTTGTTGCATTTTCAACACCAAAGTGGAAGGCAAAGCCCGACACCAGAGATCTCTCATCAAAACTGTGATCAAAACACCATGAAGAATCTCATATGAAAATAACGTAGTTCCTCAATGAAAATTGTGTTGTAGCTTGAATAACATAGATGGAAAGTTGGCAAGATGTAGATCTGAAGCACAAACAGGAGAGGCACTCTTCCAAGAGGTTAAAAGACACACTTCATGAGAAGAGGCTCCCAAAACAAGCTAGATATTTGCAGATCTAGAATCCCACTTGCTGCAGCTTGCAAAAGTAGACAAACCCCCACTAGATCTGCGCTGCAATTGGAAGTAGAGCTTGGCCTAAAGCCTGACATTGGATCAAATCAGTAAATAATCCTCCAATATTCCTCAAAGGAATAGGTGAAATCCCTACATAGGAACTCCAAGTGCGAAGCAGCACAATTTTCTACTAAGCAGCAGAGGATAGTATTTTTATAAGCAGACATGATACCCAGAAATATAATCAATTAACAATATTCTCTTGCTGCCTTCCCTTTCCTTTTATAAGATGAAATCCTTTGCAAACCATAAACCACCTTGATGAGTTGGCTCCTTTCACATGAGGGGCCTCCTTCTAGAACTGCAATGTCCCTTCATGAGATACATTGAACCTAGACAACACTATAGATTTGGTCAAGGTTGATTGAGTCTCACAGCTAAAACCCCTTTCACACCTACAAGTGATTTATTTTCATGGCCCCGATTTATCTGTGTTCACATGGGCATTGATTTATTCAGTATTTTTAGGAGTTTTACATGTCATCCTTTATTCATTTATTCATGCAACATAAAGTAAAAAAAAAATGAATATTCCTCTTAGCTTAGGCTAAGTAGGAATATTATTGTACTCCCCTCCAAAATTTTGCTTGTACTCAAGCAATTGACAGGGTAAGAGCTGTAGTGCTTCTCCTCCTCCATTGATGGCATCATCAAGGATCAATTCCTCATCATAAGCCAAGTGCTCAACAAGCCAATACATCATGAATTGTTCCTCCAAAGCCAACATAATATGTGCATAGTCCATCCCTTCAGGAGTGAACAATTCAACAGAAATAAACATGGTTGAAGAAATGTTACATCTAAAACATGTATCATGATGTATAGGTAGAAGTTCCAAGCCATGTGGTACATACAATCTGCCCATACAATCCCAAAAACAATACAACTATATCATCCAAGTATGGAAGCAAGACTACATATATGAAAACCGAAATATGAACTTGAGGAGGTGGGTCAAAATCCCACATGTGATGCCAGCGCAATGCACATTTTGTCTTCATTAGACCCAGGTGTGGCAAGTGGCATTCCCACCACACATTTGCTGCATGAGTCACCTTAACATGGCTGAATATGTTACATAATTTTGGTGCCTTTGGGAAGCACCCATCATGAAAAGGAATCTCCCTTTGCACAACAAGGGAGTGGCCAAGCTCAAAATTTCTATTGGCCCCCAACAAGCTATGAGATCCACATGATCTCTCACTCCATTTAGGAGTCATATCCTGCAAAAACATGGCAAAGGAATTTAATAGATCATAAAATACAACTTGCTTGGCATGATCAATTCCTTTACCATCATAGTCCTTCATACACATGGAGTTGTGCATGAGCATTCCCCTCCTCTCAAGCAAAGGAAGAGCTAGCTGGGATGACTCTTGCAAAGATACCATTGGCTACCCCAATCCTCCATAGCTATTGCACTCTTGGAAGTGCTGATGTAAGTCCTCTCTCATGCCTTCCCAAACAAAACTCTTCATGATTAGGGTATAGATCTTCATTGAGTACATATGGCTGAGGAAGAATTCTTCATAAGATCCTTGTAGGATCTTCTTCTTGAGCTTGGAAACTATAGCCAAGAAGACCTTACCATGATAATAGATGACTCCCCCTTGGACTAAGTAGCCTTTTTCTTGCTGCATGCCATCTAGTATCATACCTGTGTGGAGATCTTTGGAATACTCTACAAGCAATTGAGATTTGCAATAAAGATCCACACTGCTCAACAATGAAAATGCTGCTGATACATCTATGGAAGTGTTTTTCATGTTGCAGATCTCCTTTTTTACATTACACATGCAAAATGTGTTTTTTGGAAGGTTGATCCTCCCATTCTTCTCCTCCCACAGCGTAGATTCAGAAAAGAGAGAGGGAGATAGTGATGCAGGAAGGAGATCTCCCTCATACTTGGGCTATCCCAAGCCCTCTAATGCTTTGACTTGGTCTCTCATTGCTCCAATCCTTCCTTGATCTTGATTTGGAGTAGCACTCTGTGGTGCCTTCCCCATAGGATCTGAATCTGATGGCATTCCAGGTGGCTTGCCATTAGATAAAAATGTCCCTTGCAGCATCCTCATGAACATGAGAGAAGGAACTATGATATCCCTTCTTCCACTATGCAAATCCATCTATAATGTTTGTGTGGAAGTAATAGGTGAAGGATAAGTGTGCATCCCTTGAATCATTTGTGGTTTCCAACTCTTCAAGTCTACCCACTCCATTTTCAAAGCTTTCCAATCAGTGGTGACTTTCCCTAAGGTAATCAAGCATTGGACACCCAAAATGATGTTGGTGTCTGGTATGTCAACTACAGAGAAGTGATCCACCAGAGTGTAGGATCCCATAGTGACAGAGAGTGATGGAACATATTGCATGCATTGCATGGTCCTATCTCTTGGGACCAAAATAGAAAATCCCTTAAAAGTGTCAGTGGGGATTTCTCTGCTTTGCACAAGATGATCATCAATAAAGTTATGGGTTTCCCCACTATCAATCAGGACAGATACTCTTTGATTCATGACTGAACCTTGTACTCTTAGGGTCAATTACTTGGGCACTCCTCTCAAATATGCAAGAGTCCCACTCATTGGAGCAAAGGCTTCCTTCCCATATCTGGATGTTGTTTGATCTTCCTCATTATGATCAGCGTTGTGACCCCTCCTAGGTTCATCATCTTCATCTTCCTCCTCAAGATCTGAGAAGACTTCTATTTAGTGTGCTTTTCCTGCAGCACATCTATGTCCCACTACCCATGACTCTTGGAAAGTGAAACACAGTTTCTTTTTCCTCAATTCCCTCCCGAGATCAATATCAAGAGGCTTCTTCATAGAGCTCTCCTTGGGAGGAGTAGCTTTTCCATCCTTCCCCTTAGAAAAGTGAGGGGCCTTGCTTTGGAAAGTTGCATTTGCTTTTGGCAAGGCATCTTGGAGGTATCTAGCCCTCTCAATGGCATCATGCAAAGTGATGGGCTTGGTAGATTTAACCAACCCATGCAAAGGTTCCTCCAGGCCATCGATGAGCATGTAGACTCTCCTTGCTATAGATAGATCAGGGACCATGACTGATAATCTCAGAAACTCAGAGATATAAGTCTCTGCATCCCCTGATTGCTTCAGCTTTGCAATGCTTATGAAGGGTCCTTCAGGATCCTTCCTGTAAAACCTCTTCACCATTCTTCTAGTAAACTCAGAATAGGTAGTCACATTGTTATGTCCCAATGTAGACAACCCATGGAACCACCAATTGTGTGCTTCACCTTCAAAGTGAAGTGCTGCAATCTTGACAGCTTCAGTCTTAGGGACCTTATTCAACTGGAAGTAAATATCCAGATTTTCTACACATGCCTTGGAAGAACTGGAAGATAACCCATCAAACTTGGGAAAAAATAATCTGCCCATAGAGTGATGTCTATCCTGATTATGAAAGAACCCACCATCTCTATACTGTTGCCTTGGTCTTCTTCTGTCCTTGATGTGACAAAAGTCTTGGAAACTCAAGTTATCCTTGAATCTCTGACTCTGAGAATCATACTCCATAAATTAATCTTCAAGGGAAGCTTTTTCTTGTGGTCCTTCATTCTCCACAGCCAAGAAAGTAGGCATAGTGGAGCATTGTGAAGCTTGTAGGGCTTGTGGCAGATTCACTGGTTGACTAGTCCCATGATGAGACATGTCAGAGCTTTCTCCTGGATGAAATATCCCAATAGATTCCTTCATTCTTTCCACCCTCATCTCCTTGATATCTCTAGCAAGATATTGCATGGCCACCAAAAGAGTTCTTGCAAACTCTTCCCCTTCTTTGTCACTCGCAGTCTCAGGGGCTTTACCCTTGTCTTGATCTTCAGTAGTATAATCATACTTCTTGTGAATTCTATTCTGATACCTCTTCTCCCTCTCAGTAATAGATTCATCTTCTTCTGAATGCAACATTATTGTGATGCTCCAAGGAAAGCACATGATGTGCCAAGAAAGGAGCTCTGATACCATTGTAATATTCTAGATCTAGAATAGCACAACAATCCTGCTAAAATAACACACTCCTGGGAGATTGATGTACAGAAATGAGTTTACAGCCCTTGCATCCCTTAGATCAGTAGATATGGGGTCTAGATCCAAAAGGGGTGCAAAAACAAATCAAACGAGGTGCGGTAAACATATCTCCCACCACCTAGTCTAGCTGAAAAACACCCTACAAGAGGGGCTGCAGCTATGCACAAACAACTGCTTTAGAAATAACGCAGTCTTGGATAGTATGAGCAGGGGGGCATCAAATATGATTAACATATGAATGTACAGCAGAAAATCATAATTATAATGAAACTTTTTCAGTATACAATAGAATACATGAGGCAATAGAGCAAGAAATTCTCAGAAAAGAGAGCTACAACACATATATAACTACAGAAATGGCTCAAAAACGTTATTTAAAGGAGATGTAGTAGAAAAATATTAAAACTAAGATCTAGGATATATCTGTGGACAAAAAATCAGATCTATTTCAGATCTGGAAACTAGATAGTCTTATTTACAAGATCCCCTTGGGGTTTTGACCAAGTCATGCATAAACAAGAGTAGATTTGAGTTTTAAGTTGCAGATCTGTAAAATGTTGTAGTAATTTCTGAATATTACATTACATTACAATATATCAGATATAAACAGAACATGGATCAGCAAGCTAATCCATGGATCACCAAAGTGGAAGGCAAAGCCCAACACCAGAGATCTCTCAACAAAACTGTGATCAAAACATCATGAAGAATATCATATGAAAATAACGCAGTTCCTCAACGAAAACTGTACTATAGCTTGAATAACATAGATGGCTAGCTGCCAAGATGCAGATCTGAAGTACAAACATGAGAGGCACTCTTCCAAGAGGTTAAAAGACACACTCCATGAGAAGAGGCTCCCAAAACAAGCTAGATCTCTACAGATCTAGAATCCCACTTGCTGCAACTTGCAAAAGCAGACAAACCCCCACTGGATCTGCACTGCAATTGGAAGTAGAGCTTTGCCTCAAGCCTAATAGTGGATCAAATTAGAAAATAATCCTCCAAGATTCCTCAAAGGAAGAGGTGAAATCCCTACATAGGAAATCCAAGTGCTAAGCAACACAATTCTCTATTGAGCAGCAGAGAATAGTATTTGTCTAAGCAGAGAAGATACTCAGAAATATAATCAATCAAAAACTTTCTCTTGTTGCCTTCCCTTTCCTTTTATAAGATGAAATCCTTTGCAACCCTAAACCACCTTGATGAGTTGGCTCCTTTCACATGAGGGGCCTAGTTCTAGAACTGCAATGTCCCTTCATGAGATACATTGAACCTAGACAGTGCTGTAGATTTGGTCAAGGTTGACCTAGTCTCACAGCTCAAACCCCTTTCACACCTGCAAGTTATTTATTTACATGGCCCTGATTTATCTTTGTTCACATGACCATTGATTTATTCAGTCTTTTTAGGAGTTTTAGATGTCCTCCTTTATTCATTTATTCATGCAACAGAATGTAAAACAAAAATGAATATTCCTCTTAGCTTAGGCTAAGTAGAAATATTACAATCCTCCCCTCCAAAATGTTGCTTGTCCTCAAGCAACTGATAGGGTAAGAGTTGTAGTACTTCACCTCCACCATTGATGACATCATCAAGGATCAAGTCCTCATCATAAGCCAAGTGCTCAACAAGCCAATACATCATGAATTGTTCCTCCAAAGCCAACATAATATGTGCATATTCCATCCCTTCAGGAGTGAAAAACTCAATAGAAATAAACATGGTTGAATAAATGCTACATCTAAAACATGTATCATGAAGTACAGGTAGAAGTTCCAAGCCATGTGATACATACAAGTTACCCATATTCTGTCCATACAATCCCAAAAACAATACAACTATATCATCCAAGTATGGAAGCAAGACTACATATATGAAAACTGAAATCTGAACTTGAGGAGATGGGTCAAAATTCCACATGTGATGCCAGCTCAGTGCACATCTTGTCTTCATTAGAGCCAGGTGTGGCAAGTGATATCCTGAAAAAACATGCAAATAAATGTAATAGATCAGAAAATACAACTTTCTTGTCATGATCAAATCCTTTACCATCATAGTCCTTCATACACATGGAGTTGTGCATGAGCATTCCCCTCATTTCAAGCAAAGGAAGAGCTGGCTAGGATGACTCTTGCAAAGAGTCCATTGGTTGCCCCAATCCCCCATAGCTATTGCACTCTTGAAAGTGTTGATGTAAGTCCTCTCTCCTGCTTTCCCAATCAAAACTCTTCATGATTAGGGTATAGATCTTCATTGAGTACATATGGTTGAGGAAGAATTCTTCATAGGCTCCTTGTAGGATCTTCTGCTTGAGCTTGGAAGCTCTAGCCAAGACGACATTACCATGATAATAGATGACTCCCCCTTGGACTAAGTATTCCTCTTCTTGCTGCATGCCATCTAGTATCATACCTGTGTGGAGATCTTTGGAATACTCTACAAGCAGTTGATATTTCCAATAAAGATCCACACTGCTCAACAATGACAACACTACTGATACATCTATGGAAGTGCTTGTCATGTTGCAGATCTCATTTTTGACATTACAGATGCCAAAAAATTTTGTTGGAAGGCTAATCCTCCAATTCTTCTCCTCCCACATTGCAGATTCAGAAAAGAGAGAGGGAGATAGTGATGCAAGAAGGAGATCTCCCTCATACTTGGGTTGTCCCAAGCCCTCTAACGCTATGAATTGGTCTCTCATTGCTCCAATCCTTCCTTGATCTAGATTTGGAGCAACAATTTGTGGTGCCTTCCCCACAAGATCTGAATCTGATGGCATTTCAGGTGGCTTTCCATTAGATAAAAAATTCCCTTGCAGCATCCACATGAACATGAGAGAAGGAATTGTGAGATCCCTGCTTCCACTGTGCAAATCCATCTCTACTATTTGTGAAGTAATAGGTGAAGGATAAGTGTGCATGCTTTGCATCATTTGTGGTTTCCCACTCTTCAAGTCCACCCACTCCTTTTTCAAAGCTTTCCAATCAGTGGTAACCTTCCCCAAGGTAATCAACCATTGGACACCCAAAATGATGTTGGTGTCTGGTATGTCAACTATAAATAAGTGATCCACCAGAGTGTAGGATCCCATAGTGACAGAGAGTGATGGAAAATATTGCATGCATTGCATGGTCCTATCTCTTGGGACCAAAATAGAAAATCCATCAAAAGTGTCAATGGGGATTTCTCTCCTTTGCACAAGATGAGCACCAATAAAGTTGTGGGTTGCCCCACTGTCAATCAGGACAGATACTCCCTGATTCATGGTTGAACCTTGTACTCTTAGGGTCAAGTGCTTGGGCACTCCTCTCAAATATGCAAGAGTCCCACTCATTGGAGCAGAGACTCCCTTCCCATCTCTGGATGGTGTTTGATCTTCCTCATCATCATCAATGTTGTGACCCCTCCTAGGTTCATCATCTTCATCTTCCTCCTCAAGATCTAAGAAGATTTCTATTTAGTGTGATTTTCCTGTAGCACATCTATGTCCCGATGCCCATGACTCTTGGCAAGTGAAACAAAGTTTATTTTTCCTCAATTCCCTCCTGAGATCAATATCAAGAGGCTTCTTCATAGAGCTCTCCTTGGGAGGAGTAGCTTTTCCATCCTTCCCTTTATAAAAGTGAGGGGCCTTGCTTTGGAAAGTTGCCTTTGCTTTTGGCAAGGCATCTTAGAGGTATCTAGCCCTCTCAATGGCATCATAAAAAGTGATGGGCTTGGTAGATTTAACTAACCCATGCAGAGGTTTCTCTAGGCCATCGATGAACATGTAGACTCTCCTTTCTACAGATAGATTAGGGACTGTGACTGATAATCTTAGAAACTCAAAGATATAAGTCTCTACATCCCCTGATTGCTTGAGCTTTGCAAGGCTTATGAAGGGTGCTTCAGGATCCTTCTTGTCAAGCCTCTCCAATAATCTTCTAGTAAAATCAGAATAGGTAGTCACATTGTTATGTCCCAATGTAGACAACCCATGGAACCACCAATTGTGTGCTTCACCTTCAAAATGCAGTGCTGCAATCATGATGGCTTCAGTCTCAGGGACCTTATTCAACTGGAAGTAAATATCCAGCTTTTCTACCCATGCCTTGGCAGAACTGGAAGATGATCCATCAAACTTGGGCAAAAAAAATCTGCCCATAGAGAGGTGTCTATCCTAATTAGGAAAGAACCCACCATCTCCTTGGTCTTCTTCTATCCTTGATGTGACAAAAGTCTTGGAAACTCAAGTTATCCTTGAATCTTTGACTCTGAGAATCATACTCCATAAATTAATCTTTAAGGGAATCTTGTTTTTGTGGTCCCTCATTCTCCACAGCCAAGAAAGTAGGCATATTGGAGCGTTGTGAAGCTTGTGGGGCTTGTGGCAGATTCACTGGTTGAGTAGTCCCATGATGAGACATGTCAGAGCTTTCTCCTGGATGAAATCTCACAAGAGATTCCCTCATTATGTCCACCCTCATCTCCTTTATCTCTCTGGCAAGATCTTGCATGGCCACCAAAAGAGTTCTTGAAAACTCTTCCCCTTCTTTGTCACTTGCAGTCTCAGGGGCTTTACCCTTGCCTTGATCTTCAGTAGTATAATCATACTTCTTGTGACTTCTGTTCTGATACCTCTTCTCCCTTTCAGTAAGAGTTTCATCTTCTTCTGAATGCAACATGGCTGTGATGCTCCAAGGAAAGCACAGGCTGTGCCAAGAAAGGAGCTCTGATACCACTGTAATATTCAGATCCGAAATAGCACAACAAGCCTGCTAAAATAATGCAATCCTAGGATATTGATGTACAAAAATGAGTTTACAGCCCATGGATCCCTTAGATCAGCAGTTCTGGGGTCTAGATCCAAAAGGGGAGCAAAAGAAAATCAAACTAGGTGTGGTAAACAGATCTCCCACCACCTAGTCTAGCTGAAAAACACCCTACAAGAGGGGCTGCAGCTATGCACAAAAAACTGCTTCAAAAATAATGCAGTCTTGGACAATATGAGCAGGGGGGCATCAAATATGATTAACTTATGAATGTATAGAATAAAATCAGAATTATAATGAAACTTTTTCAGTATACAGTAGAATACATGAGGCAATAGAACAAGAAATCCTTAGAAAAGAGAGCTACAACACATATATAACTGCAGAAATGGCTCTGTAGCAGCTGAATATTACAACTCAGATCTAGGAGAGATCTATGGACAAAACATCAGATCTATTTCAGATTTTGAAACTAGATAGTCTTATTTACAAGATCCCCTTGGGGTTTTGACCAAATCATGCATAAACCAGAGTAGCTCTGAGTTTTAAATTGCAGATCTGTAAAATGTTGCAGTAATTTCTAAATATAACATTACATTACAATAGATTAGATCTAAACAGAACATGGATCAGCAAGATAATCCTTGGATCACCAAAGTGGAAGGAAAAGCCCAGCACCAGATATCTCTCATCAAAACTGTGATCAAAACACCATGAAGAATCTCATATGAAAATAACGCAGTTCCTCAATGAAAACTGCATTGTATCTTGAATAACATAGACGGACAACTTCCAAGATGCAGATTTGAAGTACAAACATGAGAGACACTCTTCTAGGAGGTTAAAAGACACACTCCATGAGAAGAGGCTCCCAAAACAAGCTAGATCTCTGCAGATCTAGAATCCCACTTGCTGCAACTTGCAAAAGCAGACAAACTCCCACTGGATCTGCACTGCAATTGGAAGTAGAGCTTTGCCTCAAGCCTAATAGTGGATAAAATGAGCAAATACTCCTCCAAGATTCCTCAAAGGAAGAGGTGAAATCCCTACATAGGAACTCCAAGTGCTAAGCAACACAATTCTCTATTGAGCAGCAGAGAATAGTATTTGTCTAAGCAGAGAAGATACTCAGAAATATAATCAATCAACAACTTTCTCTTGTTGCCTTCCCTTTCCTTTTATAAGATGAAAGCCTTTGCAACCCTAAACCACCTTGATGAGTTGGCTCCTTTCACATGAGGGGCCTAGTTCTAGAACTGCGATGTCCCTTCATGAGATACATTGAACCTAGAAAGTGCTATAGATTTGGTCAAGGTTGACCCAGTCTCACAGCTCAAACCCCTTTCACACCTGCAAGTGATTTATTTACATGGCCCTGATTTATCTGTGTTCACATGGGCATTGATTTATTCAGTCTTTTTAGGATTTTTACATTTCCTCCTTTATTCATTTATTCATGCAACAGAAAGTAAAACAAAAATGAATATTCCTCTTAGCTTAGGCTAAGTAGGAACATTACAGTCTTCCCCTCCAAAATGTTGCTTGTCCTCAAGCAACTGATAGGGTAAGAGCTATAGTACTTCTCCTCCTCCATTGATGGCATCATCAAGGATCAAGTCCTCATCATAAGCCAAGTGCTCAACAAGCCAATACATTGTTTCTCCAAAGCCAACATAATATGTGCATAGTCCATCCATTCAATAGTGAAAAATTCAACAGAAATAAACATTGTTGAAGCAATGCTACATCTAAAATATGTATCATGAAGTACAGGTAGAAGTTCCAAGTGTGGTACATACAAGCTTCCCATCTTCTGTCCATACAATCCCAAAAACAATACAACTATATCATCCAAGTATGGAAGAAAGACTACATATATGCAAACTGAAATCTGAACATGAGGAGGTGGGTCAAAATCCCACATGTGATGCCAGTGCAGTGAACATCTTGTCTTCATTAGACCTAGGTGTGGCAAGTGGCATTCCCACAACATATTTGCTGCATGAGTCACCTTAACATGGCTGAAGATGTTACATAATTTTGGTGCCTTTGGGAAGCACCCATCATGAAAAGGAATCTCCCTTTTCACAACAAGGGAGTGGCCAAGCTCAGAATTTCTATTGGCCCCCAGCAAGCTATGAGATCCACATGATCTCTCACTCCCTTTAGGAGTCATATCCTACAAAAACATGGCAAAGGAATGTAATAGTTCAGAAAATACAACTTTCTTGGCATGATCAAATCCTTTACCATCATAGTCCTTCATACACATGGAGTTGTGCATGAGCATTCCCCTCCTCTCAAGAAAAGGAAGATTTGGCTGAGATGAATCTTGCAAAGAGTCCATTGGCTTCCCCAATCCTCCATAGCTATTGCATTCTTGAAAGTGCTGATGTAATTCCTCTCTCATGCCTTCCCAATCAAAACTCTTCATGATCAGGGTATAGATCTTCATTAAGTACATATGGCTGAGGAAGAATTCTTCATAAGATCCTTGTAGGATCTTCTTCTTGAGCTTGAAAGCTCTAGCCAAGAATACCTTACCATGATAATAGATGACTCCCCCTTGGACTAAGTAGCCTTCTTCTTGCTGTATGCCATCTAGTATCATACCTGTGTGGAGATATTTGGATTACTCTACAAGTAGTTGAGATTTCCAATAAAGATCCACACTGCTCAACAATGACAGCGCTACTGATACATCTATGGAAGTTTTTTTCATGTTGCAGATCTCATTTTTGACATTACACATGCCAAAAATTTTTGTTGGAAGGCTGATCCTCCCATTCTTCTCCTCCCACAGCGCAAATTCAGAAAAGAGAGAGGGATATAGTGATGCAGGAAGGAGATCTCCCTCATACTTGGGCTATCCCAAGCCCTCTAACGCTTTGACTTGGTCTCTCGTTGCTCCAATCCTTCCTTGATCTAGATTTGGAGCAGCACTTTGTGGTGCCTTCCCCACAATATCTGAATCTGATGGCATTCTAGGTGGCTTGCCATTAGATAAAAATGTCCCTTGCAGCATCCTCATGAACATGAGAGAAGGAACTGTGATATCCCTGCTCCCACTACACAAATCCATCTCTAATGTTTGTGTGAAAGTACCAAGTGAAGGATAAGTGTGCATTCCTTGAATCATTTGTGGTTTCCCACTCGTCAAGTCCACCCACTACATTTTCAAAGCTTTCCAATCAGTGGTGACCTTCCCAAAGGTAATCAACCATTGGACACCCGAAATGATGTTGGTGTCTGGTATGTCAACTACAAAGAATTGATCCACCAGAGTGTAGGATCCCATAGTGACAGAGAGTGATGGAACATATTGCATGCATTGCATGGTCCTATCTCCTAGGACCAAAACAGAAAATCCCTTAAAAATGTCAGTGGGGATTGCTCTCCTTTGCACAAGATGAGCATCAATAAAGTTAGGGGTTGCCCCACTATCAATCAGGACAGATACTCTTTGATTCATGACTGAACCTTGTACTCTTAGGGTCAATTACTTCGGCACTCCTCTCAAATATGCAAGAGTACCACTCATTGGAGCAAAGGCTCCCTTCCCATATCTGGATGGTGTTTGATCTTCCTCATCATCATCAATGCTGTGACCCCTCCTAGGTTCATCATCTTCATCTTCCTCCTCGAGATCTGAGAAGACTTATATGTAGTGTGCTTTTCCTGCAGCACATCTATGTCCCGGTGCCCATGACTCTTGGCAAGTGAAACACAGTTTATTTTTCCTCAATTACCTCTTGAGATCAATATCAAGATGCTTCTTCATAGAGCTCTCCTTGGGAGGAGCAGATTTTCCATCCTTCCCCTTAGAAAAGTGAGGGGCCTTTCTTTGGAAAGTTTCCTTTGCTTTTGGAAAGGCATCTTTGAGGTCTCTAGCCCTCTCAGTGGCATCATGCAAAGTGATGGGCTTGGTATATTTAACCAACCCATGAAAAGGTTCCTCCAGGCCATCGATGAACATGTAGACTCTCCTTGCTATAGATAGATCAGGGACCATGACTGATAATCTTAGAAACTCAGAGATATTAGTCTTTGCATCGCCTGATTTCTTCAGCTTTGCAAGGCTTGTGAGGGGTGCTTTAGGATCCTTCCTATCAAACCTCTCCACCAGTCTTCTAGTAAACTCAGAATAGGTAGTCACATTGTTATGTCCCAATGTAGACAACCCGTGGAACCACCAATTGTGTGCTTCACCTTCAAAGTGCAGTGATGAATCTTGATGGCTTCAGTCTCAGGGACCTTATTCAACTGGAAGTAAATATCCAGCTTTTCTACCCATGCCTTGGAAGAACTGGAAGATGATCCATCAAACTTGGGCAAAAAGAATCTACCCATAGAGGGGTGTCTATCCTGATTATGAAAGAACCCACCATCTCTATACTGTTGCCTTGGTCTTCTTCTGTCCTTGATGTGACAAAAGTCTTGGAAACTCAAGTTATCCTTAAATCTCTGACTCTAAGAATCATACTCCACAAAGTAATCTTCAAGGGAAGCTTTTTCTTGTGGTCCTTCATTCTCCACAGCCAAGAAAGTAGGCATAATGGAGCATTGCGAAGCTTGTGGGGCTTGTGGCAGATTCAATGGTTGACTAGTCCCATGATGATACATGTCAGGGATTTCTCCTGGATCAAATCTCCCAAGAGATTCCTTCATTCTGTACACCCTCACATCCTTGATCTCTTTGGAAATATCTTGCATGGCCACCAAAAGAGTTATTGCAAGCTCTTCCCCTTCTTTGTCACTTGCAGTCTCAGGGGCTTTACCCTTGTCTTGATCTTCAGTAGTATAATCATACTTCTTGTGACTTTTGTTCTAATACATCTTCTCCCTCTCAATAAGAGGTTCATATTCTTCTGAATGCAACATGGTTGTGATTCTCCAAGGAAAGCATAGGCTGTGCCAAGAAAGGAGTTCTGATACCACTGTAATATTCCAGATCTGGAATAGCACAACAAGCTTGCTAAAATAATTCACTCCTAGGAGATTGATGTACATAAATGAGTTTACAGCCCTTGGATCCCTTAGATTAGCAGATCTGGGGTCTAGATCCAAAAGGGGAGCAAAAACAAAGCAAACTAGGTGTGGTAAACCGATCTCCCACCACCTAGTTTAGCTGAAAAACACCCTACAAGAGGGGCTGCAGCTATGCACAAGAAACTGCTTCAGAATTAATGCAGTCTTGGACATTACGAGCAGGGGGGAATCAAATATTATTAACTTATGAATGTACAACAACAAATCATAATTATAATGAAACTCTTTCAATATACAGTAGAATACATGAGGCAATAGAGCAAGAAATCCTCAGAAAAGAGAGCTACAACACATATATAATTGCATAAATGGATCAATAGTGTTATTTAAAAGAGTTGCAGTAGCTGAATATTACAACTTAGATCTAGGATATATCTATGGAAAAAACATCAGATCTATTTCAGATCTGGAAACTAGATAGTCTTATTTACAAGATCCCCTTGGGGTTTTGACCAAATCATGCATAAACAAGAGTAGATCTGAGTTTTAAGTTGTAGATCTGTAAAATGCTGTAGCAATTTCTGAATATAACCTTAAATTACAATAGATCAGATATAAACAGAACATGGATCAGCAAGCTAATCGATGGATCACCAAAGTGGAAGGCAAAGCCCAGCACCAGATATCTCTCATCAAAACTATGATCAAAACACCATGAAGAATCTCATATGAAAATAATGCAGTTCCTCAATGAAAAATGCGTTGTACCTTGAATAAAATAGATGGCTAGCTGCCAAGGTGTAGATCTGAAGTACAAATAGGAGAGGCACTCTTCCAGGAGGTTAAAAGACACACTCCATGAGAAGAGGCTCCAAAAACAAGCTAGATCTCTGCAGATCTAGAATCCCACTTGCTGCAGCTTGCAAAAGTAGACAAACCCCCTGTTGGGTTCCTGTGATTTAGCAGATTGGCATACTAAATAACAAGGCAACCTCAAAACCAGTATTTAGAGCTCTAGGACCTAGCCCTCCTAGTCTCAAATAGGGATCTCTCAATTGTTTGCAAAGATGCAAGCTTGTTTGCTTTTAAAGTTTGATTTTAGGGTATTTATGAAGCATGAGTTTGTTTGATTGTTTGGTGGGACATGATGATCTAGGCAGCATAGATAGGAAAGGGAAATATCTAAGTCATTGGGCAATGGAGTCAAGTGGAAGTTGTAACAAGTTTGTAAACAGTTCAGGGGTATCAAAGGGAAAATCTAACTTGGCTAGTGGATCTACAAAGTCTTTCAGGTGAAATGAAATGAACATTAAAGGTTTAGAATGAAAAGTAGAACTAAGGGCAATTAAGAATCATTAATTATATGTACTGCTCAACAAAGGGACTTAAAACATTATCAGAACATGAAGAGGTACTCCATAGACAGGGCTAACCATAAATTCTAGAAACCACACTTCAGCAAATAATAATTCCAAGACAAACTTTTCAAATGAAATCTAGGAGTCGAGGAATGCTTTATTTCATCCAAGGATTTCACTTTCCAAGAAAAGAAAAAGATAAAAGATTCACAAATAACTGCATTCATAGAAGAGGGAACTCCTAAACATCTTTGATTATAGCTATAAATACCTTCAAAACAATTATTTGAGAAAGTACAAAGGGTATGATCAAAACAGACCTCTTTGGCAAACTTTGGACAATGGTACTTTGAAGGGAGACTTCAGAAACAATTTTTTAAGTAGCAGCAAGTAAGCAGGAAAACCATAAATCATTCTTGAGGCCAACTGTATTGAACTATTTAAGAAGTAAACAAGCATAAGGGTTCAAGAGAGCAATTAAGAATTCTCTAGAATACCTCAGCAGAAGAAAACTTAAAACAATGAAGAGTAAACAGGGCTAAGGTGCTTCTAGGAGACATTTCTTAGCCTAAACTTTTTAATATACTGCAGTAAGAAATGATGAAACAGAATGGAAACATGAAACACATTAACAGATTAGAATACTTCACCAACAGCCAAGCTCAGGGATCCAATGACAGAGCTTTCTCCATCAACAAACATGACAAAACATCCACAAGTTCCAGAACATCAAATTTCTTTCAACTTCAGCAGAACTATGTATTAATTCAAAGAGTCATCAAATGCCCACATACAATGAGTTTGAATACAGTATTTATGCTACAAATGAGGAGGTGGAACTGATCTAGGGTCCAAGTGTTATTAATTACATAGTAAATTCATCCCTGACCTTGAAAACCATGCAAGGCATAAGGTAGGAACATGTGTGCATCTACTTCTCTGTTTAATAACTTTGTCTTAACTTTCTAAGGATAAAATAGGTGAAAAATTTGACTTTGAGGCCTATCTTTATCTTTACACTAACTGTCTTGACAATTTAAAATATCTTATACCTATGCAATAACTGCCAATTTGTCTTTATGGACAGAAAGTAGGCCACAAGTGGAAATTAAATTTTTCGGATGAATAACTGCCTCTGTTGATGTATTCGAGGCTCTTTAGGCTTAACTTGCCTTAATTTAATCATTAAAAGTGTGTCTAAGGCCTGATCTGCTTAGCCTTCATAATCCATTATACTTCCCTTTTAACACTTCTCGGACTTCTTTTAAATTTCTGTTCCTCTGTCTTTAACCGTGTTTTCTTCTTTAATATGCCAATTAAACTTTTAATCTTCTATCTACCTCTTTTGGTTCCCAAAATTCATTAATTTTCTCTGCTTCTGCGTTAGGAGGCTCCTTTGATGCATTGGAGGGTTTAAAAAAGGATCAATGCTCATGAGGCAATGATCAATCATTGATACAAAACCTTGGATCCCTTTCTTCTTTTCTTTACAGAGCCTCATATCGTCATCCAAAGGCCTTTGCCACTTGAAATGGCCGTGAGATGGCTTTTAAGCCTGAGCCAATGTTTAAACCTTCACATTTAAACAAAAACAATCAATTAAAAAAAAACCTGTGCTTTTGTGGATTTACTACATTTCATAGGTTTAGCGAAGGCACAGGAGAAGTGGAGAGTGAAGGGAAATGCATGAGAGGAAGGGTCCCACAGGCAGAACCAGAAAAATCCACGAAAAAATTGAATTTGGTGTAGAAATTGGGAAAGCGTTTTTCTGGGGAAAAAGGTAGTTTTCGCGTTGAAGTTGGGTGGTTAGCGGTTTTGGGTGTTTCGAACGCGATTCCATATAGGTGATGACACCTGTCCACCCCAATACTTCCTATTTAGTGTGCAAGATGCATGTTGGAGGGGTTGGGCAATTGGAGCACATCAACCGTCCGATCTGCGAGGATGCAGATCAATGGTGGTAAGCGAGCGCGATGGAATGAAGTTGATCGATGGAAAGGGATGGTGGAGGATAGGTGGCAGGACAGGATTGGACAGTGGGAGGAAAGTGGATGGTGGGCCTGACGGATGCGTCAACTATTTTGTTGTGTAGCGGAAAGGCTAGGGGCGGGGCACGAAACCTTGGGATTAACGTGGGCCATTGGATTGATAAGATCAATGGTCGAGATAGGTTTGCGAGGTAATTAAAAAGGTTGTGGTCGGGAGGATGGAGGGTGAGAGGGGAAGAACGACCGCCGTTGGATCGGAGGGGATCAACATTTGGGATCTATTGCGGGGGGACCGGGGGGTATAGGCCAATTTCCTGCCCTGTGCTCCCATAGTGAATCTGAGTCATTTGTTAGATTCGGTCTGTTCAGTCCTCCATTAGAGATCAAAAACTCTTTTTGAATTTCATTTTTAGGTGTCTCACTCGATTCACTCAGTTGCATTCCGTTAGGGGCATGCCATGGTCTGATGGAAGGGCTTTGGTTTCTCGTTTCCCTCATGTTTGTACCTGCTGGGTTGGTCAAATTTCTCAAAATTCATCAAAGTTCATTTCACGTCATTTACAGTCTTAGATGCTATTTTGGTCAAAAAGAGTCATTTAACTTTTTAGGTCTAGGGTTTGGTTTTCAGCAGGCCATGAGGATGTTTTCAACAGGTTTTCATTTCTAGATTTTCATCGTCAAATATGCTCGAGGGTGCTTCTTCTTCAAAACTCTGTTTTGAAGAAGAAATTGTCAAATTTGTTTTTGTAATAAAGATGTATCTTTCCGCCATGAAATACTTCAAATGTAAAATCTGGTCATCCTTTTCCAAAGCAATCCATCCCTGCTAAAGATCGACAAAGAAAAGCCATCATTTCAAACCAAAAAACCAAAAGGAAATTCGAAAAAAAAGAGTTGTATTAAAATGTGAAAAAGTGCCGATGTGAAACATTGTAAAAATGAGTCTTTACAAAGAAAAAAAATCAAAGCCATGTCTTTTTGAAGATATTTCAATGTTTATCAATGCCATTTGCATTCAAGAGGTCAATTGAAGTCGAAGTTTAGTGGAGAAAGGGCAAAATTTGTAATTTTGAAACCAATACTGTGTTTGGAAGTGCACGCGGCGCATGGGAGGAAGGCACGGCGCATCCACGAAATGCGGCGCATTGGGCTGAAATTGATTGTGTTAATTTGTTCGAGCGCGGCGCACAGAGCCGACACGGCACATTGGGTGTGCACGCGGCGCACAGAGCTGCTACTCCAAATTTCTCATTGCCTCCGTCAAATCTCCAATTTTCTTGGCTCCTCTGCTTCATAATGCTGAATATGCTAAGTTGGAAGAAAAAGGTTGCTATGGTTGATAAAATAGTTATGATCACCACGTTAAATCAGGCATGGACAACCCCAAATTCCATGATTGATCTTTTCTTGGAGAGCTTTCGGTTAGGGGATGGAATTAGCTATTTTTGGATCATTTAATTATAGTGGCTTTGGATCAAAAGGCTTATGATCGGTGCATGTCCATCCATGCTCACTGCTTTGTTCTCAAGACTGATGGAGTTGACTTTGCTAGTGAGAAGATTTTCATGACAGATGATTATTTAAAGACGATGTGGAGGATAATCGATTTTCTGCGGACTGTGCTTGCAATGGGATATAACTTTGTTTTCACGGATGCAGATTTTCAAATTGCTTGTGACCATTTCACTGGCAGCCCTACAGATTTGAAGAACAGCGCCAATGGGGGATTTAACTATGTAAAATCAAATAACCAGACAGTAGAATTCTACAGGTATTGGTACATGTCACGAGAATTGTATCCTGGAAAGCATGGTTAAGATGTGCTAAATAATATCAAATATGAAGATGCTATAAGCGAAATAGGATTGAAGTTGAGGTCCTTGGACACATCTTATTGTGGTAGATTTTGTGAAGATTTCACACAAGGTTTGCACCATGCATGCAAATTGCTGCTATGAATTGAGAAACAAGCTTCAGGATTTGAGGTTAATGCTGGCAGATTGGAAACATTTTCAGTCCATGACTTTCGAACAGAAGAGATTGCAGACACTGACCTGGAAAATTCCAAGGCACTGCAGGTAGAAGGTGAAATTTTTGAAACGTGACTAGTGAGTTCTGTTGCTGTCTTTGACAACCATGTTGCATCTAGAGCTGCTACACATTAACGTATTGTCTGAGATGGATTTTATTGAGAGTTATGGAGAGCTCGTTTCCAATTCTACACAGATGTGCAAGATCTGTCATATTTACAATGATATCTAGATCAGGATCCTCGTACAGAAAACTCACCGAGGCATTGTGTAAAGTGAATGAAGGCATTGCAACCTTGGGCATCCAGGATAAGGGAAGTGTTGTGAATCTTGTTGGATATGTGTTCGCTGGTGTTAAAGGAGAAATTGCAGCTGGAATTGGCGAAACTCTGTTTCCCTTCATTAAAGGAAAAATCTTCGTTCAAAGCCCATTTTTATTAAAAGTTGGTTTTCATTCAAACAGCAATATCAAGTGAAAAGTCAAAGACCGGAGCTTAAAATAAAGCGAAGATATCTACCACAGCAGAGAGATAGGAACGGAATTCCTATTTTGTCCTCAGTCACGATTTCATGGGATCCACCTTACAGTTTTTGCCTTTTAATTGGTCATTAGAGAAATTCAAGTAGAACACTGTTCTGTCTTTAGAACTATTAAATGGCTCTTTTTCTATCTTCGTAATTTTAGTTGAAACAACTCCCTATTTTCATCGATCTGTTTTCCCACCTCTAAGTTTATTTATTGTATTGTAAATCATTGGTAAGGGGTCTGAGTTCTAGGAAAAAAGTGTGGAAGGAAAACTCATCACTTCACTGTACAGTTTTGGCAGAGAATTAATGAAATGATGCAGCTCTGATTCATAAGATTCATGTGGTGTGAGTTTAGCAAATGTTTTTCCTTTCTGTTCATATGTATCTCGTTATGTTTTACCGTTCATTCATAATCATTTCTAGTTGAATGCTTTTAAGTAAGAAAGGTAGAATTCAGTTTATTGCTCTGCCTTGGGAAAACGTTCATGTTTCTGTATGTATTCTTCTGTTGAAAAGGATTCATTATATATGCCCTTTTCAACCTCTCAACAGTCTTTCCACTCCATATTATTTCAAATTTGATTTCTAAGCTTCCTGCCTATCTTGCCTCATGAAACACTCTGTGTCTTTGATTTAATTTCTCAGCTCATACTGTTCTTTGTCCCATACATCCCTGAAACCCAGTCATTCATCAAAAATCAAACCCTCCTATTTGTTTATCTAGCCTAAGATCAGTTGTTGTTTCAGTCATCTCTAGCCCCTTTGAATATTTTCATTGAGATTGAGCCAGAGAGAGCCCTCTCCTATCCTCGTAGGGCTAGCTACGAGGCTGAGCGTGGTTTGGTGTTCTCCTTTTTCTGCCTTATTTCAGCCTGAGGTGGATTTGGGTTCTAACATAGTGGCGACCATACTGGGGAATGAATATGGTTTGCTTGTTGGTGTTATTTGTTTTATAAGCTACAGACGGAGTCTGAAGTAAGCCAGGTAGCCTTCGAAACGTTATTGCTTTGCATTAGCGGAAGTAGATGAATGCTGCTTCAGTCCATCTCCAGTCTAGCTTGTGAACGTGACACTTGACTTGTTAATTGCCCCAGTACATGTATCAAGTTCATATCTGATCGTTGATGGTGGACAACTATCAGACACCGCAAGGCTGAAATCATTCACTTGGCGACTCCATTCACTGAAAAATCCAGAAATCAATGCTTCATGGTGACTCCATTGCAGGAAGATCAGTAATTTTAAGATTTTCAAGATGGAACGGGTTGCAAGAAGATACGCTCCCATGAGCCGAGATCACATCCCAGGTTTTCCAAATAAAATTCCCAAGGTGGATTGGCTTCAGAATTTGCCTATGTTCAGGAATGTGGAAGGTAATGACGCTGCTCTTCATCTGGTGAAATTTCACATTCATGTGCATAAATTAAAGATTGATTTTCCTGAAGACTGTTTGATGAAAATGTTTATGGCTACTCTGGAAGATGAAGCCCAATCTTGGTATGAAAGTTTTCCACCTGCTTCTATTTATTGTCTAAAGGATTTTCATACAATATTCTTTGAAAGGTATAAAGAATTTTTTCCATCCTTAATATTAGTGTAGAATTGTTGTGAACACGTTAGTAGTTTCATTGAAGATCTTGAGAATTTTTATGGGGATAATGAATTGATGGACAGAGAAATCATGGAAGAATTGTATGAAAGTTCGTTTCAGCAGCACACAGAAATCTTAGAGGATACTTATCAAGATCAGTAGGTTGAAGATTGCCATATGGTTGAAAATGATGAAAGAGAAAGTTTCGTTTCAGATCCGTCCATAGAAGAAGACAACATGCAGGGAAGTCAAGTTTCAATTTCAGAATGTGATAACGTCAAGTCAGCTATTTCAGATCGTGAGGATCAAGAGTACATTGTGATGAATCCCATGAAGGAGAGCTTTGCCATTGAGATCATAGACAGAGTTATTGATCCAAATGTTCTCATTTCATTAGAAAAAAGCCTTCATGAGGAGGTAGTCCAGTCAGTTCATGAAAAACAAGATGAGATCCTCGTTCAAATAAGTGAAAAAATTTCTTTGGATGAATTTATGGTAGATGATAGAAATGTCATGTTTGGGTTTCAAGAATCATCTGAAATTTATTTTCTCATGATTGATGAATGTAATGAGGAACATGATATTCTGGTTGTTATATCATATGAAGATGACCTACAATATATTTAGGCTACAAAAGCTCAGAACATTCAGGACTGCCATTCAGATTCTTCTTCCTATGTCTCATGCTTTGAAATGTTTTTTCAAGAGGAAATCTGTTCATCTACTTGTTCAGAATTTTTTGAAGACCAGGAACATACTCTTACTGAAGTACATTATGAAGGAAGATCAGAATCAAAAGAAAAGGACACCTTGTTTCTTCAGCAGGAGGTAAATCTTCATGTTTTTCAGAATCCAATGGCAAAATTGTTGCAGTCAGCAGTGAAGGTGATTATTGCAGTATTCAGTGATGAAGGAGATAATGGTCAATTATGTTTTTGGATGCCCAGTTACCAGTATCTATTGTTGACCAGGAGATCTGATCAGGAGAATCAATCAAGAAGGCATCTGCTTGATTGGTTACATTGGCATTTTGATATAGTTTGATGGTATATTGTCTTGTAAGAAATACATGTGGTCATGTACTGTCATCAAGCTTTAAGTTTTAAGTTCAGGTTTTAGTCATTTTGAGTTAGTTTGTTAGAGTCAAGTTTTTTAGTCATTTCAGTTTTAAAATTGAGTCAGATTTTCAGTCAATAAATCAGTTAACAGTCTTGTGTCGATTTGTCAAAATAATGGACTCCATAGCCCAATGGATGTAGGCATTATCTACTCTCCCAAAGATCTGTAGTTCTTGGCACCTCCAAGGAGCTACCATCCCCATTGGAACCAATGTTAGAGTCGGTCTATTCAGTCCTTCGTCAAAGATCAAAAACTCTTTTTGCATTTCATTTTTAGGTGTCTCGCTCGATTCACTCAGTTGCATTCCGTTAGGGGCATGCCATGGTCTGACGGAAGGGCTTTGGTTTCTCATTTCCCTCATGTTTGTACCTGCTGGGTTGGTCAAATTTCTCAAAATTCATCAAAGTTCATTTCACGTCATTTACAGTCATAGATGCTATTTTGGTCAAAAAGAGTCATTTAACTTTTTAGGTCTAGGGTTTGGTTTTTAGCAGGCCATGAGTATGTTTTCAACAGGTTTTCAACAGGTTTTCATTTCGAGATTTTCATCATCAAATATGATCGAGGGTGTTTCTTCTTCAAAACTCTGTTTTGAAGAAGAAATTGTCAAATTTGTTTTTGTAATAAAGATGTATCTTTCCGCCATGAAATACTTCAAATGCAAAATCTGGTCATCCTTTTCCAAAGCAAGCCATCCTTGCAAAATATCGACAAAGAAAAGCCATCATTTCAAACCAAAAAATCAAAAGGAAATTCAAAAAAACAGAGTTGTATTAAAATGTGAAAAAGTGCTGATGTGAAACATTGTAAAAATGAGTCTTTACAAAGAAAAAAAATTAAAGCCATGTCTTTTTGAATATATTTCAATGTTTATCAATGCCATTTGCATTCAAGAGGTCAATTGAAGTCGAAGTTTAGTGGAGAAAGGGAAAAATTTGTAATTTTGAAACCAAGACTGTGTTTGGAAGTGCGCGCGGTGCATGGGAGGAAGGCACGGTGCATCCACAAAACGCGACGCATTGGGTTGAAATTGATTGTGTTAATTTGTTCGAGCACAGTGCATAAAGCCGATGCGGCGCATTGGGTGTGCGCGCGACACATAGAGCTGCTACTCCAAATTTCTCATTGCCTCCGTCAAATCTCCAATTTTCTTGGCTCCTCTGCTTCATAATGCTGAATATGCTAAGTTGGAAGCAAAAGGCTGCTATGGTTGATAAGAAAGTTATGATCACCACGTTAAATTAGGCATGGACAACCCCAAATTCCATGATTGATCTTTTCTTGGAGAGCTTTCGGTTAGGGGATGGAATTAGCTGTTTTTGGATCATTTAATTATAGTGGCTTTGGATTGAAAGGCCTATGATCGGTGCATGTCCATCCATGCTCACTGTGTTTTTCTCAAGACTGATGGAGTTGACTTCGCTAGTGAGAATATTTTCATGACAGATGATTATTTAAAGATGATGTGGAGGAGAATCGATTTTCTGCGGACTATGCTTGCAATGGGATATAACTTTGTTTTCATGGATGCAGATTTTCAAATTGCTTGTGACCATTTCACTGGCAGCCCTACAGATTTGAAGAACAATGCTAATGGGAGATTTAACTATGTAAAATCAAATAACCAGACAGTAGAATTCTACAGGTATTGGTACATGTCACGAGAATTGTATCCTGGAAAGCATGATTAAGATGTGCTAAATAATATCAAATATGAAGATGCTATAAGCGGAATAGGATTGAAGTTGAGGTCCTTGGACACATCTTATTGTGGTAGATTTTGTGAAGATTTCACACAAGGTTTGCACCATGCATGAAAATTGCTGCTATGAACTGAGAAACAAGCTTTAGGATTTGAGGTTAATGCTAGCAGATTGGAAACATTTTCAGTCCATGACTTTCCAATAGAAGAGATTGCAGACACTGACCTGGAAAATTCCAAGGCACTGCAGGTAGAAGGTGAAATTTTTGAAACGTGACTAGTGAGTTCTGTTGCTGTCTTTGACAACCATGTTGCATCTAGAGCTGCTACACATTAACGTATTGTCTGAGATGGATTTTATTGAGAGTTATGGAGAGATCGTTTCCAATTCTACACAGATGTGCAAGATCTGTCATATTTACAACGATATCTAGATCAGGATCCTCGTGCAGAAAACTCACCGAGGCATTGTGTAAAGTGAATGAAGGCATTGCAACCTTGGGCATCCAGGATAAGGGAAGTGTTGCGAATCTTGTTGGATATGTGTTTGCTGGTGTTAAAGGAGAAATTGCAGCTGGAATTGGCGGAACTCTGTTTCCTTTCATTAAAGGCAAAATCTTCTTTCAAAGCCCATTTTTATTAAAAGTTGGTTTTCATTCAAACAGCAATATCAAGTGAAAAGTCAAAGACCGGAGCTTAAAATAAAGCGAAGATATCTACCACAGCAGAGAGATAGGAACGGAATGCCTATTTTGTCCTCAGTCATGATTTCATGGGATCCACCTTACAGTTTTTGCCTTTTAATTGGTCATTAGAGAAATTCAAGTAGAACGTTGTTCTGTCTTTAGAAAAAATAAATGGCTCTTTTTCTATCTTCGTAATTTTAGTTGAAATAGCTCCCTATTTTCATTGATCTATTTTCCCACCTCTAAGTTTATTTATTGTATTGTAAATCATTGGTAAGGGGTCTGAGTTCTGGGAAAAAAGTGTGGAAGGAAAACTCAGCACTTCACTGTACAGTTTTGGTAGAGAATTAATGAAATGATGTAGTTCTGATTCATGAGATTCATGTGGTGTGAGTTTAGCATATGTTTTTCCTTTCTGTTTCATATGTGTCTTGTTATGTTTTACCGTTCATTCATAATCATTTCTAGTTGAATGCTTTTAAGTAAGAAAGGTAGAATCCAATTTATTTCTCTGCCTTGGGAAAACGTTCATGTTTCTGTATGTATTCTTCTGTTGAAAAGGATTCATTATATATGCCCTTTTCAACCTCTCAACAGTCTTTCCACTCCATATTATTTCAAATTTGATTGCTAAGCTTCCTACCTATCTTGCCTCATGAAACACTCTGTGTCTTTGATTTAATTTCTCAGCTCATACTGTTCTTTGTCCCATACATCCCTGAAACCCAGTCATTCATCAAAAATCAAACCCTCCTATTTGTTTATCTAGCCTAAGATCAGTTTTTGTTTCAGTCATCTCAAGCCCCTTTGAATATTTTCATTGAGATTGACCCAGAGAGAGCCCTCTCATGTCCTCGTAGGGCTAGCTACGAGGCTGAGCATGGTTTGGTGTTGTCCTTTTTCTGCCTTATTTCAGCCTGAGGTGGATTTGGGTTCTAACACCATTCATTTGAGATCTCCCGTAGTCAAGATGGTCAACTGTAGGGGCACAAAATGGTTGACCTGTGGACTGAGAAGTGCTCGCAGGTGGAGTTAGCAGGAGTCGTTAGATCGGTCAAGATCTACGGTGAAGATCTACGGAAGGAGAAAGGTAAGTCAGGTGGGTGGATTATGAAGTGAAGGGGGTTGAGGTAAAGGTGGAGAATGGTCATGTGGGGGAAAAAGGGACAAAGGCTAAGGAAAAGGGGTTTATTCCTAGTCCATGGTCACGGGGTGAGGTTATATGAACAGAGGGGTGGAAGACTTTAAGCCCTCGAGGGCTTAAGGCCCAATTTTTGTAAAAGAGCGGAAAAAAGGCTAAAACAAAGGTTTTTTTGCTTTTTTAAAGGCTTCCGATAATGGTAAAGAGGGTTTTTAAACCATAAAAAGGAGTTTATAATGGTTTAGAGGGGTTTTGAGAAGAAATGGGGAAAAACGAAGGGAAAAAGGTCTTTTTAGAGGGAAAAAGACTAATGTAGAAAATAGGGGTAGGAATGATAAGATGAAGGAAATGAAATGTAGATAAAAATGGTGGAAATAGCCTGAAACAATTTTCCTTTTTGAATCAGCAAGGCTTCTTTGAAGGATTTCTTGTGGAAATAGCAGTGAAGATGATTTGTAAGATAAAAGACACCAAGAAGGCTTCAAGAACTAGCATTTTTCCACGAACATTGCTTCTTGAAGGCTTAAGAACATATTTAACCATCATTTGGTATAACATAAATTATAGATGGCTAACAGTGGCTCCACCTGGGGAGGACAACTATCCTTTTAGGTTTCCAGAACCTCAACCTATGAAATATTTGAGTTTCAGCAGATCAGTGCTTTATCCTTTGGGAAAAATTTCTTTGTTTTCTTGCTGATTTTCTTTGCATTTTGACAATTCTTCAATGACCCGCAACATGAAAACTCTTTTAAACATCATCTCTACCTACCCAATCTTACTTGTCCTAGCATTTTCTCTTCTTTTGAGTGCATTTCAACTAGCAAACTCTTTGACATTTTATTTTTGAAAACAAAAATAAACTATCTAATGCTATTCTTATTTATTCCAAGAGTTCGGATTAAACTGTTGAACTCTTTATTTCTCTACCTAACTATCTATCTGTCAAGATTAGGCTATTTGACAGATTTTATTTTCTATTTCTAAGACAGAAAAATTAAACACATTCAAATCAGGATTAGACTGTCTAATTTGCTATGGTGTCTATGGCTGTATGTACAAGATGCACATAGACTTTATTTGCAGAAAAATAAAACAAAATTGTGAAGGCTTAAGATCTGAAAATTATAAATATCCTTCTATTCTTTTTTAGCTCTGATTTTGATCTTTTTGAGTTGTCCTCTTCTTCTTTTCCTAGTTCAAGTTTGTAGCATATTAGAACTAGCCTGTCTTTCTTTCTTTGGCTCAAGTTGTTATCATGTTAGAGCCATCTTTTCTTCTATCCTAATCTATTCTACTAATAAGCTAAGTTTAAACAATTTGGAAAATCTTCTTCACTAACCTATCAGCAATAAATTGAAATCTATTTAGTCATGATTAGGTTGTATGACTAAATAGAAGTGTTTTTTGTAGTGGCATTTAGACTTGCACACTTTCATATTTTTCCTCTTTTTGGTATGGGGCTATACCTCTTTTGAATCTACCCTCTTTTTTTGTTCTTTTATTGTTTTTGTATTTTTCATGATTTCTTTTCAACTATGTTATGTACAATGAATGGAAAATTTTGAATTTAGGATTCTTGACAGAAGTAGTGCTTGAGCATCCTGCCATTGTCAGGACCTCCAAATAAATCTTCTCCATTCAGCTATGGTAGAAAGAATGCATTATGACCCCTGATAGAATGAATAATGTAGGGCCCTTTTCACAGATTCTCAAATTTGCCATGTTTTCCCTTTTCTTCCCTTCTAGAATCCCACTTTAGAACTATATTTCCAACTTGGAAATAATTTTCTTTACTCCTTTTGTCAAATAATTTCTTGACAATATCTTGGACTGTTTGTGTTCTCTTGTACACTTCCTCTCTGAACTGCTGTAAATGAATGGTCTGATTGATCCTTCTATGCATATCATTTTCTTTAGTTTGTACTTCTTGAAGGAGTTTTATGACAGGAACTCCTAAAGATGTTGGGAAGACTGCATCCATGCCATACACTAGCTGATAAGGGGACATATTTATTGAATTCTTAGTGGTTAATCTATCATCCCATAAAGCATGAATAAGCTTGCTATGCCATGATTTTTTATTCTGCTCCAACAATTTTTTGATAATATTGACAAGGCTTTTGTTGGAGGATTCAACTAATCCATTTTCTTGAGGATAGTAGGCAGTGGAATTACCCAAGGTAATATGATACTTATGGTAGAATTCAATCATTCTTTTAGATTTGAAGGCGGCAGCATTATCTGTGATAATTTTTCTAGGACAACCAAATCTGGATAGTATGTTGGTTTCAGGGAACTTGATAATGACAAAGTCAGTAGAATTCCTAGAAGGTATGTCTTCTATCCACTTGGTAAAATAATCAGTGGCAGTGAGGATCCACTTATGTTGAGCTGAAGAAGATGGGTGAATTTCCCCAATGAATTCCAAGCCCCATTGTTGAAAAGGAGCCTCAACACTGATGGGATGTAAGGGTAAAGGTAGGATTTTTCTCTTGCCATAAAAAATTTGACACTTATGGCAAGACATGACAAGCTTCTGAGTATTTTGGAAAAGGGTAGGCCAATAATAACCAGATATGAGGATTTTATTTGATGTAGTCTTCCAGTACAGATGTCCTCCACATTCTCCCTCATGTAGCTCATGCATGATTTTTTCAGCGTCAATCTCAAGCAAACATTTAAGCAATATTCCAACAACATTTTTCCAATATAATACCCCATCTAATATGCAATAATTTAAAGCCTTTTGCTTCAAAAATCTAGTTTTAGTTTTAGATAGAGAACGAGGGGTATTTAGATAAAGCAATACATATATGATATCAACATACCAAGGTGAATTCACAAAAGTATCTTCAATAAATGGAGTTGTGAATTCTTCTGTTTCTTCCAAAATATCAACCATGTTCATATCTAGTGCTTGGAGGTTTGACTCCGCCATGAGTTTTGCTAATCCCTGCCTTTTGATTATTTTGGTAGGCCTCATTTATAAGTCATATTATAAAATAACAGCAATCCATTTGCCTCTTGTTGGGCACCAAATCTAGCTACCTTTCTGATCATTTTTATCATCCTTTTTGATCCTTTTGTGTTTAATTACCTACATTTGCTATGATAAACTTATGAGGTAAATACCCCTAACTTGTCCAATTGGAATATTTTAATTAATGAAGTAAATTCACAGAGTCTTACCTATTTGTAGTACTAAGATACGTGCTTGATTGCAGTTTGGAGAACAGGAACCCTCGCTCCAGTGGTTTTGCAATAGACTTGGCAACAGTCAACTATAAGGAGATCGCACAGCTGGAGTCACAATTCTCTGGGCTTATTCTTAGCCCCTTGTTTTATCCTGGACATCTGATGTTTGTGCTGTTCCAACTGCTGTGTATTTTTGAATGCGCAATTAACACATTCCAGGGAAATTTGTTATTCTCTCGCACTGTGTATAAAATGGGTATTGTTCCTATAAATGGGGGTTCCCGAAAGGATATTGTAATCACATATTACAGATTAATAAAGTAATTTTGGTTTTGTTGTTCTAATCATTTTCGTGACTAACACAGCCTTGATCAAAGAGCTGGGCCCACTCTTCTGATCAGGTGCTGCATCTACGTCTTTGTGAATTGTTTCTTGTTATGGTTGTTGTAATTATTCTTTACTGTTAAGATTGTTTTGAAGTTCAGTATTTGATTTAATCTCATGAAAATTTTTTGAACCTTGATTATAAACCCTTGGTTGAGACGGATTATGTGTGTGTTCCTGCATATACCTTGCGCGTTTCCTTGAAAGGATACGCTCCCGGATTGATAAAATTAATGTCGGATTAGGGTGGATAAATCATTCTTACGTGGACGCCAACATTTTGGCGTTGTTTCCGGGGAGGCTAAAAAGGTGCAAGCAATGATTCGAACCAACCAGAGGGTCAATCTCTCGTCCTGGGGAGAGATCGAGCTTTCTCACTCTGCTTCAGGTCTTGAGCATAGGTTTTGATTTTCGTTTGTTTATTTCTGTTTCTCTTTTAGATTTAGGGCCATCTTCTTGTCCTGGGGAGGGAGGAGTCTTTTGATGCCCTGCGCCAGGCCCTAAGTGGAGTTATTTCTTTTTTTTACTTTAGTGTGTTTTCTTGTGGGGAACCCTTAGCTTTGCCCTGGGGAGGGAGGAGTCTTTTGACACCCTGCTTCAGATCTGGGAGTATTAGGTCTTCTCGTGGATTGTGTTGTTTTGGTTCTTGTCCCAGGGAGGGAGGAGTTCTTTAATGCCCTGCTCTGGGCCTGAAACCCTAGTTTTTTGTTTTGTTGTCTTTCTTTTCTTTTCTTTTTGTGAACACTTTTATCTTGGGGAAGGAATGGTATTTTGACACCTTACTCCAAGATTGGAGCATTGCAGGTTCATACACATACCTTCCATCATACCAATTTTTGTATGAACAAAGAACCAAATAAGAGGGGCAGAGTGAGAGCCCCAAAAAGGGGAAGACCAGATCTGGGAAGAAAAACTTATATTCAGCATATTATAGAAAAGGCGAAGTCAGAAGCATCTTCTCGCGTAGCTACAAGGCAAGGGGCTAGGAGAGTGAAGTCTAAGGGATAGTCAGTGGATCAACTAGTGTAGGCCACGGTATCTCTTGGTGATTTGGTATAATAGGGTCCTCCAACAGCAGAAGAAATAATCAGTAGTAGATCGGGTTGAGAGGATGATCTTGTGCTGGTAATAGTAGAGGAAGAAATCGCAAGTATAACATCGACAGATTCAGACTGCTCTAGTAAGGGAAAGGAAGTTGTAGTCGAGGGATTGAACCAACAAGACATAGGAAGAAAAAACGAGGGGATATTGGTATCGCCAAGAGACTGGGGAAGTGCCACTAAAGTAAATTGCGTTCCAGTAGTGAGGAGTCCCCGACCATCCTCCACAGAGCCTATTGAAATCCCCAACGATTATTGGAAGATATTTATGGCTCCTACAACCTCCACTATCAAATTTTCCATTGGGAATTTGGGAGCTGGCACGCCTACAAAGCCTATCCCATTAGCAGCCTTACCGAACTTCCATGGGCTTGTTTCAAAGGATCCCGACACATTTCTATTTGAGTTCGACATAGTGTGCTAGGAATATGATTAAACGACAGATGCCCAGAAGTTAAAGACTTTTCCTTATACACTAAAAGGGACGACTCTGTGATGGTTTATGGGCCTTGGAGGAAAATCCATTTCCACATGGAATGATATGCAAATTGCTTTTCTGGAAAAGTACCAGGATTACTGCAAATCTCGGAACGTCAAGGAGGAGCTTTTCAAGTTCACAAAAAAGAAGATGAAAGTTTGGAAGATTGTGTGGAGAATTTTAAATACCTCTTACAGAGGTCTGATCATTTTGATCTGGATAAGGAAATTTTGAAGGTTATTCTCCTTCGATACTTTCGAGAGGACTCAATGGAACTGTTGAATATTGTGGGAAAGGGAGACATCTCCAAGGAAACATTTGAAGGTATCTGTGATTTGCATATCTAGTGCTCGAGGGGGCTTGCAAGAAATAGATCAGGGATCTGTTCAGTAAAAGGATCCAATGGGGGTGATACAAAAGCAGAAATCGGGAACCTGCTAGACATCTTAAGGACAGATATTCTCAGTACCCTGTCAACACAAATAGACACTTTACAAGTAAAGCAGAAGAAGTTGGAACTGGATAGGACCATCGTAATCTTCTGATCGAAGTGTAAGAAGAATCATTTGGAAAGGGAATGCCCATTAAATTCCATAGAAAAATGTGACATCTATGAAATGAATCATGTAACAAGCTCATGCCCTTCCTTGCTGGGTCTGAAAGAAGTGTTCCAAGGAGCAAGGGAGGACACGAAGCAATTATACCTTATGGGCGCCAGGAAGCCATGGCAACTTCGACCACCGATGGGAAATCAAGGTATGTACCCAGATCCATCTCAGTATTTCAATAACTACAACATGAATCCTCAAACCATGCCTTGTCCCCCTATGTGGCCGCAATACCAGTACCCACTGTGGCAGCAATGAAACCCTCAAGCCGGTATGAGCTCACCATGGGCTTCAACTTGGCGAGGACCCTCTTTAGGGAAGTTTCCTCAACAAATGCCTATTGTGACCAGCAACAACCCCCCTTTTATTTAATATTAGTAATAATACTAAATAAATGGGGACCCTTAGTTAAAAAATCCAAAAAATCAATTAGGATTTGTTTTCCTTTTCAAATAAAACTTTCTATCATAAACTTATAGAAATCCCGTAGAAACAACATTAAGAAACACTTAAGTTTATGATAGATTACAATAAAATTGCTCTTTAAACAAAATAGCGCATCCATAGCAAAATGATATATATCTTTTATAAAACTGAAAATGCGATTTTGCGCTTTTGCGATAATGCGACCCCAAAAGCCTATACAATAAACGTATTGGTCGCAGATCACATAGCGCAGAAAACAGAAGTGATTAATGAATACCTTTTGTGCTATTTTCAATTTTTCGCTTTTGCGAGATTTGCGATGTGCGCTTTTGCACTATTGCGCAATTTCCACTTTTGCGCTATTTTACATAACTGCGATGGCTTCATTTTGCGATATTGCGATATTGCGACATTGCGATATTGCGATATTGCGCAGCAAATCGCAGATCGCAATGTCACAGATTCATGTAGGCGCGTTGTCCAAAGGCAATCTTCCCATATATCAAATCTATTATGCGCTTTAATGATTAAATTAAATGATTGGATTGACAATTAATGGTAAATGAGATTGTGTTTGGATTGAAAGTCGTTTCACGATTAAAATATTATATTTCATCCGCTTTCACATTTAAAACAATCTCATCACTTTTCTTATGCCATTACTCTTATTTACTCGTAAAACGCAGGCACGAAGGAGCAAACGTCTATACAAAGCTTTCACTAAACACTATGGGTAAGAAGGAGAAGAGCTCGAATTCTGAAAACAAAGAAATGGCTGCGCTGTATGCAAACACCGCTTGTAATAAGGATGCCAGTATATCCAATTGGGAAGGAATGTATAATCTGTTAGAGGAAGAAAATCCTGTGGTGATGAAAGTTGTGGCTACAACAGGTTCTAGTAATACGTCTGAAACAACCCTCAAAGAACTGGCTTGTTCATTTCTGCATAGGATAGCGGCAAGGCCAAGGATTCTCCCATATACGGACATGGTGAAATGGGTGCTGGACAGCACTGATATTTCAGACAGGCAATTTAAAACTCCATCTGAAGAGCTAATCGGGTCATTCTCCACAGAAGACGTGAGGCTGATGTATAAGTTGCCAGAACCTCATGCGCCTTATAATAAGCAATTTATGAAATAATTTTCCAGAGAACATGCGAATTTGTCAGAATGCACACAGGAATGGACCAAAAGAGATAAACTATTGAAGAAAAAAAAACATGGGTGGACAGTACCAAAAAAGGATGTTTTAGACGCTGTTCACAAGTTCAAATATCCAAGTGGGAAAATTGACACAGTTTCTACCACAAGATAAGGTATGTAAGTTTGCCGAAATTATCCTCTATAGAGCTTTTAGAAGTTACTGAAGAAGCTGTTGGAGGTCAAGAGTTCTCAGAGAAACATAAATCTCTTCTTGAGAAAAGTCGGGAGTTGAAGAGACTTGAAATAACTGTAAGACAAAATGAGGAAACATTGACCAAATTCAAGGCGCTTAATGCTGAGTAGGGAAAAAGATGTGGAGCGTGTTCGGCACAGAGAAAAATTACTGCGAAAGGTCAAATCGATAAAAAAAAAATACTGTTCAAAAACTGGGATGCACAAATCAGAAGGGCAGAGGAGGCAGCTACAATGGCAAACACTCTTACTGATTGTGTAAATGATAATTTACACAAAGCTAACTTGATTCCAGAAACTGTTCCAGGATATCTCCCACAGGGACATCAATTGCAAACAGAATGGAGGCAAAAGGCAGAAGAAAGAGCAAAATCAATTCAAGGGCTGACAAGATTAAATTGGGACTCATACTGGGCGTACTTAGTGAAGCCACACAGTCAGCACAGCGCGCTTAATTGTATCATAAATGCTACAAAGAAGATTGCGTCTACGCTTGCCGACTCTGTCTTTTCAGGATAGTTGAATTCTGAAGTCGGCCAACCGCATCCTCTCAAAACTATGCTAGATTCCTGCAAGTTTAAAGAACAAGTTCATATATAGTTATATTTAGTTTTAATCTTACTGTATTTTAGCCTAGGAAAAGGACGGTCATTGAACTGAATCCTTAATTTTTGTAATAAGACTATTTTTAGATTTAGCTAAGTAGTATTTAAACCCTTCTCATGCATTTAGAGAGGGGTCCTGGATCTTAATATTTTTGACTTGGAGATTGCATTTCTGTACTCCATTGTCTTATATATTTTTAAAAGGATCACATCTGGTGATTTTCATGCGGAATTATCTTTGAAGTGTTGCATTTCTGTACCTTGGAATTTGATTTTGCATCAGAGTTACTGGATTAGAGTATCAGATTTCATTTGAAAGTCTTCAAGATGAATGAGGTATTTCTATCTGTTCACTGTTGATTTCTTTTGTCTTATGATATTCACTTTAAAATTTTCTATCATTTATATATATTCGATTTTCACAACATTTCTTTTTATATATCATTTCTGAGTATAATTGAAATGTTATCTTTCGTTAAGTATATATAGATGGTATAAAATGATGAATGCAATATGCTAATACAACTCTATTTAATTTCTTAAACAGAGTTATATTTATTTGTTTCTGCACATTTCAATTTAAATAATAATACATTTTCATGGTTATTGTTAAATTGGAACAATCTTAAGTTGTATTCACATATAATTACCCGAGTTAGTGTTAGAATTTCTTTATCAGTATTTAGTTTAAATTAGATAGTTTTATTTCAGTTAATTTAGTCCCATTTCCACCCATCCAAACCAATCCATTTAGTTATAAGGAAACTGGTCCTTTAAATCCAGTCAGAGCCACCATACCAAACGGAAAAGAAGTTGTCTTAAGGTCCCGACCGGGTGGTTTTCCCCGATATTTGAAGCAGAGATTTTCTAGGCTTCAACATTTTTGGCGCTAGAAGGAGGGCATGAGCTATGAATGGAAAGTAAATCTTTATCCACAAGCCATTCTGAGAGCAGAACACCCTCATTAACTTCTTCAATTTCTTCTGAAATTCAAAATCCTAGAGAAGAAATTGCAGAAAATATTCAGACACCCACTACCAAAATCTCAAAACATTCAGACAATCAACATCCTGAGTCTCCCGAAGTTCAAGATTTAATTCATAAATTGAAAGGATTCTCATTATCTCTAGAAGAGTCTGAAATATCTGAAGGTAGTGTAACTTCAAAATTTGTTTCTTCCAAACCTCTTACTATGCTTCAAAGTGAAAAACTTGGTATTTCTCCGAAAGAATTCCCTTTACCTAGTAGAGTCAAGACAAGAAAAACTCAATCGGAATCAGTAAGTGATATAAGTTCAACATCTAATATTCAAATACCTGTTTCCGAAATCCCTTCTCAAAAAAGTACAGTTGTTTCCACATCATCTCCTCAATCATCATCTCCACAAACATCATCCGCTCAATCATCATCAATCTCAACATCATCTATTACAACAACTTCTATTCAAACACCACCAGTTTCTACTACCCCTCCAATAGTTGTTCCAATAATGGCTAGACCATGGGCTACTCCAGGGGTAGTCAACATGGCTGCACCTTTACATGATTTACCAGACAATCCTGGAAAATGGCTTCCAAAGTTTAGCCCAGATCTTAACATTCAAGCTGAAGAACACATCAATAAATTTATGCTGGCTATTAATTTGAATGGAGTCACACATGAAGATGTTGTAGTTAGAATATTCCCTTATACTCTTCAGGGAGTAGCAGGATCATGGTACTTTTCATTACCATCAGGATCCATAACAAGTTGGGACATTTTTGCAGATCATTTTTTAACCAAATTTGGAGATGACCGATCAATAGCAACTTTACTCAATGACCTCTCAAATTTGAAGATAGAACCCAAGGAACCCATTAAAGAATTCAACGCTAGATTCAACAAACTCTTGAACAAAATTCACACAGATTCATAGCCTAGTGAACAAGTCATAATTGAATGGTACATTACTGCCTTACCCTCAAACATAGCAATTTTCATAGACAGATCTGCAAAGCCTACGTTAGCTGAGAATATGAAAGAAGCTATTGCAGTGGAAAAACGAATTACTTCTCTGGAAAAGAAAAATGCTATCGAGGAAAGGAAATCAAAGAAAGTCAGCTTCAAAGATGATTCAAAGAAAAAGGCCAAAGATCCATACGACATGGAAGGTTTACAGAAAGTTCTTAAAACCATGTCAAATGAAATGGTTGAAATTAAAAAACAAGTAGCTGAAACAGCTACCAAGAAACCATTCCGAAATTTCAGAAGAAACCAAGTTGAATCTAAACCTCCTAATGAAATCTCTAATGCAGAATCAGAGGAAGAGGAAGAAGAAGAAGATACATCTCTAGTATCAGATGAAGAAAATGAGAATGAAGAAATAGCTGAATTAAATGGAATGTGGGATTTTATTCTCCCTAATTCTGATAGTGAAGAAGCTATGCCTGTAAGTACTAGGAGTAAATCTATATCGGAACCAGTGCAAATAGTTCCTAAAAAGAAAATTACAACTCCAAGTACCAAAGACAAATCCCCTGTAAAGAAAACTTCTCCATTACCTACTCAAAATCAGCCATCCTCTTCTAATCCTCCTACATCAACAATAAAGACTTTAGTAGTGTCAGATCCTATGGAATACAACATTGTCGAGGACATGAAAAAGATCAAAGCTAACATTTCCTTACATGAACTCATCAAACTAAAATACCAGCAAAAGTTGCTAATGAAAGAATTAAACGCTACACCAATTTCTCCTTTACCAAGCAGTGTAGTTGCAAAAGCAGCGAGAGGAGCTGGTAAGCCACCAGATAAGGTAGATGCTACTGATACTGTGCTCATTGGAGAAAAGTCAAATTATCAAACTCCTCCTTTTCTTTTGACTTATGAGATGTACAATAAAAATCTGCACAATTGTTTGATTGATTCTGGAGCTTTCTCCAATATAATGCCTACTTCTGTCTATGCTAAATTGAATATCGAACCACAGAAATCAGCAGTTCATATCGTTCAATTGGATCACTCTAAAGTTCAAGTTGTAGGAGAAATCAATTAAGTTACTATCAGATTAGCTTCTGATCCTAGGATTGTCCAAAGAATTGATATTTTGATTGCTGATATTCCTGAATTTTATGGATTAATCTTGAGCAGGGACTGGTCTGCGAAACTTAATGGTTATATCTCAACTGATTATTCGCATATGTGGCTTCCCTACAAAGGGAAACCAAGTCAAATTAAAATTGAACGAGAAAAACATATGACGCACACTGTCACTGAATTCGAACAACCTAATGAGCCTGTGGCATTCAACAAAAATATTCTTGGAGGTTATTCTGCTGAATCATTTCTTGGAAACTTTGAAGCTCCTCAATCACCTTTTTCTGTAAATACTTTTGTTTCTCAAATAGAAAAATTTTCACAATCTGATTCTTCCAGAATTGTAAATATTTTTGATGTAATTGTAGATAAGCCAATAGATAATTCTTTATTTTGGTCGTTATATTTTGATGGATCAAATTCTAGTGATGGAGCTGGAGATGGATGCATATTAATTGATCTAGATGGTGAGAAAACCATACTGTCATGTAGGTTAGAATTTGAGTGTACTAACAATACCGCAGAATATGAAGCCTTGGTTCAAGGACTTTATAAAGCTATAGGGTTAGATGTTAAATACTTGAAAGTCTTTGGTGATTCCGAAATTGTCATAAAACAAGTTAGGAATACTATTCATTGCCTTTCAGGACATCTTAAACACTATCAAACCCTAGTATAAGATCTCACCACTAATTTTTTAGCATTCAATATTTCTCCTATTCCTAGGAATCAGAATACATCAGCTGACTTATTAGCTAATGTTGCATCTAAACTCCTACCTGCTGAAGATTGCAGTCCTGATAGGTTTTCTGTAGAATTGATTTTTCGTCCATCTGTCCCAGATAATGTTACAAATTGGAGATTATTCTATCATGATCAAGATATTCTAAATTTCATGACTTCAGAGAAATCATATGATGAACAAATTATTGACGAAGATGATCATGATTTACAAATTGCTTCAAAAGGTAATGAAAACCCCATTCCAAAATTTGTTGTTAAATTAGAGGATTTACATGACATTAAAGACAGATTCAAGAAAGTCACTAATGCTAAACTTTAAAGCTCTAATTTGAAGTTTGAATTAGTAAATCTCGGTTCTGATTCTAAACCTCAAAATGTTAACTTAGGACTCAATTTAACACCAGAGGAAAGGAATGCGTTCATTAAACTTCTGAACAAGTATAAAAACGTTTTTGCTTGGAATTATGATGATCTAAAAACGTATGATACTTCGGTTATTCAACATACAATTACAATGCTTCCTGATATTAAACCTGTTCAACAGAAGTTGAGAAAGATCCATCCAAATCTCGAAAGTCAAATCAAATCAGAACTTAATAAACTTTTAAAAGCCAAAATCATTTTTCCAGTCAGGCACTCCAATTGGGTTTCCAATATGGTACCTGTAAGGAAGAAGAATGGTGATATAAGAATCTGTATTGATTTCAGAAATTTAAATAAGGCATGTTTAAAAGACAATTTCCCATTGCCAACCATGGAACAGATACTTCAAAAGGTAGCTGGTTCTGAACTTATGTCTTTTCTCGATGTATTTTCGGGCTATAATCAAGTTTTAGTTCATCCAGATGATAGATTGAAAACAACTTTCAGAACAAAATGGGGAACTTATGCTTATCATAAAATGCCTTTTGGTCTAATAAATGCAAGAGCAACTTTTCAAAGAGCCATGGACATAGCATTTAAAGGTCTGATCAATAAATCAGTTATTGTTTATCTCGATGACATAATAGCATTTTCAAAAAATAGAGCCAATCATCTACATGATTTAAAACAAATATTTGAAAGATGTAGAAGGTTTGGTATTTCCTTAAATCCGAAGAAATCTTTCTTTGCTTTAGATGAAGGAAAACTCTTAGGATTTGTTGTGTCAAAAGATGGTATATATATTGATCCATATAGAGTGAAAGAAATTTCTGATATTTCTTTACCTCATAACAAAAAATCCATGCAATCATTTCTTGGACAGATCAATTTTGTTAAAAGATTTATTCCTGATTTTTCTTTTATTGTTTTACCTATGCAAAATATGATCAAGAAGAATTCAATATTCAAATGGATGCATAAAGAAAAAGAAGCTTTTGAGGCAATCAAACAAGCGATCATTAATGCACCAACATTGAATACCCCGGATTTTTCTAAAGATTTTACTTTGTATACTCTGGCCACTGAAACATCCTATGCAGTCGTTTTAACACAACTCAATGATCAAGAAATCGAAGCACCAATTTCTTTCTTTAGTTCAAATCTGCAAGGAGCTGAGCTTAATTATTCCAATGTTGAAAAACAAACCTTTGCTGTGTTTAAATCAATCAAACATTTTAGACCTTTTCTCTTGAAAACACATACAAAAATCATTGTCCCATTTTCTGCAGTGAGGCAATTATTAATTCAAAAAGAAATAGGAGAAAAGAGAGCTAACTGGGTAACAGCCTTGCAAGAATATGATATTTATATTAAACCAGCTAAGATTGTTAGAGGACAAGGTTTTTGCAGATTATTGGCAGGAGCTCATAATATACCAGAAAATCAAGATTCAAATCAAGATATTCAAGTAAGTCAAATAAGTGTCACAGATTCCGAATCTCAGTATACTGACCTTATCTATTACTTGAAAAATGGGTATGCTCCTTATAATCTCAGTTATAAGAGTAAACGCGCTTTAAGGTTAAAGGCTATTAAATATGAGATCATTGATAATGTGTTATTTAGAAAAAATTATGATTCAATTTTATTAAGATGTCTTGAAAAGACTGAAGCTGAAAAGGTTTTGCAGGAATTACATGATGGACCAGCAGGAGGTCATTTTGGAGGTGATACCACGGCTCACAAAATAATTCGTGTTGGTTATTACTGGCCTACCCTTTTTAAAGATACGCATGATTACGTAAGGAAGTGCCAAATTTGTCAAACTGCAAGTGGAAGACAAGGAAACCAGCTTTTCCTTTGCAACCAGTAACTATTGAGCAACCATTCGAACAATGGGGCTTGACATTATTGGTGAGATGATACCTCATTCTTCCAAACAGCACAAGTACATCCTTAAACGGTGCTACAAAATGGGTGAAGAAATCAGTTAAAGGTAGCCAATTACGATGCAATTATTGATTTCATAGATCAATTCATCATAACTTTGAGTTTGGTGTACTGGCTCCTACTGTCTTTTGATATTTTTATCACTTCTGGAAATAGTTTAATAGAATTTTAGTCAAAAGAGTTTAAATTAAAATATTCAATTATTATCCACAAGGTAATGGTTTGGTGAATCCACTATGAAAACCTTATCAAAATCATTAAGACCGTTGATCAAATCAAAAGAATTGTTTCAAATCTTTGATATCATCTTTGAACTTACTAGTGCAGTCTAACATCATGAAAAAGCTTCAATAGGGACTTCACCTTTCATCTCTTTTTATGGAAAGAAGCTATGACACTGCTCAATTTAACTCTTCCATCATTAGCCCTAGTGCAGTTTATTGAAGAAAATCCTTCTTCATCCATTCAACTGAGATATGATCAAATCCTTAAATTAGAAGAAGATAGGGATAAAGCAAAAATTACTCATGAAAAACATCAACAGCTTGTAAAATCTTCTTTTGATGCAAATTCTAACGGCTCAAAAATTTTGTCAATTGGTGATCTCATTTTGAAATGGGATAAAGCACACGAAGAAAAAGGTAAACATACCAAATTCCAGAAAATGTGACATGATATTTTAGTCAGTCAAAATAAGCTCAATGTTCTCAGACTTCTTAAATTAGAATGAGGTAAGAGAGAATCTCTTCCTGTAAATGGGCTTATCTTGAAGAAATTCTTTTCATAAGGAGGTAACCCCTTCTTAACTGTACATATTCCTTTTTGCAGAATTTTGATTGTTTTGTTTTTGCAAATAAAGGTTGTTAATAAGTCTCTGATTGACTGTTTACTATTTAAGAAAATTTCTTCGGAAAAATATTATAAATATTTATTTTGTGTAAATAAGAATTTTTAAAGTAATGATCACAATTTTTGAATAGTTTAAAATAAGATGTTAAACTTTGAAAGATTATTTCAATCATTTGCATGATCTTTTGAAAACTTGAGAAGAATGTAAATCATCATAAGTTTATTAAGCAGAGAAAGGTTATCTATCAAAGTAAAGATTTTTTTCAAAGTTTTGGAACTCAAAAAACTCTGAAAATTGTCATCCATTGATTCTTAAGGATAAAACTATTTCACCCCATCCATTTAATTTGTGATTTTTTAGAATGTAATTCTAAGAAATTTGAAAATTGAAGATGCAATTATGAGCCGACTGCATATTCACCAGAATGTTAATGACATTACCAACCCATGCAAAACAGGGGTAATGGCTTATAAATATAAGACAACACGGGGAACCTATCACGAACGGCTTATTCCCGATTTATTATAACTAGTGAATGGCATTGTTATTAACTGGCTACCAAACCAGAACAATGGCTCTTAATAATAAAAATAAGTAAAAGACAAAAACATGAGATAACAGGGCTTATGAATTTATCTTTTAAAAAGTCATAATTTTAGTTGGATAGGACAATGAATGGTTAATGGTTTAAAGGTAGTATTATAGGAATATGAACATTTCTTGTGTGGGGGGCAATACCTATGGTGAATATTATAAAACTATGAAACATGAAGACTTACTTCATTATTAACACCAATCAAAGCTTGAAACCCAAAATGTTTTATTCTTAGAATTAGAAAGAAATTAGCATGAAATGATTTCTATTTCTTTCATAGTTACATTTTTATTTGAATTATCTAAGATAGTTTTCATTATCTTTAAAAATATTTACTTACTAAAGATATAGTGTTCATTTATTTTTTAGGAGATAAACTGTTTCTTTAGGTGGAATCACACCAATTGTTGTGACAATACAACAGCCCCTTTTATTTGGATGTGGTAATAATATTAGAAATAGGAAGTAAGAACCCTTAGTTTAAAAATCCAAAAAAATCAATTAGGATTTTTTTTCCTTTTCAAATAAAACTTTCTATCATAAACTTATAGAAATCCTTTAGAAAGAACATTAAGAAACACTTAAGTTTATGATAGATTAAGATAAAATTGCTCTTTAAACAAAATAGCGCATCCATAGCAAAATGGTATATATCTTTTATAAAACTGAAAATGCGATTTTGCGCTTTTGCGATAATGCGATCCCAAAAGCCTATACAATAAACGTATTGGTCGCAGATCGCATAGCACAGAAAACAGAAGTGATTAATGAATACCTTTTGCGCTATTTTCAATTTTGCGCTTTTGCGAGATTTGCGATATGTGCTTTTGCGCTATTGCGCAATTTCCGCTTTTGCGCTATTTTACATAACTGTGATGACTTCATTTTGCGATATTGTGATATTGCGACATTGCGATATTGCGATATTGCGCAGCAAATCGCAGATCGCAATGTCGCAGATTCATGTAGGCGCGTTGTCCAAAGGCAATCTTCCCATATATCAAATCTGTTATGCGCTTTAATGATTAAATTAAATGATTGGATTGAAAATTAATGGTAAATGAGATTGTGTTTGGATTGAAAGTCGTTTCACGATTAAAATATTATATTTCATCCGCTTTCACATTTAAAACAGTCTCATCACCTTTCTTATGCCATTACTCTCATTTACTCGTAAAACGCAGGCACGAAGGAGCAAACGTCTATACAAAGATTTCACTAAACACTATGGGTAAGAAGGAGAAGAGCTCGAATTCTGAAAACAAAGAAATGGCTGCGCTGTATGCAGACACCACTTGTAATAAGGATGCCAGTATATCCACTTGGGAAGGAATGTATAATCTGTTAGAGGAAGAAAATCCTGTGGTGATGAAAGTTGTGGCTACAGCAGGTTCTAGTAATACGTCTGAAACAACCCTCAAAGAACTGGCTTGTTCATTTCTGCATAGGATAGTGGCAAGGCCAAGGATTCTCCATATACGGACATGGTGAAATGGGTGCTGGAAAACACTGTTATTTCAGACAGGAAATTTAAAACTCCATCTGAAGAGCTAATAGGGTCTTTCTCCACGGAAGACGTGAGGCTGATGTATAAGTTGCCGGAACCTCATGCGCCTTATAATAAGCAATTTATGAAAGAATTTGCCAGAGAACATGCGAATTTGTCAGAATGCACACAGGAATGGACCAAAAGAGATAAACCATTGAAGAAAAACAAACATGGGTGGACAGCACCAAAAAAGGATGTTTTAGACGCTGTTCACAAGTTCAAATATCCAAGTGGGCAAATTGACACAGTTTCTACCACAAGATAAGGTATGTAAGTTTGCCGAAATTATCCTCTATAGAGCTTTTAGAAGTTACTGAAGAAGCTGTTGGAGGTCAAGAGTTCTCAGAGAAACATAAAGCTCTTCTTGAGAAAAGTCAGGAGTTGAAGAGACTTGAAATAACTGTAAGACAAAATGAGGAAACATTGACCAAATTCAAGGCGCTTAATGCTGAGTAGGGAAAAAGATGTGGAGCGTGTTCGGCATAGAGAAAAATTACTGCGAAAGGTCAAATCGATAAAAAAGAAATACTGTTCAAAAACTGGGATGCACAAATCAGAAGGGCAGAGGAGGCAGCTACAGGGGCAAACACTCTTACTGATTGTGTAAATGATAATTTACACAAAGCTAGCTTGATTCTAGAAACTGTTCTAGGATTTCTCCCACAGGCACATCAATTGCAAACAGAATGGAGGCAAAAGGCAGAAGAAAGAGAAAAATCAATTCAAGGGCTGACAAGATTAAATTGGGACTCATACTAGGCGTACTTAGTGAAGCCACACAGTCAGCACAACGCGCTTAATTGTATCATCAATGCTACAGAGAAGATTGCGCCTACGCTTGTCGACTCTGTCTTTTCAGGACAGTTGAATTCTGAAGTCGGCCAACCGCATCCTATCAAAACTATGCTAGATGCCTGCAAGTTTAAAGATCAAGTTCATAGATAGTTAGATTTAGTTTTAATCTTACTGTATTTTAGCCTAGGAAAAGGACGGTCATTGAACTGAATCCTTAATTTTTGTAATAAGACTATTTTTAGATTTAGCTAAGTAGTATTTAAACCCTTCTCATGCATTTAGAGAGGGGTCCTGGATCTTAATATTTTTGACTTGGAGATTGCATTTCTGTACTCCATTGTCTTATATATTTTTAAAAGGATCACATCTGGTGATTTTCATGCGGAATTATCTTTGAAGTGTTGCATTTCTGTACCTTGGAATTTGATTTTGCATCAGAGTTACTGGATTAGAGTATCACATTGCATTTGAAAGTCTTCAAGATGAATGAGGTATTTCTATCCTTTCATTGTTGATTTCTTTTGTCTTATGATATTCGCTTTAAAAATGCTATCATTTATATATTTGTTTTCTTAGCTTCTCTCATTTTATATCATTTACCTTATGTTCAAACGTTATCTCATAAATATCTATAAGATAACAAGCCGTTGAATGCCAACTCTACTAATATAACCATTAATTTTTAAAAAACAGGTTATCTTTTTATTTTTACTGTTTCAATTTAGTAATAATACATTTTTCATGATTGGAACAATCTTAAGTTGTATTCCTATGTAATTGCAGGGTTAGTGGGAATTTCTTTATCAGTATTTAATTTAAATTAGATAGTTTTATTTCAGTTAATTTAGTCCCATTTCCACTCATCCAAACCAATCCATTTAGTTATAAGGAAACTGGTCCTTTAAATCCAGTCGGAGCCACCATACCAAACGGAAAAGGAGCTGTCTTAAGGTCTCGACCGGGTGGTTTTCCCCGATGTTTGAAGCAGAGATTTTCTAGGCTTCAACAATGCCACAGTAGCAACTCCAATTACCCTCCAATGTGCCTCCTGGTAGTCAGCCTGTCCATCCTCAGCTCCCAATGCAGCCTAATCCTAATCCCAATAATAAAGGAGCCCATCAAGCTGATGTTCTTAACCTGCCTTCATATAGTATCTCTACTATAGAACTGTATGAAATGAATTTACGATCAGGTTGAACAGTCAATGTCCAACCCCCTCCGGTTATCATTGAACAACTTGATAATGAAGAAAGAGAGGCACAACCGACTAGTAGAGAGCCAAAACAAACTGTTAAAAACCAGATGCCTCCTGTCAAAACAACATCAATCTGAACCACCGTACCCAGAGAGATTGACTATGAATAAACCAAGCCCACAAGCTAAATTTGATTTATGAGGAGAATTGCAGAATTTATTTGTTAAAATTCCCTTGTTACAAGCTATGAAGGATGTGCCAATTTATGCAAAGACTCTTAGGGAATATTTTTCAAAGAAACCTGCGAAGAAAACTAAGGACCCCCTCACTATACATGTTATGGGAAAATTATCGGACTTCATGATGGGAAAATCAATACCAGTGAAATATGGAGATCTGAGGAACCCGGTTTTGATAGTAAAAATTAATGGGGTAGAGATTCCAAAATGTGCTGATAGATCTGGGCGCTGCCATCAATGTCATCACCACTAAAACCATGCAAACATTAGGCCTTCAAAATTTGAAGCATAAACTTACAGTGTTGGAATTGGCAGATCGATCTACAGTCAAACCTGTAGGGAAGTTGGAGGACATGACAATTTCAGTAGATGCATTGCATTACCCTGTAGATTTCTTGGTATTGCATACACAATCTTCAGTGGGTGGTCACCCCTTGATTCTGGGTAGGCCATGGCTGGCTACTGCAGATGCTTATATTGGGTGTCGTTCAGAAAATATGGTTATCTCTAACGGGCATAACACCAAGAACTTGGTACTATACCCACCTGCAGAACCAGATGCACCTAAAAAGTCAACATGCAGCAAGAAGGTTGTATCTATGATAGAGGTCGAAGATGAAGAAGTGAGACCGGTCCTTACTATCGGGCAGGCCCTTCAGTTGAAGATGGAATCAGAAGAAGATGTGATTACTTCCTTCATGAACGATCCTTGTTCCATTTCAGAGTCAAATCAGCAGGTCTTAGAATCCATCCTAAGCTGTGAAACTCAGGAAGTTATTGAAACAGCGGAAGAATTAGAGGAAGATGTTGATGCACCTCATGAAAGTGTTCAAGTAGAGATAGAACCTGGGAAAACTTTGAATATTAATTTGGGTCTGTCAGAATCCCAGAAGAAGCAGCTGGTAGATGTTCTTCAGAAGCATAAGGAAGCTTTCACTTGGGATTATTCAGACATGAAGGGGATCCCTGCCAACTTATGCACCCATCACATATATATCAAGGAAGATTGTAGTCCTTTATGACAACCTGAGAGAAGGATGAATCCTGCATTGAAAAACATTTTGAAAGAAGAGCTTCAGAAATTATTGGATGTGGGTTTTATCTACCCTATCTCAGACAGCCAATGGGTCTCGCCATTGGTAATGGTCCCTAAGAAGAATGGTAAATGGCGGATGTGCATGGATTATCGAGAGTTAAATAAGGCAAAGCAGAAGGACCATTTTCCCCTGCCATTTATCGATCAAGTTTTAGACACATTGGCTGGCAAGAAATTTTTCTCGTTTCTGGATGGGTTTAGTGGATATAATCAAATCCAGATCGCTCCTGAGGACCAGGACAAGACCACTTTCACATGCCCCTGGAAAACATTCGCATACCGGGTCCTTCCTTTTGGCCTGTGTAATGCCCCTGCAACATTCCAGAGGGAAATCCTGGGAATTTTCCCTGATCTGATAGATGATGGTGTTGAAATTTATATGGATGACTCAACTTCATATGGGGACTCATTCTTAGAGGGGCTGAAAAATTTAGAAAAATTTTTTGAAATATGTATACAAGCACGTGTCTGCCTGAGTACAGGAAAATGCCACATGATGATGGAAAAAGGAATTGTTCTGGGACATTTTCTTTTGGCTGAAGGAATCAGGATGGACCCAGCAAAAATAAAGGTAATTCTGCACTTTCCAACACCTAAAACACCCACACAAGTACGTAGTTTCATTGGCTATGATGGTTATTATAGGCGTTTCATAGAAAATTTTGCAAAAGTAGCACACCCACTATTTCAATTACTGACAAAAGACTCAGAATTTGTGTGGTCAGATGACTGTGATATAGCCTTCACAAGAATTAAAGAATTAGTCTGCAGTGCCCCGATTCTTAGAGGACCAGACTGGGCGTTACCTTTCCACATTCATACGAATGCTTTCGAAATAGCAATTGGTGTAGTACTGGGACATCAAGAGGATAAATTACCTTACACAGTCTACTATATTAGTAAGAATTTGGCCCTTGCTGAATTAAATTACACGGTGACTAAGAAAGAGTTCCTTGCTGTAATTTATGCCATCAACAAGTTCCGGCATTATATCACCGGGTATTCTACTTTTGTGCACACTGATCTTGCAGCCATCAGGTATTTAATGAAAAAACCTGTTACCCCTGGTCGTGTTACAAGATGGTTGTTGCTACTACAGGAATTTGATATTACTATAGTAGATAAACCAGGGAAAGACAATGTGGTTGTAGATTTCTTATCTAGGATAGAACATGATGGTAAGAATACACCAGTTGAAGATAATTTCCTAGATGAGCATCTTTTTGCAGTTTTTTCTAACACTCCGTGGTATGCAGATATTGCTAATTATCTTACTACAAGTGAGGTGCCTCAATACTTGTCCTATAAGGAGAAAAGGAAGATCATTCACCGGAGTACCCGATATTCATGAATGGCAGGATATCTCCTCCATACAGGGATTGACCGGCAGATCCAACGTTGTGTGGCAAAGGATGATATTTATGAGATCTTAAAGGCTGCACATGATGGACCCTGTGGAGGACATTTTTCAGACAAAAGAACAGGTCATAAAGTGCTACAGATGGGATATTATTGGCTCTCCATCTTTCGTGACGCTTGGGATTATATTCGAAGGTGTGATAGTTGTCAGTGGATGGGACAACCTGGGAGAGCAGATGAAATGCCTCTTCAACCCTAGATAGTCCTTGAACCATTTGAGAAATGGGCCATCGATTTCGTTGGACCCTTTAACCCACCTTCTCATCAGAAAGCCTACATCCTAGTTTGTACCGATTATGCAACTAAATGGGTGGAAGCTAGAGCAGTCATGAGAGCAATAGAGCAAGTAGTGGCCGACTTTCTTTTTGAAGAAATCTTTGCTCGGTACGGGACTCCCAGAGAAATTGTATCAGACGGAGGATCACAGTTCACATCCCATATGATAGAGAGAGTGATGCATAAATACGGGGTCAAACATAGAGTAACAACCCCCTATCATCCACAGGCAAATGGGCAAGTAGAGAGTACAAACAAGGTATTGGAAAATATCTTGACAAAGACAGTAGCAAGTCATCGCCGGGATTGGGCATAAAAACTCCCAGAAGCTTTATGGGCCTATAGAACAACATGGCAGAACACAACGGGGTTTTCTCCATTTGAATTAGTTTATGGGAAATCCCCCTTGTTTCCGGTAGAATTTGAAATTAGCACACTTAGAACAGCTCTGGAAGTAGTCTTAGATCTATCAAAAGCATAGAAACACCGACTGGAACAGCTGAATGAGTTAGATGAGATTTGATCACTAGCTGTCCAAAGAACTACTGTTGTTCAACAGCAGAGAATGAAATGGCATGATAAATTCATCAAAACTAAGGTGTTTCATGAGAGGGATTGGGCGTTACTATATGACTCCCGATTTAAGGATTTCAAAGGCAAGCTTCGCACTCACTGGATGGGACCATATCAAGTGGATGCAGTGTTCGACAATGGAACGGTTAGATTAATTACAATTGATGAGAATCAGACCACGTTTGTGGTGAATGGACACCGTCTAAAATTATACCATCGTCCAGCCTCTAAAGATTCCTTTGTCAAAACCCTTTCAGATTCAGTTGATCTAATGGTTATTGCAATAGAGGACACTCTCACTCTTCTTTAGAAAATATATATATATATATATATATATATATAATGATGATAATATGTGGTTATTACTTACTTGTTTGTATTTTGTAGGAATAATAAATAAATATGGCCAGGAGGGAAGTAACATTCGGTATGTTACTCCATTAGTGCTACTATAGAGATATTTTGTTTCACTGATGTTGTTACTCTGCAACTGCTGTTACTCGGTAACTGCTATTACTCTACAAACTATTGTTACTCCGTAGCTGCTGATACTCTGAAGTTTTTGTTACTCAGTAATTGTTGTTACTTCGCAACTGCTATTACTCTATAGCTGTTGTTACTCTGAAGTTGTTGCTACACCGTCAATGTTGTTACTCCGTAGCTGTTGTTACTTTGAAGTTGCTGCTACACTGCCGATGTTGTTACTCTGAAGTTGATGCTACACTGCTGATGTTGTTACTCCGCAACTGCTGTTACTCTGTAATTACCGTTACTCCGTAGCTGTTGTTACTCAATGTTGTCGTTACTCACTGTTCATGTTATTCACTGACGTCGTTACCTGCTATGCTGATACTACGACAGATATTTCTGTTGCTACTCCACTTTAAGGTAAGTCCGCAAGCACGTCTCCGCTGATTTTATGGATTTAATTAAATATTCCAAAAGGACGGTCAAACGTGCCGAGGACGGCCATCATTTAGTTGGGGGGAGGGAACCGTCATAATGAATGACGGCGTACTTCGTAAAGGTATTTATGACACACGATTCCCACCTAACCAAATCTAATGATTTCAAGTACTTTGTAATCATACCGTATGATTTGGAATGCATAATTATACACACAAAAGTCATATTAGTCACCCCCCCAACATGCCGCATTAAATCCTGATAATATCTAATAGTACTACCATAATATGTCATTACTCCCAAGCATACCAATAATTTTTATCCATTATATCCTAAAGTGGCCATGACGTTATTTCAGTTGCCAACGGTTTGGAGCCCTGTCACTCCCCCCTGCCAGCTAACTATAGCCGTCGTGATGACTCTGCCTTTGCAGCAATGAGTGGTCGATCTGTGTGACATGAACCTGATGATTCAATGAGAATCCGAAGTAATCGGGAGGTATGGCAAGTATTTGATAATGCAAGTTGGGATGTTTATTTTGACAGGCTAAACGGATGGGATGAAGAAATCACGATCGAGTTCGCATTGAATTTGGAAGAAGGAGTTTCTCGGGTTCGTGGAGTCAAAATTCCAGTGACAGAAGAAACCATCGCAAAAGTTAGTGGATTGCCGCAAGTCAGAGAATGTTGGTTTTCAAGGAGAACACCCCTCCCTGAACTTCGGAAGCTTTCTCTGACACAAGTTTTAAGCGGATTGTGGTCTTAGCATGGGAATTACAGAAAGTCCTGGGAGTCAATGTGACCTCCCGGAGATGCAGCTGTCCATGTACAAATGCGCTTATAAGTGAGGCCGCATGGCCCGTATATCTTTCCCTGTGGCTCCAGATGCGTTGGCGCGCCCAGAAGGTTCGGTCAGCTCCGATCTGCGCCTTCTGAAGATGTTGAATTAGCATGCTGTCCTGTGGAATTTCGTTTCAGAGGCTGCGTTGTTCCTTGGGGCGTGAATGTGGAGTTTGCCAGCGATTGAGTTGCCATTGAATGAATTTTCCGTGATTTGGAGTTTGACATCGATTGAGGTTGCCATCGATCGAGTTTGCCATGATTACTTGGGATAAGGACTCCTTATTGCCTAGGCTTGCATTTGCAGATCCGCTTGTTGGAGATCTTGGTGGCTTGTTCTCCCCTCCTCCACAGTCATGCCGGAGGAGTGGCGATGCCTATGCCGATTGGGTCAGTCACACGTTTGCGGTCATCGGCTAATTTGTTCGCTTTCCTTCGAACGACTTGGAAGGTGATCCCATTTACGTTGCGAGTTGGTTTTGGAGATCTTTGAGTATTCTTTGACGACCTCTGACTTGGGGTTACTACGTACTGTTTGTGGACGGGTTTCTAATCATTCGTATTATTATCTCTGAATCGCCCTCCACTATCAGAGGTGTGAGCCTGTATCTGTATTCCAGTGTGAGGCCTTGGAGGAGGGCTATGAGTTCTGCTGCGTTGTTGGTATTCACACCGAGGTTGCCATGGTAGATGAGGTGGATTTCTCCTTTGTGATCCCGTACTGCTCCCCCATAGCCTGCCATGCCCGGGTTTTGTCTTGAAGCCCCATCGAAGTTGAGTTTGAAGGTGTTGAAGGGGGGCAGAGTCCATTTGTCCTGCGCCATTGCGGTTGAGGTCTGGTTCCTTCCAGCAGAGTTGGTCTTTGTTTGTAGGTTCAGGACCTGTATTATTCTTGTCTCGTTTGGCGAAGCATTGCCCTCTATCTTCTGAATGCCTTTGGCGTTGACTGTTTCTGTGATGAGCAGTCGAACCTTCTTTGTCAGCATGTGAGCTCCTGTAGCTGTGTTTTTGAATATTCTTGCGTTTCGCTCTTTCCAAAGGGTCCACACTATTACGCCCGGAGCTAGATTCCATGCACTGTTGACCAGGGGGTTGGAGGAGATGGAGAATCTCCACTGGCTTAAAGAAGATTGGATGGAGTTTCTATGTCTATCAGATTGTCTAAAGACCATGGCCATGTCATCCCACAGAGAGAAAGTCGTGGGACAGGTATTGAGCATGTGATTGAGCGTTTCCGGACCATTCTCACAGAGCATACATCGAGAAGGGCCTACGAAGCCTCGTTTCTGAAGATTGTCCCATGTGAGTGCCTTTTTATGTAGGACCACCCAGGAGAAAAGTGTGATTTTTGGCCATGTTCCTCTGTTCCACAGGGTTTGCCATTTGTGGTCTGGTTGCTGATCCAAGGAGGCCGCCAAGAGCTGATATGCTTCTTTGAGCTTGAACGTGCCTTTGGGGTTACTTCCCCATCTTAGGATGTCCTCTTTGTTGGATCTTAGGATTCTTCTTTTGTCCAAGTCTTGTAGAAGATGGTATACATTCTTTGGGCCTGCTTGGGTATGCCATTGTTCTCTGGATATCCGTTTTTGCCATATGGTTGCCTCGCTTGCCAGTTGCTAGTAGTCTGCTACTGTAATCTTGCCTTGCTCCTGCATAGCTCTTTTAAGAGTGTTCCAATCTTGGTGTTCCAGGGGTGGAAGCTGTTTCCAGGCATCTTCCCATAATAGGGCTGTGTTGCCTTGGTGCACTTCCCAGAAGCTATGCTGCTGAATAATATGTCTATTTTCCCAGGCTTTGTTCCAGATGGGGGATCCTTGAGTGGTGCCTATAAGCTGGATGAGGTCTTTGTCCCTGATTTGTGTTGTATACTTCACTTTCCACATGGTACCCCAGAGGGAGTTAGGATTCTCCACCCATCTCCACCAGATTTTTGCTGCTACGGCCTTGCTTAATATCTCGGGGTCTCTGAGGCCCAAACCTCCCTCCATTTTTGGTTTGCAGATGTCTGTCCATTTGAGGAGGGCCCATTTGGATTTCTTAGAGGGTCCATTCCAGAGGAAGGAGCGCTGAATGGTTCGGATGGTCTTGTAAACCACCTTAGGGGCTGCAAGTGCTGAGAACATGTAGGTTGGCATTGTTTGAAGGACAAACTTGACCAATATCAGTCTGCTGGCCATGTTTAATGCCCGGTGGGTCCAGCTGCTTAGCCTGGCCCTCATTTTGCTAAGGAGGGCTTCCCAATTGCTCAATCTGTAGGCATATTCCGAAAGCGGTATCCCAAAGTATTTGGTTGGAAGGGAGTTCTTTTGAATATTCAGAATTCTGCTGAGATTTCTCTGCACAGGAGTGGATGTATTGAAGAAAAAAAGTTTGGATTTGGTTAGATTAATTTCCATACCTGAGGCCTCCGAGAAGGTCTTTAACACTTTGTTGATGGTTCGAGCTTCCTGCACTGTGGGGGCACCCATGAGCATTGTATCGTCAAAAAATTGCTGATGCGTTACAATGGGTCCTTGGTGTACCGGTTTGATGCCTTTGAGTTGGTTCTGATGTTTTGCCTTGGCTAAAGATCTTCCCAGCCCTTCTGCCATTATGATGAAGAGAAAAGGAGACAAGGGATCTCCTTGTCTTATACCTCTGGATGGACTGAAGGGTTGAAGGGGTCCTCCGTTCAGCAGAATTGAAAAGAAAGCACCTGAGACCAGATCCATTATCCAATTTGTCCAAAGCTGACTGAATCCAAAAGCTTGGAGGATTGCTCTCATGTAGTGCCAGCTGATTCTGTCAAAGGCCTTGGACAAGTCAAGCTGGATTAACATGCCCGGAGTTCTGTTTGTTTTGAGAGAGTGCAATACTTCCTGGGTGAGGATGATGTTGTCAGTGATCTGCCTACCTTCGACGTAGCCAGTTTGCTCCTGAGAAATGATTGAGGGGAGGATGGATTTAAGTCTGCCAGCCATCAATTTGGAAAGGATTTTATAAAGGACATTGCAAAGGGCTATGGGGCGAAACTTGTCAGGGGAGTCAGCCTGGTTCGATTTGGGAATTAAGGTGAGGAAGGTGGCATTGATGGCAGGTAAGACTTTCTTGGTTCTGTGAAAGTTTCTTACAAGAATGAGTAGGTCAGCTTTAATAATGGGCCAGCAAGCCTTAAAGAATTCTATTGTAAATCCATCAGGTCCGAGGGCCTTGTTCGTGGCCATGGTGAAGACTGTTTCTTCAATATCCTGCTCAGTAAACTCTCTTAGAAGGAGGGCGTTTTGATCCTCTGTAACTAAGCTGGGAATGGCCGCCATTATTTCATTTATGGCTTGGGATCGATCTTGGATGGGATCGCTGAGAAGAGAGGTGAAATAAGAGTTGAGTTCAGATCCGATATGATCCCTTGAATAGACTTGATCGCCATCAGCATTCTTGAAGGAGAGGATGCGATTAAAAGCTCTATGTTGGATGGTTGACTTGTGAAAGAAACTAGTGTTGCGTTCGCCCTGTTTTAACCATTGCACCCTCGATTTCTGTCTCCATAGTAGCTCATCCTATTTTAATCGATCTTCCCATTGCCTTTGCAGATTCGATTCTTGAGCTTTCCGCTCATCATTGGACCCTTCTGTGATCAACGTTTGCTGGAGGTTCGCCATTTTTTCCTCAAGTTCTTTTTTGGCTTGAAATATGTCGCCAAAGGTGTTTTTGTTCCATTGTTTGAGTTTGGTCTTTATGGTTTTGAGCTTCTGCTGGAATATGTACATGATGTTGTTGCTCCTTATGGTGGCTTGAGTCCACCAGTTTTGTATGTTCTGCATGAATGATGGGTGCTCTGTCCAGAAGGTTTCGAATCTGAAAGGTCTGTTGTGGGTTTTATCCAAATTGGTGAAGTGGATCTGCACTGGCCAGTGATCAGAACCTCCAATGGGCAAAATGATGGCCTCCACGTCGATATTGTGCAGCAGAATGGATTCCGACATGAGGAACCTATCGAGCCTTGACGCTATCTGCCGGTTTCCTCCTTGCTTATTGTTTCGGGTATGCAGACCATTGACGGTGGGGATGTCAATGAGTTTGGATTCAGCAATAAAGGTGTTGAATGCTTCCGAGTCCTTATCCAGTCTTCGTAAGCCTCCCTTTTTCTCTGCTAGATTGGTAATCATATTATAGTCTCCTCCTAAAATCCAGTGATTTGCCCCATGGTGCTGTCTGACTTCGTCCAGGTATAGCAACATCTCCAGCTTTTCCTGAAGTCGTTGGGGTCCATATACATTGGTAATGCAGATCGTTTGCCCTGATTCTGGCATGTTTCTTGGTGGACAGAGCATTCTGCACGAAGAATTTTCTTTTGTTCCAGAACGTGATCAACCCTTCTGCTTGCCCGATTGCATCTATGCTTATGCATTGATGACTGTTGGAAACAAGTTTTTTGAGTGTTTCCGTGCTTTTGGAAGAGCATTTGGATTCTTGCAGGAGTACGATGTCTAGGTGCTGCGAGAATAGGCGGTTTTTCAAGATCCTTCTTTTGGAGGTGCTGTTGAGCCCCCTGATGTTCTAGGTTGTGATTTTCATTGAGCTGTCTTTGGAGCAGAAAGGACCAATGCCCTGATTTTTCCTTCATTGATTAGGCGTCTGCCCAGCTCTTGTATTTGCTGTCGAGTGGATTTGCGCCCTCTTTTTCTGCCTGGTCCTTGTGGTTTGTATTGATCCAGATCCATGTTGGCTTGTATACCTGTTTGGCTGCTATTTCCCCATTGCCTTTTGGCTGCATTCTGGTTGATGTATTCCAGCTGCAAGTAGGCCATTTCTATCTTCTCCAAATGTTCTTGAGGAATGGCATCGACTCCCAGTTTTGACCATTGCTCAATGACCCTTTGAAGATCTAGATCGCCAAGGATCTTTTCCAGAGGATTGTTTGAAAGGGTTGTGGAGGGCTGATCTGGTTGCATTTCTGTGCGTTGCTGGGTTTGCATGGAGGTGTGGCTGGTGTTATTCTGGATGAGAGAGGAGTTCTGTTGGTGTTGCGGTGCCTGGGCATGGATTGAGTCAGAGGTTGGGCTTGGGGCGTTGGTGGTAGGCATGGGTTGACTTGGAACTGTTGGATCATTATTAGTGGGGGCCTGAGGGACTGAAGGGTGCTCCGATGAGTCAAGATTGCCCAGAATTTCAAAGCTATTTTGCTGGCTGGAGGCCTTATTAGTGGGGGTATTGTTGGTGGGGGGTTTCAGAGCCTTTTTGCTTTTCTTCCCTTTGTTCTTTCTTGAAGCAGAGGTGAAGCCAGGTGTTGGAGTATCCACGTGTTCCTATTGTGCCTTAGGCTGTGGTTGATTGACAGGGCAGCCATGACTGAGATGTCCATGCTGGCGGCATGTTCGGCATCTGAATGGGATATTTTCATAATCAATGGTTTGCTTCCAGTGCAATCCTCTATGGATCAGCTCCATATGGCCTGGGAGGGGTCCTGAAATATCCAGGTAAACACAAATTCTAGCATAAGCTGTGTACTTACCTTGTGATGTTAGATCTGAGGCTTTGATGAAGACTCCCAGCTGGTTACCTATGGCCTCCAAGATTCTCTTGTTCCAGTAATCCATAGGCAGAGAGTGAAGGCAAATCCACACTGGAATTTTTTTGAAATCTTCCTGTTCTGGAGCGAAGTTTGGCCTCCAGTACGTGATGTATAATCCGGTAGAGTTGTAGAAGTACGGTCCTCCTTCGAAGATGCAATCTCGGTCGTCCCTGTGGGTGAAGATGACGGTGAAAAAGCTCCTCGATCCCAGCTGAAGATCGAAGTCCCCTTTGGGTTTCCATTTCTGGTTTATCCACCAGCATAGAGCCTTTTCGTTCAGTCGGACCCCCATGAATCTGCAGATCAGGGCATGTTTGCTCATGTGATCTCTGTATTCATCTATGCATGGATCTTCAATGATTAGTCTTGGTATTTCCTTTGAAATGGGCTTGCATGGGGACGATTTTTTCTCGCTGTTTCTATTGGGGATGTGCCCTGCCGACTCAGTTCTATTTGGCTCCATTTCGTGGCTGATGCCAGCAGATCTGGAGTTGGTAGGGTAGCCGGAGGTTCCCAAAGGGATGCTGCCAAAAACGAAGGGCGGAAAGGAGGAAGGGGGTATGGGACCCCCCCCCCCCCGGTGTTGTGCATGGATCGGTTCGGTGATGGCGAATTGCGGTGATGGAGATTCGGGTGGTATATCATTTGAAGCACGCTGGAGCTGGAAGTTTGAAGTCGGCTCTCTGTCGCGGTACTTCCCATGAGTACGAGACATCGATGCGATAATCAGATAGATAATTTCGAACTTCCGGAAGCTTTTCTGCAAGCTGGGAAAGTATTGCGCAGAAGGGTCAGGGATACGATAGAAATTCATTACCTCGTCCATGGGGAGGAGTTGCAGAGGTTGTTATAAAGTATATTACATGTGAAGGAAGATATTCTACTATCTTCAAATATCACCTCCGCATTTTGGCTCATCTACGATTTCGACAAGCAGAGGCCTTCTCAATGAATGTGCCCTATTTTTTGTTAAGGAGCCTTCATTTGATGGCAAATTCAGCTCGGGGGGTGCGACAGGTATTGGAGGTCCTCTCTCACCATGGGTTGGTTCAGTTTCTAGTAATAAACGCCATCGAGAAGATCTCGATTCCGTGGGAATTGTTTTGGAATTCCACAGAGGAGGAAATAGAATCCGTTGTGGCTGCTAGGGAAGAAGAACCTGAAGCCATGTAGGAGGATGAAGCCATGCATGGAGATGCAGAGGATTATGATTACATTGATTAGGAGGAGCCTGAAGATGGAAATGGAGATTGAAGAGCGTGAAGAAGAGACGATTCCCCAAGAGCAAGCTGAACTCGTGGAATCGATGGAAGTTGCGGAGATACCCACTGGCACTATGGCTGAGGCTGTTACACAAGAACCAGCCACATTTGTGGAGTCAGCTGAGCAGATAGATAGTGTGATGGGCACAGAGGTAAACCCACAACAAATTAAAGAGGGTGAATTGGTCGACATTTCGACCGAGGCCACTCCATAGGGATCTCCTGTCGACATGGAACTGATGGAGGAGGGTAAGCCGATTGAAGAAGAAGTCATGACCACTCCGACTAGAGAAACCACAGAGGAGATGATGGGAGAACTAAGGTGTGAGGCTGACGCTGCCCCACAAGAACCAACGTCGACCTCAGGGCATAATGCAGAGGATTTCTTCTAGTTTCCCATATTTCTTCCTAGGGGAGCAAGGGTAACTCATTCCTACAGCAAAGACAGGAAGAAATTTTTTTCATTCCTATGGCTTTGAATTTAAAACGAAGGCCATGAATGGAGAGGCCCCAACAAAAATATCAGCAGGGGAGCATCATACCAGGTCACCATTGGTCACGGAGAATGTACAAGATGAGAGAATGTCCATTGGTGAAGAGGAGGGACCAAGCGGAGCGGTCTCGACGAATGACCCAATGGAGAATGTAGGCATGAAAAGAGTGAAGAAAGAAATAATAGAAGAAGAATAGGTAGAGGAGGTTGGACTGACCGTTGGCCCAACAAAGGCAGTCCCGAGGGATTTACCTCCAGCTGCCGAGGCAGAAGAAATACAGGTCAAACAAGAAGACACAGAACTACGTGGACAACGAAGACTTTCCATAAAGCAGAGATACCGACAACAGTTTAAGGAAGTAATGCAACTCAAAATGGAAGTAAGGGATTTGAGAATAAAAATGCACAGGATGCAGAAATGAATAAACAAATACGAGCGATGAGCCAGGAAATCCAAAGTCGTCGGGGTTGAAGCAGGAACTGAAAAAGACCCGATTAAACAACTGTTCGAAGCCAGAGAGTATGCCTTAATGGCCAAATTACAGACGTGGAAGTCTACTGCGACTTAGTATAAGAATGAGATCAAAATAACTGAGGAAAGAGTCTCCACAACCATCTTCAGATATGTGGAGCACATAGATATTATGAGAATAAGGCATGCAAAGCAGCAACTCAAGATGGAGCTATTGGAAAAACAAGTGGCTGCATTGAAAGCTGATAAGGAACAGATGTTCAAACTAGTGCAAGAGGTGATGGCACGTCGTCCCCCTGCTTCTTGTTATTATTTATTTTTGCATGAACATTTTCTTTTATTCTACATGGAGAGCATTAAAAACGAGGTCAGTTATGAAATAGAAGATGGTGTACAATTCCTCCGAATCATGAGGAATCATTATGTGCCAACTCAGCATTTGATGTGTGAGTTCTACCTGCATGGGTATTTGTTACGTCTGGACAGAGATTTTAATCCAGTCCCATATGTAGGAGACATCCATCTAAGGGCCCTCACCTCTTATGCTTTCAATCAAATCCATTGGCAGAAGGCTTGTGACACTTTGATTCTAATCAAGTTACAAAGTCATTTATAGTAAGAGGGGAACATGGGAGGTTAGATACAATGTACAATAAACACCATACCTTTTTGAAATTTGAGGAGAATAGAGAAATAATTCTAAGGACACAAAGGTGGTTCCTCGACCTTTGTATTAATCAATTAACTATTTTTCAAAAAGAGGCCCTTGATTGTTGTCAGAGAAGGTGGATGATGTCACCGACAGCTATCCGGAAGAGAAAGCCTTTTGGGGCACCCAACTTTGTGTGAGTACTCGCCAGAGTACCCAGATATGTGGCATGTGTTCAAACATGTGGGATCCGGTGGATGGGGCTTCGGTTTTAGTATCCTGTTATTTGGTTGCTTGCATAAGTCTACACCCTAGCGTACAATGTTTCAGTAGATTGGTGGAAGGAAGTTCTCCTTTCAGATGGATTTAAAGTTCCAAGGATAGAGATGGCTTTAGAGTATGATCTTGCCGGGCTTCATGAAGCTCAAAGTTTGCAGAACCCAGAATTATGGAGGTGACGGGCTGCATGAGGGCGTGCAGAAGGCTAGTTGGGGGGAGATGTTGAGCACCAAATTTGGCTACCTTTCTAATCATTTTTATCATCCTTTTTTATCCTTTTGTGTTTAATTACCTACATTTTCTACGCTAAACTTATGAGGTAAATACCCTTAACTTGTCCAATTGGAATATTTTAATTAATGAAGTAAAGTCTCGAAGTCTTACCTATTTGCAGTAATAAGATATGTGCTTGACTGCAGTTTGGAGAAAAGGAACCCTCGCTCCAACGGTTTTGCAACAGACTTGGTAATGGTCAGCTATAAGGAGATTGCGCAGCTGGAGTCACGATAATTTGGGCCTATTCTTGGCCCCTTGTTTTATCCTGGACATCTGATGTTTGTGCTGTTCCAACTGCTATGTATTTCTGAATGCGTGATTACCACATTCTAGGGAAATCTGTTATTCTCTCGCGCTGTGTATAAAATGGGTATTGTTCCTGTAAATGGGGGTTCCTGAAAGGATATTGTAATCACATCTTACAGATTAATAAAGTACTTCTGGTTTTTTTGTTCGAAGTTTTTTCATGATTAACGCAGCCCTGATCAAAGAGCTAGGCCCGCTCTTCTGATCAGGTGCTGTGTCTGCGTGTGTGTGAATTGTTTCTTGTTATGGTTGTTGTTATTATTATTTACTGTTAAGATTGTTTTCAAGTTTAGTATTTGATTTAATCTCACAGAAATTTTTTGAACCTTGATTATAAACCCTTGGTTGAGTCGGATTATGTGTTTTTTCCTGCATATACCTTGTGCGTTGCCTTGAAAGGATACACTCCTGGATTGATAAAATTAATGTCGGATTAGGGTGGATAAATAATTCTTACCTAGACACCAACACCCCTTTTACCATCAGGGTCTTGACTTAGAATATCTTTGACAACAGTATGTGGGACAGAATAAATGATGTGAGAATGTAATATGTATACTCTAAAGTATTTCAATGCTTTTACCAAGGCTAAGGCTTGTTTCTCCATGATGTTATATTTGAGTGGAGCATCTCTTAAGGCCCTACTAAAAAAGGATATAGTTTTTTCATGCCCCATGTTATTCTTTTGCAGTAACACTGTAGCTATTGTATGTTCAGATGCAAAGGAAAAGATATAAAAATCTTTGGTCAAATTAGGAGTTATGAGAACCGGTGTTTGAGTAAGAGCTTGTTTCACTAGTTCAAATGATTGTTTAGCTTTTATTGTCCATTTAACATCTATTTCTTTCTTAAGCATGTTTGTGATATTTCTTAATAGCTCAATAAGGTTGGGGATCAATCTCCTTGAAAAATTTATCTTCCCAATGAAATATTGTAACTCTTTGAGGTTTCCAGGATGGCTGATTTTCAATATGCCATCAATCCTTTTAGGGTCTACTTTGATTCCCTCTTCAGAAATTATGTGGCCAAGAAGCTTTCCCTCTTGGAGACCAAATAGTGTCTTTTTGGGATTCAAAGATAAGCCATATTTCCTACATTTCGCAAAAACTTTCTTTAAATGAATCAAATGTTCTTCATTAGTTTTGGAGAAAACAGTAATGTCATCAAGGTATATGATTATAAAATAGCCTATGTCTTCTAAGAAGACTATATCCATGGCCCTTTGGAAGGTGGCCCCTTCATTCATCAAACCAAATGGCATTTTGACATACATGAATGTACCCCAAGGTGTAGTAAAAGAAGTCTTATGTTGATCACTTGGGAGTACTAACACCTGATTGTAACCTGAGAACCCATCCAATAGTGAAATTATTTTAGACCCAACCACCCTTTGAAGTATATGATCCATTTTTGGAAAGGGATAGTTATCTTTAAGGGAGGCTCTATTTATATTTATGAAATCAATGCAGAGCCTAATTTCCCCAGTTTTTTTCCTAACAGATGCTAAGTTGGAAACCCATTCTGAATACCTGAGGGGGACTATGATCCCAGCATCATACATTTTCTTAATCTCTTTCTCATCTAAAGGAAATAAAATAGTGTTTATCCTTCTGAGTTTTTGTTTGAAAGGTTTTTTATTGTTCTTAAGAGGAATTGTGTGTTGAATGATGCTGGTATCATATGATTTTAGATCCTTGTATCCCCATGCAAACACATCTCTAAACTCTTCGAAAAGTTCTATGTATTGATGTTTGATATGAGCTGGAAGAGTGCTAGATAGCTTGATCATTTTTGGTTCTGCTAGGCTGCCTATGTTATGTTCTTCTATTTTTTTTTCTATAGGCTCCATTCTTGGTTCTTTGGCTACATCATTAAAATAAAAAATCTGCTCTAATGGTGTAAGACCTCTTGGAATTGTATCATTTTTACATTGTAAAACTTCTAGGTCTTTTTGGTCTGTATTATCAACTATTTCTACTCTAAAAGGATGTTCAAAATGGTTTATATCAGCATAAAAGGACAACTCTGTTTTAGGGATTTGATCTTCATTTAAACAAATTTCCTCATGGCTTGAAGTAGGTGTTGGTATGGAAAAGTCATTCTTTGATTGCAAAAAATCATCTATGTTTTTGTCTCCTTCAAACACTTGCCAATAATCTTCATTGTCGGGTATTGTAGGCCTACTTTTTACCTTTATATTGAATTTTTCATTTGTCAGTGGTACTTGACAATTACTAGCAGCAAAGGCAAGTTCATTTGCTAGATGATTTTGAGCTCTTGGGATGAAAATGAGTTCATATTTTTCAAATTTTTTTAGGAGATCAAGGGAAGCATTTCTATATTCTCTGAGTTTTGGGTTTTTGGTTGAATACTCCCCTTCAATCTATCTGATAATTAGCTTAGAATCCCCTTGGACTGATATTATTTTAGCTCCTAAATCTTTGAGTAAGTGTAGGCCAATAAGGAGGGCTTCATATTCAGAAATGTTATTTGTGCATGGAAAATCCAGTTTATAGGAAAATCCTTTGTTTGTGTTCTGTATCCATACACCAGCCCCTGAAATTAATTTTCTACAAAAGCCATCAAAGTTTATTTTACAAGGTATTTCAATCTAATTTTCTTTTCCTTTCTGTTGTTTAAGGTTACTAAAGTCTGAATTGTTCTTTTCTTGAGTTTATGGCAGATTTGTTATCCAGTGGGTGGATTCTTTCTTTTTTCCTTTTCTTGTTTGTTGATTTCATCTTCATTATATAAGATAAAGGAATCCAAATTTGAATGGATGGAGTATATAGGAGAATTTTTTGGTCTATCTATGTTTCTCACCATGTATTTCATGTGGGATTCCCTGTATAATCTTCTAGTTTGGTTAAATACTGGGATGGTGGCATAAGACATGTCCATTTGAAGGCTCCCCTGTATTTTGGCTCACCATGATCTAAATAGAAGCATGTCATACTTAGGGGGAATGTCAGCTACTACTATGTCCATCACTAGACTCTTAGCAGGAATTTGTGCCAAGTTGACACACAAATATTTGATTAGGCCTAATCATTTGACCCTGCTTGAATCAAAGGAGTATAGGTCTTTGTATGGTTTAGTAATTTCTAAGCCTAGGCTTTCCATTACTACTTTGGGCATAAGATTGTGTGAAGCACCTGATTCTAGCATGGAATTATGCAAAAAAATTTCATGTATATTCAGCCTGACATAGAAGGGAGGGACAACCCCTTCTTGGTATTTTCCTTCAACTTCAGGATCAAACAATAACTTTGGTTTATCATCTATCAAGTTTAAAGTATCAACGTCACTGCCTATATTCAAAGCTTTCAAAACTTGGTTTTTATATACATCCTACTAGTTCAGCTAAGGGTATGGTGATTTTGATTTTGGAAATTTCCTATTCAAGGCTGAAAGGAACTATTGTTCTTGACATATTTACATATGTTTTTTCATTTACAACTCTTTCAACAATTCTGATTTGCTATACTTTATTTGGACTGCTATTTGGGACAGATTTGTTAGGGCCACTAGATGAAGTACTAGGGTAGCTTTGTTCAACACTCTGCTGACTATTTTTGTCTTTATTTAGATCATTTTTCTTGGCCATTGTGTTGGTGTTACTAGCTGTCTTCTTAGGCTGATTTTCTGAAGTTTTCTTAACAGCAATACTAGTGTTTTTTTCATTAGAAATTTCTAGGCTCCCTTTGCTTCTAATATTATATTGTTTGCGAACTTCCATGATTGCATTTTCAAACCCCAATCTGTAATCTTCGGAATCTTCATGGTTGTTTTCAATTTATTCTAAAGAGAATAATCCTTGTTCTTCTTCGGTGAGAAAAACATCTATCTCACTGTTAGATCCTATCAGATTCACATGATTTTCTTCCAACCTTTCAACTTCCCTTTCTTATTCTTGATCAATATATTTTTGTTGAAAGGGAGGCCTAATCTATTGGTCATTGTCTCTTTTCCTATCTTGATTAAGGTGTTAGCCACCTATAAACTTTGTTATATCAAAAGGTGGCTAAGACTGTTTGAGCCTTCAAGGAACAACTTTCATTGGTTAAAATTTTTGGTTCTTGAAGACTCTTGAATACCTCTGCCTTTTCTTGTCCAAAAACTCTCTTGATATTCCCATTTTACACTTAGAAATCTGCTTGATTTCCGAGCCGAAACTCAATGCTACAAAGTCCTCATTTTTCCCTCCTCCCACTTCAAAAGCCTAACCTCATTTTCTTTCCCCCATTTCCCATGAAAATCCCTCCTTTCATGTTTCTCCCCTTTCCACGTCATAAAAACCCTTGATAAGGTTCTAAGACCCCTTCTTAGCCTTATCGAAATCCTAAAAATTCCTTCGAAAAATTCTTGAAAAACCATTAAAATGCATATTTTATGTATTGTGGACTTAAGCCCCTCGGGCTAAGCCTTTAAACCTTTTCCCTTCATGTACCCTGGTGCCAGAACCAAGCGCCAGTATTTCTAGCATTTATCGCATTGCCCATATGCGAATAGCCCCCTTCCTTTTTAAACCTCCGGTCATATAATTCTCCACGTACCCAAAGGCCCCGCAGTCGGGCGCCTAACCATATTTCATATACATCTCGCCCCCGAAAATGTTAAAACCTTATGATATTTTCAAACTTTGGGTTTTTCGTGATTTTCTTTTTCTAAAGGTTCTGCCGGTCCAAGTTCTAAGCCCCCTCCACCGTCGATATGATGCGCGGATCGACGGTGCGGTCCGTCTCCCCGGTGGTCCCCACCTTCCACTCACTCGTCCAAAACCGCGTGGTCCCGGTATTCATCGCACGCCTTTCGGCGCGCTGTCCCTGCCGTTGCCGGGTGATTTCCAACACAGCCCGCGTGACACACGTCTTGGGAACTGTTTGGAAAATTACCATCCATCGCGCATTATCGTTCGGACGTGGACACCCAACGATATCACCGTGGACTGTTTGATTTGAAGCCGCCTATCCAACGGCTATCGCTTGCCGAAGATGCCCGACACTTAGTGTGGTCCCGACGCGGCGGTAAATCAATTTACGCCGTCGATCTAATCTGCAGATCGACGGTCCACATTCCATCGCCCTGTTTCTTCCGTTTGACTTTCAACCTCCGCTCTCAACCGTCGATCTCTACACGATCGACGACTCAGATTCAAACTTCTTCCACCCATTCTATGATCTTTCCCGATTAATCCCGACCATTGGATGATGCCATCCAACGGCCATGCTTCCTCCACACGTCCTTTGAAGCAGCAACCTATATATGCAGGATTTTATAAAAATTTTGTATTTTGCAGGGTTTTAAGTGATTTTTCTCTATAATTGAAGAAATTCGAAAGTAGAGGGTGACAATCCTCTCGCCTTCGATTCACCAAGAGAAATTCCTTCGTAGGCTCTGAATTCACGTTTTCATCAATCAATCATACAGTATTGATGCCACATAACCCTGCGTGACCCTGAACACCAGCAAAAACCATGGATTTGGCACAGTCAGAGAGCATTGGTGACAAAGACCCAATTTATCAGAATAGAGGATTAAAAGGCAAATTTTGCGGGGATCACGGCTAAGAATGTTTATCAAAATCCTAATCCCCAATTTAAAACATAGTTTAAAGAAGATCTGAAGTGTTTTATCAAGAAGGAATGCCTCCACCTTACATACTGAGAAGAGTCAGTTCCTCTCGGCTACCTGAAAGCCACTGTTTCTCGGTGACATTTCGACGATGATCAAGAACGAGATATTTGCCTCCAAGCACGATCAAGAGGAAACCACCTTGAGAGTTTAATGATAAACGGCTACGAGTTACTTTGACACACGAACTCAAAGGTCAACAAAGCTCCCATAGAGCTTAATCTTTATGTAAAAACATTTAATACAAAGCATACGTGTGTAAATTTCTTCATTGAGCCCCTCGAGAGCCAAGAAGCAATTAACTGCGCGGTAATTGTAATTTTGAGATCTTTATCGAGATCTCACCTCCTCATCCTTCTATATATACTACAGCAGAAGATGAGTGAGTGTTGGTTGTTGTTTGATTACAAGTTGTAACACTGAAACTCTCTGAATAAATATACAAGTCTGTTGAAATTGAAAAACAAATTGAAGTCTTGGATGTCTTGATGATGTTGTCGCATGCTGTTCCTGAGAAGGCTCTATCATTGGATTCATGAGCTTGGCTGTTGGTGAAGTATTCTGAACTGTTCAATGTTTTCTCCTATTTTCATTATGTTCCATAATTTCTTACTACAGTAGGTTGAAAGTTTTAGGCTAAGAAATGACTCCTGGAAGCACCTTAGACCTGTTCATCCTTCACTGTTTTATGTTTTCTTCTGCTGAAGTATTTTAGAGGCTTTAAAATTTCTCTTTAGTCTTCATGCTTGTTTATTTCCTTAATAGTTTGAACAGTTGGTTTCAGCATGATTTATGGTTCTCCCTGCTTGTCTGCTACCACTTAAAAACTGTTATTGAAGTCTCCCTTTGAAGTTCTTTGCTTACAGTGAATCAAAGAGGTCGGTTTTGATCTTGCCCTTTGTCCTCACTTAAACAGTTGGCTTAAAGGTCTTTTATAGTTGTGATCATAGATGTGTTAGGTGTTCCCTCTTCTATGACTGCAATTATCAGTGAATCTTTTATGTTTTCTAAATCATTTGAAATAAAATCTTTGAGGAAATAGGGTGTTCCCCGAATCTTAGATTTCATTTTAAAAGTTGTTTTGAGATCATTATTTGCTTAAAGTTGTGATTTGTAGAATTTATGGTTAGCCCTGTCTATCAAAGAACTCTTTATTGTTCAAATTATGCTTTCAAATTTCCCTTTGTTGAGAATTAAACCTCTTTTTCCAAATCATTAATGTTCATCTCATTCCAAAAAACAAAGGATCCTGTGGCCAAGTTAGATTTTCCCTTTGATATCCCATATCCATTGATGAGTTTGTTGTGGCCTTTTCTTGACTCCATTGCCCAATGAACCAGATATTTCTCTGTCCTATATATATTTCTTAGGCCTTTCATGTTCTGCTATATCAATCCAACCAACCAAACAAAAAAAAAACACCTGCACTTAATAACTAGTCTAAAATCTACACTCTAAGCACACAAGATAAACCTTTGCAAACAAACTTTTGAGAGATCCCTCTCTGAGAACAGGAGGACTAGATCCTGTAACTCTAAATATTGGTTCTGATGTTGCCTTGTCTTTTGATTTTCCAAACTATCAAAACACGGGACACCAACATAATGGCGATCACGGTGGGACCCTGAGTAAAATCTTCAAAATTAAACACTCACTCCCTAGTATAACATAAGTAACCTTCTTCAAGCACTACCAAGCATAATGGTAATCGTTATAGGACCTTTTGAATCAGTAACAAACTAAGTACCCCTTAGGATTCTCTTTGAACCTTATCAAACCTTGAAGGATTCAGTTACCAAGCCATAAGAGTAAACTTTGTATGTTTAACACCCTAGCTAAGTGTTAAATCAGATTTAGGACACTCTCTTAACCTATAAGACCAAAATAACTCAGAAAAACCCAAAAAAATTTTAGTTTGGCTTCATAATAAACTTGGTGGTGGACCATAAAACCTTTTACCTCCAAAAGAGCTAAAAATTTCCACCTGGCGACTCCACAATCCTAAAAAGAGACCTTAAGACTCCATTGGGAAGACCCCAAGTCTTAATAGCATCATACAAACTCAGGTAGAAGGCTCTAAGATTAAAATTTTCCTTCTTCTGAAAATATCAGTTAGCCTCATAAATACTGTCATATTTGGTTAAAACTTTCTTTTTAACTGGGTCTGAAAAACATAGCATAGTGGCTCCTAGAAAGATTCATACTAGAGCCTACCCTGATCCAAACCCACCAGAAGTAGTTGAAAACCCTGAAAGTATCCTTAGGAAATCTCCTAAGATTAAATTATCAACTGTTTTCAGATCACCCTTGAGAGCTAATTCAGTTCCCGAACATCTTTCAGCTCTACAAAAATCTCAAGTTGACTTAGTAAATCCATTTAGAACTAGGTCTCTTGGTGATTTAGATCAGTTAGATTCTGAGTCTTCACTATCATCTCCTGAAACAAGTGAACACCTTGGTAGCAGAGAAACAACACCTCCTAATTTACATTTCCTTCACAACTTAGGTGTCTCTCATCCTGGTCCATCCACTTCTTCTCACCTTACATCCACTATTCAAACCACTCCACTTCAACCCACTTTCCCTTTGGTTAATCCACCTCTTGTAAATCCACCTCCACCACATATCATGGCAACATGGTATGCTCCCCTAGTCCTTCCTACACCATTAGTCAACCTTCCACAGGACTATCAGTCCAAAATTCCATTATATGATGCTAACAATGATACGACTGCATCACAACATGTGGATAAGATGAATGACTACTTTGACAGAAATGAAATTGATGATGATTCTGTCAAACTTAGATTATTTGCTTAGAGTCTGGGGGGAGAAGTAAGAAAATGGTTTAAAGGCTTAACCCCCCATAGTATCAATGATCTCCAAGCTTTCCATCAAAATTTCTTAAACAAATGGGAAGTGAATAAGAATCCTCTCCAAGTCCTTTCTTATTACAAGAACCTCCATAGAAACACTGGGGAAAGTGTACAAGCTTATTGTACTAGATTCAACAGTATCTATAATGCACTGCCCCCAGAACTAAAACCTCCACAAGGCTCAGCTTTAAACAAGTTTCCTGAAGGGTTTGATTCTGACATGACCAATCAGCTGAGAGAGAGAGATTTTGCAACTCTTGAAGATATGCAAAGGGGTGCTCTTGCCGTGGAAGTCAATTTAATGGAGAAGAGAGCGAGAATGAAAGCTGAGAAGAGAGTATCTTTTAAAGAGGAATCCACTCCTACTTCAAGCTCAAAGATGGAGAAGATGTTGGAAGAAATGATGAAAGAGATGAGCATAATTAAGAAAGCACAAGAAAATCAAAACTAGACTTCTCCTCAAAATAGAAACCAGAATTTTAGAAGAAACCAACCTCCAAAAAAACCTAGGGAAGATGATCAGCAGATCACTCCTCCTTTTCATCAGAACTATGTAGATCAATATGAGGAAGATATGGAGATGGAAAATTTGGAAGAATCTCACGTAAACTTAATTGGATCAGACAGTGGAGATGATGTTTTCCTCACTGAGGAAGAACAAGGTTTCTTCTCCTATGATCAAAATACAAACACCTATGAAGATTCTGATGACTATAGGTTGGGTTTTGAAAATGCAATCATGGAGGTACACAAACAGTATGATCTTAGGAGCAAGGGAAACATAGATAATTCAAGAGATAAGAACACTAGCACTGCTGTCAAGAAAAATGTAGAAAACCAGCCCAAAAAGACAACAGAGAAAACCAACATTTTGGCTAAAAAACCAGACTTAAACAAATATAAAGGTGTCCAGCTAAATGTTGAATAGAGTACCCCTAGCACTTCAGCTAGTGGTCCTAATAAAACTGCCCCAATTACCAGTCCAAACAAAGTTCAGCAAATCAAAATTGCTAAAAAGAATTCAATTGAAAAAACAGATGTAAATACAAACAAGTCAATTATTCCTTTCAGCCTGGAGGGAGAGATTGCTAAGATAAAAATTACCATCCCCCTAGCTGAGCTAGTAACCCAAGAGGTGTACAAAAACCAAGTTTTGAAAGCTTTGAACTTAGGAAGTGATACAGACACTTTAGACTTGACAGATGACAAACCTGAGTTGTTGTTTGGTCCAAAAGTTGAAGGGAAATACCAAGAAGGGGCTGTCCCTCCCTTCTATGTTAGCTTGAACATACACGATAAAATTTTACACAATGCCATGTTAGATTCAGGAGCTTCACAAAATCTAATGCCCAAAGTGGTAATGGAGAGCTTAGGCTTAGAGATTACTAAACCATACAAAGATTTGTATTCTTTTGACTCTAGCCGAGTCAAATGTTTGGGCTTAATCAAAGATTTATGTGTTAATCTAGCTCAGATCCCTGCTAAGAGTCTAGTTATGGATATAGTTGTAGCTGACATTCCCCCTAAGTATGGCATGCTCTTATCAAGATCTTGGGGAGCCAAACTTTAGGGAAGCCTTCAAATGGACATGTCTTATGCCACCATCCCTGTTTTTAACCAAAACAGAAGACTATACACGGTGAGCAACCTAGACAAACCAAACAACACTCCAATCTATTCTACTCATTCAAGTTTAGATTCCTTTATATTATGTAACGAAGATGAAATTACTCAACAAGATAAAGAGAAAATAGACCCAATCAGTTCGCCAGAACAATCCAATCCTCCCCTCAATCAAACTCAAAACATTAACAATCAACAGCAACAAGAAAATGGAAATAGGAATGACATACTTTGGACGATAAACTTTGATGGATCTTGTAATAAGACAAGTGCAGGAGCAGGCGTGTGGATTCAAAATACAAATCATATTTTTTCATATAAATTGGATTTCCCATGCACTAATAATATCGCCAAGTATGAAGCACTTCTCCTAGGCTTACAATTGCTTAAATAGTTAGAAGCCAAGAGGATATCAATCTTAGGAGATTCTGAACTTATCATAAAACAAATCAAAGGAGAATACTCAGCCAGAAATCCGAGGCTTAGGGAATATCGGAACGCCGTTCTCGATTTATTGAAAACCTTTGAAAAATATGAACTTGCTTTCATTCCTAGAGCGTTTAATCATTTAGCAAATGAACTCGCTTTCAAAGCTAGTAACTGTCATATACCTGAGATAAATGAACAGCTTAGCGTAAAGGTAAAACATAGGCCTGCAGTACCTGATAACGAAGATCACTGGCAAGTATTTGATTCTTACCAACACATAGATGATTTCTTAATGTCAGAAAATGATTTCACCATACCAACATCATAATCTAGCCATAATGAAAACTTTCCATATATCGAAGAAATCCTAGAGGCTGAAATAACACACTCTGCTGATATAAATCATTATGAAAATCCGTTTGAAGCAGAGTTAATTGACAACGTGGACCAAAAAGACCTGGAATTTTTAGAATGTAAAAACGGTTCAATTCCAAGAGGTCTTTCACCTTTGGAACACCTTTTCGACTTTAATGATGTAGCCAAAGAACCAAAAATGGAGCCTGTAGAAACAAACGTAGAAGAACACAACATAGGCTCCCTAACAGAACCCAAGATGATTAAATTGTCCAGCACTCTTCCAACTCACATGAAATCCTGATACATTGACCTGTTTAAGGAGTTTAAAGATGTTTTTTCCTGGGCATACACAGATCTGAAGTCTTACGATACCAACATCATTTAGCACAAGATTCCCCTAAAGGAAAATCAAAAGCCTTTCAAAAAAAAAACTAAGGAGAATAAACCCACTTTTATTACCTTTAGTTAAAGCCGAAATTGAAAAGATGCATGATGCTGGCATTATAGTGAAAGTTAGATTTTCGGAATGGGTATCAAACTTAGTTTCTGTTAGGAAAAATACAGGGGAAATCAGGCTCTATATCGACTTCAGAAACTTAAACAGAGCATCCCTAAAAGACAACTACCCATTACCCAAGATGGATCATATACTTCAGAAGGTAGTTGGGTCAAAAAAGATATCACACTTAGATGGGTTCTCGGGTTACAACCAGGTGTTAGTGTTCCCAAGTGATCAAATCAAAACTACTTTTACCCCACCTTGGGGCACGTTTATGTATGTCAAAATACCTTTCGGGTTAATGAATGCAGGGGCCACCTTCCAAAGGGCCATGGACATAGCCTTTTCTGAAGATATTGGCTATTTCATAATTATTTACCTTGATGACATAAATGTCTTTTCAAAAACTGATGAAGAACATTTGACCCACTTAAGAAAATTTTTTGAGAAGTGTAGGAAATTTGGCTTGTCATTGAATCCCAAGAAGACACTCTTCAGTCTCCAAGAAGGTAAAATTCTTGGTCACATAATTTTAGAAGAAGGGATCAAAATAGACCCTACAAGGATAGATGGCATATTGCAAATTAGCCATCCAAGAAGCCTCAAAGAATTACAATCTTTCATTGGAAAGATAAATTTTTTGAGAAGGTTTATCCCCAACCTTGCTGAGCTATTAAAAAACATTACAAACATGCTTAAGAAATATGTGGGTGTAAAATGGACTTTACCAGCTAAACAATCATTTGAATTGGTCAAACAAGCTCTTAATCAAACACCAGTCCTGATTAGTCCAAATTTTACCAAAGATTTTTACATCTTTTCTTTTGCATCTGAACATACAATAGCTGCAGTTTTACTTCAAAAGAATGATTTGGGGCAAGAAAAACCAATATCCTTTTTTAGTAGGGCCTTAAGAGATGCTCCCCTCAAATATAATATCATGGAGAAGCAAGCCTTAGCATTAGTGAAAGCATTAAAGGAGTTTAGGGTCTATATTTTACACTCTCACATAATTGCTTTTGTTCCACATACTGTTGTCAAGGACATTCTAAGTCAAGACCGTGATGGTAAAAGGGGAAAATGGATTGCAACTATTCTTGAATATGACTTAGAAATTAGGCCCACCAAACTAGTTAAAGGGAAAGGATTAGCAAAACTTATGGCTGAGTCTAACTTCCAAGCACTAGACATGAATATGGTGGATGTGTTGGAAGAAATAGAAGAATCTGATGCTCCTTTTATTGAAGAAAATTTTCTCAATTCTCCTTGGTATGCTGACATTATTTATGTGCGTTTATATTTAAATCCCCCTCCTTCTTTGTCTAAAACCAAAGCTAGATTCTTGAAACAAAAGGCTTTGAGTTTTTGCATCTTGGATGGGGTGTTGTATTGGAAAAATGTTGTTGGAATTTTTCTTAAATTTTCACTTGAAGATGATGTAGGAAAGATCATACATGAGTTGCATGAAGGAGAATGTGGAGGACACCTCTACTAGAAGACCACAGCAAACAAAAATCTTAGATCTGGTTACTATTGGCCTACTCTTTTCCCAGACACTCAAAAGTTAGTCATGTCTTGCCATAAGTGTCAAATTTTTGATGGCAAAAGAAAACTTCTTCCCTTGCCCTTACATCCTATCAGAGTTGAGGCACCTTTCCAACAATGGGGGCTGGACTTCATTGGGGAAATTAATCCATCCTCCTTAGCTCAACATAAGTGGATCCTCACAGCCACTGACTTCTTTACCAAGTGGATAGAAGCTATACCCTCCAGAAATGCTAATGACTCTGTCATTATCAAGTTTCTTGAAACAAATATCCTATCCAGATTTGGTTGTCCCAGAAAAATCATAACATACAATGCTGCTGATTTTAAATCTAAGAATATGGTTGACTTCTGTTACAAATACCACATAACCTTGGGCCATTCCACTTCTTACTATCCCCAAGGAAATGGATTAGCTGAATCTTCCAACAAGAGCCTCATCAATATCATTAAAAAACTATTGGAACAAAATCAGAAATCATGGCACAGTAAGCTGGTTCATGCCTTGTGGGCTGATAGGTTAACTACAAAGAAATCAATAAATATGTCCCCCTATCAGTCAGTTTATGGCATGGATGCAGTTTTTCCTACCTCATTGGGAGTTCCAGTCATGAAGCTCCTACAAGAAGTGCAGAGTGAAGAGAATGATATGCATATAAGAATCAACCAAACAATCCATTTACATCAGACCAGAGAGGAATTATATGAAAGAACACAGTTAGTCCAAGAAAATATGAAGAAACTATTTGATAAAAGGACTAAGGCAAACAATTTCCAAGTTGGGAATGTTGTTCTTAAAGGGGATTCAAGAAGATAAGAGAAGGGAAAACATGGCAAGTTTGAGAACTTGTGGAAAGGGCCATATATTATCCATGCTGAGAGGGGTCACAATACATTTTTCTTGAAAGAATTAAATGGAGAAGATCTGTATGGAGGTCCTGTCAATGGCAGGATGCTCAAGCATTACTTCTGTCAAGAATCTTAAGTTTCAAAGCCTTTTATATTTTTTTCCATTATAAATATTTCATCCACCATTGCATTCAAAGTTGTAAAAAACAAAAATACAAAAACAATGAAAAGAAAGAAAAGAGGCCAGATTTTCAAAACAAGAAAGGTATAGCCCCATACCAAAAAAGAGAAATAAATCTAAAAGTGTGCAAGCTCAAATGCCACTCCTGAAAAACACACTTCTAGTTAGTCAAACTGTTTAATCTTGACTAATTAGCTTTAAATTTTCTGCTGATAGGGTAGTGAATTTGATTTTCCAAACTGTTTAACTTGGCTTATCAGTAGATAGTTTAGGATAGAAATTAAAGGTTCAAACATGCTCAAAATCTGAACCTAAGGTTGCAAAGAGAGATGACTCAAATATGTTTTATTTTCTGAGTAAAAAAAGATGTAAAAATTTGGTTCCAATTAGCTCAAAATCTGAACCAGAGGAAAAGGAAAGACAACTCAATAAGAGTCAAAACAGAGCTGTAGAAAAGAGGAAGGAAATGTTTTCAAATTTCAGATCTTAAGCCTTCCATTTTTTATTTAATTTTGTAAAATAAATGTCTATGTGCAGCATGTCTTTTATGCCATAGACCAGCATCAAGTTAGACTGTTCAATCCTGACTTGAGTGCTTTTCAATTTCTGTTGTAGAATTCAGAGAATAAAGATCTGTTGGACAGTTTAATCCCAACAGATAGTAGAATAGGTAGAGAAGCTTTTGGACTCAACTGTTTAATCTTAGTTCAAGGAGAAATAAGGAGTAGAATTAGCTTAGATTTCCCGCTTTCAAAAGAATAAAATGTTGTAAAAGAGTTTTCCAATCCAAGTGCACTCTAATGAAGAAAAAATTTTAGATCAGTAGGATTGGGTAGGTAGAAAGTTGTATTGATGAAGATCCATTGCTTTTATGGTTGCTAATATGTTTTCAGAGCACATTATCCACAGAAAGAAAGGTAACCCAATGGATTAGGCAACTGATCAGCCTCCCAGAGAACATTAAAGGATCAGGCACAGGTCAGGCTCCCAGAGAATGCAAGTCTGAAAGTTCTTGATGCCTTCAAGAAGGCACCATCCCCAAGTGGAGCCACTGTTAGCCACCTATAAACTTTGTTATATCAAAAGGTGGCTAAGACTGTTTGAGCCTTTAAGGAACAACTTTCATTGCTTAAAATTGTTGGTTCTTGAAGACTCTTGAAGACCTCCTGCCTTTTCTTCTGTCCAAAAATCTACTGATATTCCCATTTTACACTTAGAAATCCTGTTGATTTCCAGGTCAGAATACTGCTACAAAGTCATCATTTTCCCCTCCTCCCACTTCAAAAGCTAACCTCATTTTCTACCCCTTCATTTTCCATGAAAATCCCTCATTTGCATGTTTCTCCCCTTTCCACATCATAAAAAACCCTTGATAAGGTTCTAAGACCCCTTCTTAGCCTTATCAGAATCCTCAAATTCCTTCGAAAATCCTTGAAAAACCATTAAAAATGCATATTCTATGTATTGTGGACTTAAGCCCCTAGGGCTAAGTCTTTAAACCTTTTCCCTCCATATACCCTGGTGCGAGAACCAAATGCCAGTCCTTCTAGCACTTATCGCATTGCCCATATGCAATTATCCCCCTTCCTTTTAACCCTCTGGTCATATAAATCTCCACGCTCCCAAAGGCCCCATAGTCGGGCGCCTAATCATATTTTATATATATCCCGCCCTTGAAAAACATTAAAACCTTATGTATTTTCAAAACTTTGGGTTTTTGTGATTTTCTAAAGGTTCTGACAGTCCGAGTTCTAAGCCCCCTCCACCGTTGATCTGATCTGCAAATCGACGGTGCGGAGTCCGTCTCCCCAGTGGTCCCCACCTTCCACTCACCCGTCCAAAACCGCGTGGTATTCATCGCACCGCCTTTGGGCGAAAGCCCTTTTTCCCCAATTTCCAGCGATTCCATACATCGCGTGACACACGTCCTGGGCACTATTTGGAAAACCACCGTCCATCGCGCATTATCGTTCAGACGTGGACGCCCAGCGATATTTCCATGGACCGTCCGAACTGAAGCTACCCATCCAACGACTATCACTTGCCGAATATGCCCGACACTTAACGTGGTCCTGACGCAGCGGTAAATCAATTTCCACCGTCGATCTGATCTGCATATTGATGGTCCACATTCCATCACCATGTTTCCTCCGTTTGACTTTCAACCTCATATCCCGACCGTCGATCTCTGCGCGATCGACGGCTCAGATTCAATCTTCTTCCGCCCATTCTACGATCTCTCCCGATTAATCCCGACCATTGGATGATGCCATCCAACGACCATGCTTCCTCCACATGTCCTTTGAAGCAGTCAACCTATATATGCATGATTTTATAACATTTTTTTTATTTTGCAGGGTTTTAAGTGATTTTCCGCTATAATTGAAGAAATTTGAAAGTAGAGGGTAACGATCCTCTCGCCTTCGATTCACCAAGAGAAATTCCTTCGCGGACTCTGAATTCATGTTTTAATCAATCAATCATACAATATTGATGCCACATAACCCCGCGCGACCCTGCACACCAGCAAAAACCATGGATTTGGCATAGTCAGAGAGTATCGGTGATGAAGACCCAATTTATTAGAACAGAGGATTAAAAGGCAGATTTTGCGGGGATCACGGCTAAGAATGTTTATCAAAAGCCTAATCCCCGATTTAAAACACAGTTTAAAGAAGATCTAAAGTGTTTTATCAAGCAGGAATGCCTCCATCGCCACATCTAAGGCAAATTGATTCCTCTCAGCTACCACAAAGCCACCTATGTCTGGAAGCTTTCAACCAGAGGCCGAATTTATTGATCAGGAATATATATTTGCCTCAAAACACAGCCAAAGAGGAAACCCTGCCAAGGAAATTAATGATAAACATCTACAGAGTTACTTCGACGCCACACAGAGCCTCAAAGGTCAACAAAAGCTCCCACCGAGCTTAATCTTTATGTAAAAACATTTAATACAGAGCATACATGTGTAAATTTCTTCATTGAGCCCCTCCAAGGCCAAGAAACCATTAACTCTGTATTAATTGTAATTTGAGATCTTTTATCAGATCTCACCTCCTCATTCTTCTATATATACTATTGCAGAAGGCGAGTGAGGGGTTGGTTGTTGTTTGATCACAAGTTGTAATACTGAAACTCTTTGAAATAAATACATAGTCCTTTGAAGTTGAAGAACAAATTGAATTCTTGGAGGTCTTGATGATGTTGTTGCATGCTTGTTCCTGAGAAGGCTCTATCATTGGATCCATGAGCTTGGCTGCTGGTGAAGTATTCTAAAACTGTTTTATGTTTTCCTCTGTTTTCATTATGTTCCATAATTTCTTACTACAGTAGGTTGAAAGTTTTAGGCTAAGAAATGTCTCTTGGAAGCACCTTAGACCTGTTCATCCTTCACTGTTTCATGTTTTCTTCTGCTGAAGTATTTTAGAGGCTTTAAACTTTCTCTTTAGTCTTCATGCTCGTTTATTTCCTTGATAGTTCGAACAGTTGGTTTCAGCATGATTTATGGTTCTCCCTGCTTGTCTGCTACCACTTAAAAACCGTTATTGAAGTCTCCCTTGGAAGTTCTTTGCTTATAGTGAATCAAAGAGGTCTGTTTTGATCTTGCCCTTTGTCCTCATTTAAACAGTTGGCTTAAAGGTCTTTATAGTTGTAATCATAGATGTGTTAGGTGTTCCCTCTTCTATGACTGCAATTATCAGTAAATCTTTTATGTTTTCTAAGTCATTTAAAATAAAATATTTGAGGAAATAGGGTGTTCCCCGAATCTTAGATTTCATGTTAAAAGTTGTTTGGAGATCATTATTTGCTTAAAGTTGTGATTTGTAGAATTTATGGTTAGCCCTGTCTATCAAAGAACTCTTTATTGTTCAAATTATGCTTTCAAATTTCCCTTTGTTGAGAATTACACCTCTTTTTCCAAATCATTAATGTTCATCTCATTCCAAAAAACAAAGGATCCTGTGGCCAAGTTAGATTTGCCCTTTGATATCCCATATCCATTGATGAGTTTGTTGTGGCCTTTTCTTGACTCCATTGCCCAATGAACCAGATATTTCTCTGTCCTATATATATTTATTAGGCCTTTCATGTTCTGTTGTATCAATCCAACCAACCAAACAAAGAAACAAACACCTGCACTTAATAACTAGTCTAAAATGTACACTCTAAGCACACAAGATAAACCTTTGCAAACAAAATTTTGAGAGATCCCTCTCTGAGAACAGGAGGACTAGATCCTGTAACTCTAAAGATTGGTTCTGATGTTGCCTTGTCTTTTGATTTGCCAAACTATCAAAACACGGGACACCAACATAAGGTCTCTTCTGAAATTTGGGTTTTTATTTTTGTTTTGGTGGTTGTTTTGGTTTTCTCTAGGAGGCACTCTATCATTTAGATTTATTTTTTCAAGCATCCTCTCCATTACCGTTACTAAGTTGTGAATTTTGGCATCGGATGATGAGGTTGATGCCATTATTTCATCCTTGTATATAACTCTTTTTTATGCTTTAAACCTAGCTCTTTTCTCAATCAGGTTTGCTTCCACACTTAAGGCTCCCCTCTGCATATCTTCTAAAGTTGAGGGGTCTCTTTCTATTAACTGGTAGGCCATTTCAGGATCAAAGCCCTCTGGAAATTTAGCCAAGACTAATTCTAATGGAGGTTTCATGTCTGGGGGAAGTGCATTATAAGCACTATTGAATCTAGTGCAATAATCCTGGACACTTTCCCCAATGTTTCTTTTGAGGTTGGTATATTCTGAAAGGATTTGGAGAGGGTTCTTCCTAATTTCCCATTTTTTTATGAATGTTTGATATAAGTAAGGAATATCATTAATTTTGTGAGGATCTAAGCCCTTAAACCATTTCTTCGCTTCTCCTCCTAAACTTTGAGCGAAAATTCTCATCTTAATGGTCTCTTCTTCTATTTCCATGTAATCAAAAGCATCATTCATTTTATCTACATGTTGTTGGGAAGTAGTAGGTTAATTTCGAGTGAAATGGGGAATTTTGGATTGATATTCATTGGGTAAAGGAACCAAAGGTTGTGGTAACACTAGAGGGGCATACCATGCTGCCATGATGGGAAATAATGGGGGATTTACAAGAGGTGGATTTACAAGAGGGAAGGTGGGGTGAGTTGGAGTTCTTTGAACAATGTATGTGTGTATAGGAGTGGAATAAACATTTGGGCCAGCAAACTAATGATGAGAAGATTTGTTATGGAAGGAGTTGAAATGATGGAGAAGCTAAGAATCAGGTGGAGTGGAAGGTGAAGCTTCTCTGCCAAAGCTCTATTGCAAATCTGTGGTTTCAAAATCAGCTTGGTTTAAATCACTTTGAGACTTATTTCTAAATATGTTCTTTGTGTGAGGTAAGTCAAAGTGAGGATCTTTCAAGACTGTGAGACTTTCAGGGACAGATCTCGTTCTTGGGATGGTCCTATCAGTAGTTGGTTTTCCAGATCTATAATTTTGCCACAAAATATTCTCTGGATTGTCAACTATGGCAAGAGGGTTAGGATCTAGATGGGATCTAGAATCGACCCTATGTGAAGCCAGATTTTAGTTTCCAAAATTTAGAGAGGCTGAGGTTTTTAGGACTGTTTTACTCTCATAGTGATTTCTATAATATGGGAATAGGTTTCTAAACTTCCTCAGGGATGGTTAACACAATCCTATGGAAAACTAGAGATCTAGAGAAGTAATAGGCCTACTAGGGCTAGTGGAGTCGCCAGGTGGAAATTTTTAGCTTTTCTGAAGGTAAAATTTTTTATGGTCCACCACGTATGATTTATTTGAAAACCAATCTGAAATGTTTTTGGTTTTTCTGAGTTTTTATGTGGTTATATGGTTGTGAGAGTGGCCTACACCTGATTCAAAACTTAGCTAAGGTGATGAAACAAACAGAGTCTACTCTATGGCTTATCAGCTGATTTCTCCAAGGTTTGATAAGGGTCTTCTTATAATCCTAAGGTTCACTGATTCAGATAGGTCCTATAATGATTACCATTATGCTAGTAGTGCTTGAAGAAAACTATAGTTCACTTGAATGAATACTGAGTGTCTTGTTTAGGGACTTTTACTCAAAAAGGTCCCACCGTGATCGCCAAAATGTTGGGTTCCTGTGATTTAACAGATTGGCATACTAAATGAAAAGGCAACCTCAGAACAAGTCTTTAGAGCTCTAGGAACTAGCCTTTCTAGTCTCAGAGAGGGATCTCTCAATTGTTTCTAAAGATGCAATATTGTTTGCTTTTAAAGTTTGATTTTAGGGTAGTTATGATGCATGAGTTTGTTTGATTGTTTGATGGGACATGATGATCTAGGCAACATAGATAGAAAAGGGAAATCTCTAAGTCATTGGGAAATGGAGTCAAGTGGAAGTTGTAACAAGTTTTTAAACATATCAAGGGTATCAAAGGGAAAATATAACTTGGCCAATGGATCTACAAAGTCTTTCAAGTGAAATGAAATGAACATTAAAGGTTTAGAATGCAAAGTAGAACTAAGGGCAATTAAGAATCCTTAATTATATGTACTTATCAACAAAGGGACTTAAAACATTATCAGAACATGAAGAGGTATTCCATATATAGGGCTAACCATAAATTCTAGAAACTACACTTCAGTAAATAATAGACAAACTTTTCAAATGAAATCTAGGAGTTGAGGAACGCTCTATTTCATCCAAAGATTTCACATTCAAGGATAAGAAAACATAAAAGATTCACAAATAACTACATTCATAGAAGAGGAAACTCCTAAACATCTTTGATTACAGCTATAAATACCTTCAAAATAATTATTTGAGCAAGTACAAAGGGTATGATCAAAACAGACCTCTTTGACAACTTTGGACAATGGTACTTTGAAGGGAGACTTCAGAAACAATTTTTTAAGTAGAATCAAGTAAGCAGGGAAAATCATAAATCATTCTTGAGGCCAATTGTATTGAACTATTTAAGAATTAAACAAGCATAAGGGTTCAAGAGAGAAATTAAGAATTCTCTAGAATACCTCAGCAGAAGAAACATAAAACAGTGAAGAGTAAACAGGTCTAAGGTGCTTCTAGGAGACATTTCTTAGCCTAAAATTTTTACTCTAATGTAGTAAGAAATGATGAAACAAAATGTAAATAGGAAAAATATTAACAGATTAGAATACTTCACCAATAGCCAAGCTCAGAAAAACAATGACAGAGCTTTCTCCATAAACAAACAAGACAAAACATCCACAGGCTCCAGAACATCAAATTTCTTTCAACTTCAGCAAAACTATGTATTACTTCAAAGAGTCATCAAATGCCCACATACAATGAGTTCGAATACAATATTTATGTTGAAAATGAGGAGGTGGAACTGATATAGGGTCCAAGTGTTATTAATTACAGAGTAAATGCATTCCTGACCTTGAAAACCATGCAAGGCATAAGGTATGAACATGTGTGTAACTACTTCTCTGTTTAATAACTTTGTCTTAACTTTATAAGGATAAAATAGGTGAAAAGTTTGACATTGAGGCATATCTTTATCTTTACATTAACTGTCTCGACAGTTTAAAATATCTTCTACCTATGCAATAACTGCCAATTTGTCTTTATGGACAGAAAGTAGGCCACAGGTGGCAGTTAGATTTTTTGGATGAATAACTGCCTCTGTTGATGTATTCGAGGCTATTTAGGCTTAACTTGCCTTAATTTAATCATTAAAAGTGTGTCTAAGGCCTGATCTGTTTAGCCTTCATAATCCATTATACTGCCCTTTTAACACTTCTCGGACTTCTTTTAAATTTATGTTCCTCTGTCTTTAACCATGTTTTCTTCTTTAATCTGCCAATTAAACTTTTAATCTCTTGTCTACCTCTTTTGGTTCCCAAACTTCATTAATTTTCTCTGCTTATGCGTGTAGGAGGCTCCTTTGATGCGTTGGAGGGTTTAAAAAAGGATCAATGTTGATGAGGCATCGATTAATCATTGATACAAAACCATGGATCCCTTTCTTCTTTAATTTACAGAGCCTCGGATCGTCATCCAAAGGCCTTTGCCACTTGAAATGGCCATGAGATGGCTTTTAAGCCTAAGCCACTGTTTAAACCTGCACATTTAAACAAAAACAATTAATTAAAAAAAACCCGTGCTTTTGTTGATTTACTGCATTTCAGAGGTTTGGCGAAGGTGGAGGAGTAGTGCAGAGGGAAGGGAAATGCATGAGAGGAAGGGTCCCACAGGCGAAACCAGGAAAAATCCATGAAAAAATTGAATTTGGCGTAGAAATTGGGAAAGCGGTTTTCTGCGGAAAAAGGAGGTTTTCGCATTGAAGTTGGGCAGTTAGCGGTTTTTGGTGTTTTGAACGCGATTCCATATAGGTGATGACACATGTCCACCCCAATACCTCCTATTTTGCATGCAAGATGCACGTTGGAGGGGTTTGGCAATTGGAGCGCATCAACCGTCTGATCTACGGGGATGCAGATCAACGGTGGTAAGCGAGCGTGATGGAATGAAGTTGGTCGGTGGAAAGGGATGGTGGAGGACAGGTGGCAGGACAGGATTGGATGACGGGAGGAAAGTGGTAGGTGGGCCTAATGGATGCGTCAACTGTTTTTTCGTGTAGCAGAAAGGTTGGGGGTGGGGCACGAAACCTTGGGATTAACGTGGGTTGTTGGATTGATAAGATCAACGGTCAAGATAGGTTTGCAGGGTGAATAAAAAAGGTTGTTGTCGGGAGGATGGAGGGTGAGAGGGGAAGAATGACCGTCGTTGGATCAGAGGGGATCAATGGTCGAGATCTATTGCGGGGGGACCGGGGGGTATTGGCCAATTTCCTACTCTGTGCTCCCGCAGTGAATCTTAACCGTTCATCTGTGATCTCCCTTAGTCAAGTTGGTCAACTGCGGGGGCACCAAAGGGTTGACTTGCAAACCGAGAAGTGCCCGCGAGTGGAGTTAGCGGGAGCTGTTAGATCCGTCAAGATCTACAGTGAAGATCTGCGGAAGGAGAAAGGTAAGTTGGGTGGGTAGATTATGAAGTGAAGGGGGCTGAGGTAAAGGCGGAGAATGGTCATGTGGGGGGAAAAGGGACAAGGGCTAAGGAAAAGGGGTTTAGTCCTAGTCGATGGTCGCGGGGTGAGGTTATATGAACAGAGGGGCGGAAGAATTTAAGCCCTCGAGGGCTTAAGGCCCAATTTTTGTAAAAGAGTGGAAAAAAGGCTAAAATAAAGGTTTTTTGGCTTTTTTAAAGGCTTCCGATAAGGGTAAAGAGGGGTTTTAAACCATACAAAAGAGTTTATAATGGTTTAGAGGGGTTTTTAGAAGAAATGGGGAAAAACGAAGGGAAAAAGGTCTTTTTATAGGGAAAAATACTAATATAGAAAATAGGGGTAGGAATGATAAGATGAGGGAAATGAAATGTAGATGAAGATGGTGGAAATAGCCTGAAATAGTTTTCCTTTTTGAATCAGCAAGGCTTCTTTGAAGGATTTCTTGTGGAAACAGCAGTGAAGATGATTTGTAAGATAAAATACACCAAAAAGGCTTCAAGAACTAGCAGTTTTCCAGGAAGATTGCTTCTTGAAGGCTTAAGAACATATTTAGCCATCATTTGGTATAACATAAATTATAGATGGCTAACACCCCCACTGGATCTGCGCTGCAATTGGAAGTAGAACTTGCCTCAAGCCTGATAGTGGATCAAATCAGCAAATACGCCTCCAAGATTCCTCAAAGGAAGAGGTGAAATCCTTGCATAGGAAGTCCAAATGCTAAGCAGCACAATTCTCTACTAAGCAGCAGAGAATAGTATTTGTCTAAGTAGACAAGATACTCAAAAATATAATCAATCAACAACCTTATCTTGTTGCCTTCCCTTTCGCTTTATAAGATGAAAGCCTTTGCAGACCCTAAACCACCTTGATGAGTTGGCTCCTTTCACATGAGGGGCCTCCTTCTAGAACTGTGTTGTCCCTTCATGAGATATATTGAACCTAGACATCACTGTATATTTGGTCAAGGTTGACCCAGTCTCACAGCTCAAACCCCTTTCACACCTGAAAGTGATTTATTTACATGGCCCTAATTTATCTGTCTTCACTTGGGCATTGATTTATTTAGTCTTTTTAGGAGTTTTACATGTCCTCCTTTATTCATTTATTCATGCAACAGAAATTAAAACAAAAATGAATATTCCTCTTAGCTTAGGCTAAGTAGGAATATTACACTAACTATCCCTCCAAAGATAGCTCATCATGCATAACATCCTCAACAATCAACGATAGGTAGCTATCGTCTGGAAAATCCATCACATATATGGATGCCTCTCTACCTATCACCTCTTCATCAATGATGGATACATCTCCCAACACCTCATCAACCTCTTGTGTGCTACTATCACCTGGAAACACGAAAATTGCGTAAAACACCTCATCAATGGATGGCCCTCTAAGTGTATGCTCTACTCTCTCCAATAGGGTGTCAACTGGAGCTACCAAAGGGATCTCCAACAAGGTTAACTCTTGTGTCACACTAGACACATCAACATGCTCCTCACACTCTTGTGTGTCCACAATTTCATTCTCAACCTCTTCCTTACACTCCTCATATATAAAGCCAGGACTCCACAAGAAGAAACGACCCTTGGTCTCACCCTCTAGCCATGCTCCTATACATTATGATCACATCCTTGACCTATGCTTCTCAGGTTCATCCAGAAAATGAGGCATGGTAAGACGAACAAACTGGCCATACATATGGGTTTTGTACTATTGGGGTGTGCATGCACATGGTTGGCTTCTTTGTTGGTTTTTGTAGTCGCCACAACACCCTCCAAAATTTGGCACCAGTTTGAAATTTCAGAGCCCCTGTTACTTCTAATAAGGACGATCTTGTTCCAGCCACTGCAATGAACCTTAAATATACCACCTTGGATAGGTAATCTCAGCCCAAAAGATGACTTCAAGTTTTTTCTAAGTAAAGTTGCAAAAAATTCGCTCTTCTTCCAAACTTCAACAAGTTGCGACTTAGCAACCTTGTGACTTGACCAAGGTTGCCAAGTTGCAAACTGTGTCAAAATTCAATCTTTGTGACTATGTGACCTTACGACCCAGCGACCTCTAGGTCATGAGGTTAAAAGGTTGTGAGGTCGCATACTCACTCGACTGAGCCCGATTTGTGACCTTTAGACCTCCATTAATGACCACACGCGCGACCCCTTTATAAATAAAAGGGTCGTTTAGGTGGCATTTGACCTGCACAATGAAGAAAACAAGACGTCTGACAAGCCAATCAGAGTGCAATTTTTTCTAGGTAGGTTGCTGAAACTTCTTACAGTTCCTGTTTATTTCCTATGGCCCTACCTACCCCAAACCTAAGCTATTAGTTACCTTAGATACCCCTCAGTTGCAATCCTTAGCCCTCACTGTCACTCCAGCTAGGGTTTCCCTTACCCTTTCTGATCCTATAATGCCTAAACCCATTTTAACCCCTAATTTCTCCTCCTATCACTATGGCCACCCCTCCCTGTGAGCCCTTCAACTCTTATTTACTATCTTCCCTTAGAGTTTTCTCCCTGTTTTCCATTTCTCCCCGTGGGTCATGACTGCTTATTTTTCTTGAGAAAATCCCTAATGCAACCTCACAACCTCACGAACTGATCACTGAGTCACAAGGTCACAAAGTCCTTACTATCCACAGAATCACTAATTTGCGACCTTGTGACCTTGTGACCTTGCTACCTTGCGACCTGGTCGCTGAGTTGCTAAGTCACAGAGTCTCAAAGTCAGGATTTTTGACAAAAGCGTGACTTTGCGACTTCGTTGCTAGGTCGCCAAGTCACAACCTTTCCAAACTAGATTTTTTGAGATGATCACAGGTCACAGTGACACAGCCTGAGTAGCCAAGGCCTTATTTGGTACATTCAGTTCCTTTATTTTTTCTTTCACGCTGTCCATCTTATCATGTCACTGTTTTCTAAATATGCTAGGGAATATCGAAGTTGAGCTCGAGTTCATTTCTATCTCTTCGGCCTCAAGCGACATGGGGCCTCTAGTAGTTCGAAGGAGAAACAAAAGCCTAGAGATAGAGTTATCAGAAGGATACATGCCTCCTCCACCACCTCCCATATATGGAGATACTTCCTGTGTCTTTGGGAAAGGTGACAAGATGTTGTGGTATCAAGTCTACTAAGCATTCACAAAACAAGAATTCCCTGAAGACCTCTTAGACCGACAGGTATAAATTTAGGTCAAGAGGTCCAAGCTACATTATTTGGGTGCCCACCCACAAATCTTCCCATGCGCATAATTAGTCGAGTGGATCCTCCAAAAGGTGGACTCAAATTTCTGGTTTATCCACAATCACACCGGAAAACCATTTGCCAATTTGATTGGGAAGGATGCAGAAGTGTACTACTCACTCCTGACTAGGGAAGAATATTTCAACGCGCATTGGATCGCCACACATGACATGGCAGTACATGATACCTTGAAGGGTTGATGGGAGGACCCTGAGAAGTTTAAAGGGAATAAGGATCAGGAGTACAAGACTGAAGGCCTAAGAAAAGTATATAGGCTTGTCGCAGCTATGATGTGCAGGATGTATGGTAGGAAGGACACCACTATTTTTAGTGGAGCATGGGTTCTGCTCATGTACACAATCACCTCTTACGACACTCTTTTCAGCTGGGCACATCTATTAATGTTAGTTCTAAAGGTGAACATATCAGCAACCGAGGTACCAGAGGAGGGATGTGCTTCAGAGTTTTACATGGATTCATACCTCTTATATGTAGTATGCTCATGGTGAAATTTTGATGATTGGCTACATAACTGGGACACGTCACATAGTGGTCCTATCCACAATGATCTGAACATGTTCTGGGCTACCAGGTACAAGCAAGACATTGATCCCATCTCATACAAGTTCATAACCGCGCTCTACCGGAACCTTTTCAATGAATATCCTCCCCGCATGTCCAAAAGGGCCATGGAGATGGTGATCTAGGTAGCCCATTGGTTCCCCATCACAGAAGGCACCTTCATCAGTGTATTTGGATCATTTAAGGCACCTCACGCATTTCCCAAGTTTGTCATTGAAAAACTTCTATTGCAAGAGTTTTGCTATAAAATAACGAGCGGGTTCTCTAAGACACTAAGCAAGGGAAAGAAGAAACTATGGCCTACCCTCCCACTTACTATTGGTACCTATAAAATCAAAGACTTCAAAGAAGTGGAAGTGGAAGAAAAATAAATCAAGGGCTTTCAGTTCGTAAACTTAGCTCACAAGTATTATGACCTTGAAAGGATCGTCCTCGTACACTACAAGCGGGCCAAATTTAACTGGACGTACCAGCACACAGAGTGACCCATGGAAGAGAAATTAAAAAACTGGTACAATGCAAACAGGGAAGCAACCCCCGAAGGACAAGCCAATGTGGGTGGAGACCAAGAGAGTCGGTGCTAGGATAATCAAACTCTGCAAGAGAGAGTAGACACTTTGAAGTGAAAGGAACCCTCGGGAGGAGCAATAACTTCCCAATCCAAAAAGCCAAAGAATACTACAAGAAATGATCCTCCTAAGGATTAACATGAAGGAGGGGGCAAAGGGGCCGAGGAACAAATAGATAATGAGCAGAAGCAAAGATAGGAAGAACTCAAGAAAGCCCAAGATGCCTTGGTGCAGCAACATGAAGAAGAGAAACGAAGAAAACAGGCCGAAGAACAACAGAAGAAATGACAGAAAGAGGAACAAAAAAACAATTACTAAGTGGAAGAGGCCTGCAAGAAGAAGGAAGAAGAAGAACAGAAGAAGAGGGAAGCTGAGAATAGGTTGAAATAGGAGCAGGATAAAGAAGAAGTGGAAAGGAAGAGAAAGGAAGAAGAAGGTCAGAAGCTACAAATAGATCTATCCAAGGAGGTAGAGGGAAGCAGTTCACAACCCTCGAAAACCGAGAAGCAAGAAGACCTGCCACATATTGACGTACCCCCGAAAACCCCCATGACATGAGGAAATCTCCCGCTCTCAGAACTTTGCATCCCAGAGGAACATGAGGATGATTTACTGGATCTAACATGACTATATTACGATCACTACACTCATAATATCACGCAAGAAAGGAAAAAATGCCTTGCATGGAATACATGCAGGCCTCTCACAGTGACCATGGAGAAAGACATAGTCCTAGACACCAGGATTAACCCCATAATGATAGCATTGTTCGGATCCTATTTTTCAGTTGCCACAGAAGAGAATGTTAGCATTATGAGCATATAAATCTTGTTTCTACAGAGCAGACTCCAACCATCCGAACAGGGGGCCGCTCAAGAAGAGGAGGGAAATAAGGCCCTAGAAACTGAAAATCAAAGGCTCCAACTTGCACTCAATCAGGCCAGTGGGCTACAGGCTTCCATTCAAGGGGAGTTGGATATCTTAAGGAGCACCATGACACGGGTATGAGGAGATGATAACTATGAAACAAACAGTCTCTCCTTTGGTAGGGGCCCAAGAAGAAACAAGGAAAAAGGTTGCACAACTGAAGGAAGCCTCTACAGCACTATACGTCATACTCGAATGGTCTGAAAGGTACCCACAGGCACCTGCCACCTTGCCAAATAAGGACTGGATCAGTTCAGAATGATAAGGTATAGATACGTATGAAGCTGCAATCCAGAGACAAGCTCACAAAATATGTAGAGAAGGTAATGTCTGCCTATGAGCATCTCATCAATGGCATAGATTCGATGGCAGAAGTGCACCACATCCCTTCCTTAGGCATGCTCACCAAGCAAAGGATGAGGGAAGAGGTAATGCAAGATATCCAATCATTCTTATAACCCATAAAATAGGTAGCCACCTCAAAGGATCTCCCAACCTCCAAGGAAAATATCGCACAGTGCATTGTTACACTAGTCTAGATCTACACCAAGCTGGCCTTTCTGTTCAACTAGATCAACACAAAGAGGCGTACATTAGCTCTGGATGCTCTTGAATTGTTTCATAGGTTGGGAGAAAACATGTCCCAAATCACTCTAGTGGTCGTCGACTACCTAGCCTGGAAGACCTATCTAAAATAACAACAACATGTAGAAACCCCAGTCCTCTCCATCACAAAGTTGCTTCCTTGAAAATATTGGGTTAACAGGTCGTAGGAACAGGTAAGTCACAGGTCGCAAATGTTGCCTAGTCGCAAGTCGCAACCTCACTCAGGTTGCAAGTTGCAAATTTTCCCAGGTTGTATACCATACCAATAGTCAGGAAGATGAAAGGGCAGGGTAGCCCAAAGGTCATTTTTTATTCTATATGTATTCCATCGAGAGATAATGTAAGGACCTTTTTTTTGGACTCCAAAAGGAGAGAGAGAAAACTGTAAAACATTGAATGTATGATTCCGGGAATGAATATAAATGAATGTTTCTGACCCCACTATTGGATCTAATGGAAACTTATGTGTGTTGAAATTATGAATATTATGTTCTCATGTGCTTGGTATTATTTTTAATTGATTCATATGTGTTTATGTTCCTACATAATTTATATGTTTAAGCTCTTTGGATATATGAATGGTACGTGGATGTTTAGCATAGGGATATGTTAATGACTTAGTTATTTATATTTCCTTAATCTTTTGGAAACACACTTTAGAAATTGAAGGGTGTTTTGATCATAGTGAACCGTTTCTCTTATGTTCAAACAAGCCTCTATATGAGCATGGCCATAATGATGTTTTTCTAACAATACTTCTTTTGGATGCATGCTTTAAATATCACTTTGCTATTCATAATGTTTCATTTTCAGGAGAACCCATCAACCATTCTTCTTATATCGTTCGAGTAGTTGTACATTCTCATGATCTCAAAATACACCTCTATCTGAGAAAGGGCATACATCTCATCAATTTAACAGCAACTGGGCACACATACCGAACGGCATCCCAATCACAAATGGTGTAGAGTCTAGTTGGGAATTTATACCAGGAAGATCCCATTACTCTTGGTAAGGCATTTTTCCTCGTCAACATATTTGGTGCTAGGAGGGCATGATGGCAGGCTCCCACCATGCAACTAACATCCCTATGCACGCTCCAAAAAACCCCTTCCCCGGCCTAGAACGAGGAGATATCAGGTTTGAAAACACTGGTCTTCCACCTCCCGAGAATATCCCCCCTGAGGAGGACCCACCTTTCTACGAGGTCACGTTAGACCAACTAAGGGCTTTACGCCCACTCACCCATTATCTTGTTAGAGGTCTTCAAAACCTCCCTGCCACTGGTTCCCTGGCCAACCTGCGAACCCTCGGAACACATCATACTCGCTAGGGTGTCCTAGTCAACTCCGTGCCTTAAATCGTAAGACTAATGCTAGAGGAATATGTAGATGTGGTCGACCGGCTCTCAATTGAACCTCCCGATAGCCCTTAAGGGGTCGATGCAGGAGGCCCTAAAGTTACTGGACCCCAACCAAACACTAGTCCCTAGCCCAATCATCCTTTGAATGAGAACACCCAAGCTAATGACCCACCTGGGGGAGGGGCCAGAAGAGGTCAGGGAAATAGAGGTCGGGGGCATGGTCGAAACATAGACCATACTCATCACCACCATGAAAACCGGAACTAACAACCCTTCCTTTTCAATGGAAACTTTGGTGGTTTCACTAACTTGAGGAATTATAGAAATCTTGAAGATCTCAGAGTTAACCAAAACCAAGACATGCACTCTCAACATGAAGGTGAGGCTTCCAGGTCCGACGTTGGGAGCAAGTCCAAAAACTAAAATGAACATGTTCTCATCCCACCCTATCGTAGGGAAATATGGTTGCAGTCCCTAGTCTGGATGGCACAGTCTCCTCTGGGCCTCTGTGGTCCTCTTCACGACATGCCCCGTCACCCAAAGAAGCAACTTCCCAAGTTCGATCCTAAGAAGGGAACGCTGGCTAAGGACCACATTGGTAACTTCTACCTTGCCTTGCAAATGATGAGGGTACAGTTCGATGATGTAGCGTGTTGTCTCTTTCCACACACCTTAGAAAACAAAGCCACTACTTGGTATCGCTCATTTCCTATCGCTTCCATTTCGACTTGGGAGAAATTCTGCTAGAAATTCCTTGAAAATTTCTCCAAGGACATGAACCCTTCTATGCTTCTCACGGAATTGAGCACCTTGAAGTGCCAAAAGAAGGAGAAGGTCAAGGATTTCAACCAACATTTTACAACCATCTTGAACAAGTTTCCCCAAAACATGGCCCTTGACGATTTAATCACTATAGACTACTACACAAGAGCCCTCCCTCAGGACATCGTTGTGTTTGTTAAACACAAGGCCAGAGCCACCCTAATAGAAAATTTTACCAATGCCCTCGCCATCAAGGAAGATATGCTTTCAATAGTAGACCATGAAAACCATGATGATAAAAAATAAGTTGGGAAAAGGATGCAAATCTCAACCAATAAATACGGGGACAAGGATAAGGACCCCTTCGATTTTGAAAAACATCACAAAATCCCTAAAGCTATTGATGAATGAAGTATCCTATTTGAAAAGAAAGAATAATGACACTACCTCAAGTAGCAAAGCTCAAAATCATTTCTTTAGGAAGAACAATATCACGCCTAATCTTCCTCTGCCCAACCACAACACAAATTTCAACATGGAAGAGATTGGCAAAGATAAATTTTTCTTGTTTTATCAAGCATCCCACTCTAAGAGAGCATAGCCTCAATGGATTAATAGTATGACCGCAATGGTGAATCATCTCCTAGAATACTAGATGGTAGGGGAGTTTGAAGAGGAAACTGACTCAGGCGAAGAAGAAGTTTCTCCCCCACATGAAAATTTGGGATCAACAGTCCTTGCCTTCGAAGTAATCCACGAGGAGTGGCATCCTTATATGACAGAGATAAATCTGGCTGATGATCCCCAATCCGAACCCCCCCCGAAACTATAGCCTAAGGAGCAAAGGCCTGGTTGTCGATCACTCATTTGAGGAAAAGAGGAAAGATTTCTTGAGAAAAATCCTGCCACCAAATAGAGAAAATAAAAATACAACCATGACCACTGAAAATTCTAACCCCACCACTGCCCGAGGCAACCCTAAGGCCAGACCATCACCCAAGGCACCTTTCAAGATGCTTTCGCACCCAGATTCTAGGTACAATATCATGGAAGACATGAAGAAAAGGCAAGCCAATATATCCCTTTACGAACTCACTCGAATAGCCAACCAATGTGATCTGATTCTCAAAGCGTTCGCCAGCCCATCCTCGACAATTTGGCCTACCTCGGCGAAAGGAACCATAATCTCCACACACTCCCAAGCCTTGTTGAGTCTCTAGTCCATTTTCAAAGCCGTCAATGCCAACTCGCGAGGTTCCACACCCTCGTTTCTCTTGTCTTTTGAGATCTTCAATTTCAACATCTATAATTGCCTCGTCTATTCCGGTGCATCTACAAACGTCATGCTCCTGTATGTATGCAAAAATTTGAATAGTTTCCCTGAGAGAACCGATGCAAGGATCATTCAACTTGATAGGTCCCAAGTTCCTGCCATGGGCGAATTGAATAACATCCTAATACTTCTCTCCTCATACTCCCGAGTCCATTTTTGCATTGATATAGTTGTCGTAGATATTATGGAAGCCTACGGTTTGCTACTAAGCCAGGATTGGTCAAGAAAGCTACAGGGATACTTCGCCACCGACTGGTCCCATTTGTGGCTCCCATACAAAGGTAGGAATAATCAAATCTGGGTCAAGAGCGAACCTTATATGAAACATACAGTGACCTACCTTGAAGCAACCAAAGAACACATCAGATTTACACAAGAAGATCTGGGCATGTGTTTCTTAGAGGCTTCTTTCGGGTGCTACCAAGATACTCAGTGCCTAGTCTCCCCAAACACCCAGTTAGAATTTCTCCCTTGTACTGTGTCCCACCCTGCCATATCAGGAGGTCCACCCAATGACTCTATCCTGAATATATCCTCTGTACACACATGTGATTTAGAAACACCTGAGAGCAAAATCTGGACCCCATAGTATGACGGTTCCAAGACCCATAATGGGGACGGTGCCAGTTGTATCTTGATAGACCCCCAAAAAAACAAGTTCTTGATCTCCTATAGGCTGGAATTCCAATGCATCAACAATATGACCTAATATGAAGCACTAATCCTAGGCCTCAATAAAGCGATCAACCTCAAAATCAGTTGCTTGAAGGTAATTGATGACTCTGAAATAATCACCCAGTAGGTACGCAACACTATTCACTACTTATCCCCCCATTTGAAAGGATATCAGCAAGAGGTATGAAGTTTTATTTCTACTTCCGATAATTTTGATATTAAGTCAGTACTTAGAATGCATAATGTAGCAGCCGATACATTAGAAAACATTGCCGCTAGGTTTACCCCATTAAGGGATGGTTTTCTATTAAGATTGTATATAAACCTGCAGTGCCAGATAATGTGACTAATTTCTTCATTTTTAATGATCAACAACAGGTGTTATATTTCATGTTAAACAAAGATATATTCAAGCATGCAGTGATTAACGAAGAGGAGCATGATTTGGATTTACAAAAGGAAAGGGAAGAACACAAGGGGAACCTAATACCCAAAGGGGTCGTCTCGCTCGAGAAGTTATTTGATTTGCAGAATCTATTTTGGGGGCCTCCCGATACAAAGGTGAAAATTTCCACCCTATTGCACCAACAAGTGAACCTTGGGATGGAAGCAAACCCGAAGTTCGTTAATCTTGGTACCAAGTGCACCCCCAAGGAGTGACAGTCCTTTATTGAATTATTTAAGAAGTACCGAGATGTTTTCACCTGGACATATGATGAACTACGGACTTATGACACGTGAATTATTCAACATTTGATACCGATGAAGGAAGGCGTCAAACCTTTCCAACAGATGCTAAGGAAAGTTAATCCCACTTTGGAACCAATGATCCAGAAAGAACTTAAGAAAATCTTGGATGCCCGCATCATTTTCAAAGTCCGACATTCAACGTGGGTGTCTAATTTGGTCCTAGTTCGCAAGAAGTCCGGAGAAATCTGCTTATGTGTAGACTTCTAAAATTTAAAGCAATATTTTGATAAGGATAGCTACCAAGTGCCCCCCATGGAGCATATTATTCAAATGGTATTGGGGTCATAAATATTCTCATTGTTGGATAGTTTCTCAGGATACAACTAGGTACTGGTAGTGGAATCAGACCATTTGAAGACAACATTCAGGACTAAGTGGGGGACTTTTGCATTTAGGCGCATACCCTTTGGCCTAATTAATGCTGGGGAAACCTTCCAAAGGGCCATGGACATCGCCTTCCAGGGGATAATGGGAAAAAGTGTGGTGGTCTACCTTGACGATGTCCTCATGTTCTCTAAACGTAGATATGACCACCTACACCACCTTAAACATATATTTGAGAGGTGCCGAAAATACGGAATCTCATTGAACACCAAGAAGAGCATCTTTGCAGTCTCAAAAAGGAATTTGTTAGGCCACACCATAACTTGGGACGACATAGTGGTGGACCCAGACCATACACAATCCATCACCCAAATTTCTCCCCCAACTAGTAAGAAAGCAATGTAGTCATTTCTCAGGAAAATCAACTTCCTCCGAAAATTCATATCAGATTTCCAACAAATAATGAAACCTCTGCAAATTATAATTAAGAAGAATGTGAATTTTATATGGAATCCACCCAAGAAAGAAGCATTTCACAGTATTAAGAGGGCCATCGTTAAATCACCTTCCTTACATAGCCCTGATTTCAGTAAAGGCTTTATCTTGTATACTTTTTCCTCAGATTCATCACTTGCAGCCATCCTTACCCAAAAAGATGAAAGTAACGACGCAAAACCCATATATTTCATGAGCGCAGGATTTCAAGGTGCCGAGTTGAACTATCTGGACATCGACAAGCAAGCCTATGCATTATATAAGGAATTTAAGCATTTTCAGTTGTCCCAAGAAAAACATGCTACCCCATGCCCTACCTTGCAAGCCCGCATATACACCCTACTGAAACTGGAGGAGGAAAGGCTAAAATCCAGGGAAAAATTATCCATCCACCAAAGCCGAATAAAATTATGTTTTGATAAGAAATACGCTGGGAACAAGGTCTTTGAATTTGGCGACCTTGTCCTAAAATGGGACAAGGCTCACGAAGACAGGGGAAAACACACCAAATTTCAGGCCCTGTTGACAGGCCCGTTCCAAATCAAAGAGAAGGTCAGTTCGTACACGTATATACTCTAGACCTTAGAAGGGAGGATCGAGATCCTCCTGGTGAATGGGCACGACCTCAAACATTACTTCACCTGACAACCCCTAGGTTGTCTTCACACTCTGTACCATAGTCTTGTTTTCTTTGTTTTATCGCTCTTTCCATGGTTCTTTTGTTTTATTTTGTTGTGTTAATAAATGGATTTATTTGAGAAAATCCCCTGAGTTTCATCCCTTAGTGCCTCAAGTTGAAGGATCAATGGATTAGTTTCTCAATAGGCAAGTTGTACCGGAATCTCCGCCTGTAAAGAATCAACCCTGTGTAATATTCCAAAAATTTAGCTTTCATCTAAAATGGAATATTATAGTTTTTTTATCATTAGGTAGGTGAATAAGTGGGTAGGGAGACCCATAAATATCTTTAGATGGAAAAATAACACTCCTAATGTGAAAGGAAGAAGAATGAGCAGCTAGATTAAGCACCATTGGGTGTGAATAGGGATTGGATCATGTTGATTTAGTCAACTTTGACCAAGTCAACATCGTTGTCATGGAGGAGTCGCCTTTATGATAAGACAACATAGTTTTAGTGGATGACAACTTGCATGAGCTTGGTGGAAAGTATGAATGGGACCCAATGTGAGGTGGTTCACTTTCTATATATGGAGAGGATGGCAACCTTTGTTATTCATGTTTTAGTTTATCATTTTGATATTCGTCTATTTAGACTTGCTTCCTCTTGTTGTTTAGCAGGGTTGTTGTGCTGTTTATCACAAGGGTGTTCCTGATCGGGAATCCCTACCTCATCCTTATGTAAGGAGAGGTTATTTGAGCTACATTTCCTCATTCTAACATTCTGGCCAAGCTACCTCCTTCAGCTACAACTCAATTTCTGTTTAGAGCTGGATTGTGTTGTAGGGTGCAGCAAAGGAGGATCACATTGAGCTATTTATGGGCTTGTTTTTCAGTGGAGAGGTAGCCTATCAATTGGAGGATCAGCAAGGAGGGGTCCTGGACATATTTTCAAATCTTTGGCATCAGGCCAACCATCTACCATCCCTCACAGTGCATTCACATTTCTGAACTGCATTATTTTGGAGGCAATTGCTGGGAGAGTTCATTGAGCTCATCAGGAGGGTCTATTTCTGAGTAGAGGGATCAACCTTCTATTTAGAAATACTATTGGAGGAGGACATCATAATTTCATATCTGTCATAGCCTCATTTCATATCAGATCCAGTTTGCAGTGACATCTCAACCCCAGGGTTATCTGTCACATTGTATATTTCTTGGTATTTCTAGCAATCTTTTTCGGGTTGGCTAGAAATCATGTATTAGAGCCCATATCTTCTTTTTTGGGCATTTCTTTTATTTCTATCAACCATATTTCATTTATTTATGTTTAAAATAGTAGCTACACTGATATAGACAATGTTGTCACTCCTCTCTGGCATTGTATACAGTTGGAGCGACTCATGTGCTGATTGTTCTGATCATTGGAGGATTGTTCTTATTTCTTGAGTGGTTGGTTTCTCAATATATTTTTGTATATTCTTGCTCATATATTAATAAAATGACGGCTGCATATTGATCCCTCTCATGTCGTGATCATATTTTCTGTTTTTTACATTATTATGTCTTATATTGCAACAATTTCCAATTTGGAATATTACAGTGGTATAAGAGCATAATCTTGGCTTAGCCTATGCATTCAAGACATTATGCCATTAGAAGGAGAAGCTTCTTCTCACAGAGAAGAGAAGTTGCACAGAAGAAACAAAGGCATGACTCCACTATTTGGAGAAATGAAGGAAGAGAGGATATCCCAGCTTCGTTTCCAAACTATGAAAAATATAGGACATTTCCAAGAGGGTTTGAAAGGGAAGCAAGCTCTAGATATTCACATGATGGGTGTGAGCATTCAGCCACACATGTAGATCCACAACGTAGTCTATCTCCCACATTCACTACAAGAAGGATGGAGGAAGAAGATGCACCAAGGGAGGAGACCTTGAGTGACTATCTTCAGGAGTATGAGTCTCAATCATGGAGATTCAAACAACACTTGGACTTCCATGGGTTTTTCCAACTCAAGGAAGATAGAAGATCCAGCAACAATAGAAGGATATAGAGAGGTTGAATCTTTCTGTCTAACTTTGATGGATCAACAAAGTGCACAACCAAGGCTTGGGTGAAGGAGCTAGATTCGTATTTCCAGCTACACCAAGTTTCAGAGTAGCAGCGTGGCACCTAAAATGTATGGCCCACGATTGGTGGTTTAATAGTTCTACTTCATTTTATCATGCAAATGTAAACACTTATGCTGGGTTCACTAAGGAATTAGTGAGAAGATTTGACATTAAACATTGTAAAGCATCTCTTGTTGAACCAAAAAACTCAAAACCTTTACATGAGTTGGAGAGATTTATTTTACCAATTCCACTCCATACTTCTGTTGGAGGGGATAAAAACATGCATGATTCCTTGACAAGGGAAATATCCCTACTTCTTGAAGAGCCCTCTTCTATAGATGAAGACATGGAGGTTCCTCCTTCAAGGGAAGACCAAGATCAAGGGTCTCTCATTGATGATGAGGCATTCTCACATATTGATGAGGAGGATGAGCAGAGAAGAGCTAACAACGTTGTACCATCAAAAGGAGATCCATCACTACATGGATATGGAAAGGTAGTCATTGATTCCATTAGAGGAGTGCTTGTGTCTTTACAAGGAGTTCCAAATGATCCAACATGTGGGAACCAAAGTACAATTCCGAAGCAGCGTGCATAAGTTATTTTGGGTTGTAAATCTTGGCATATGGAAGGAGAAGGAAGGAAGGATCAAAATCAAGGGATGATGAGCATTCACCCTTATCTATTTCGGGAGGTTTCAGCATAAAAGAAGGAGATTTTATTGCACAATGAAGAGAGGGACAAATCAGTCCACTCATATATATAGTCCAATTCAGATTTTGATGTCTCACTACATGGGGGCATTCCACCTGGGAGGCCACCAGATTTAGATTTGGTGAGAGACATATTTCATTAGGTTCACGACTCTTATATTCCAGGGAGGTGAATAATTTGGAGGGTTCTATTCCAGCGAAAAGAGTTTGGGATAAACTCAAGGAGGAGGGAGACATTCTCTCGTTTTTAGCATCACCCACTCTCACTACATATACTGCGCTGACAGAAGTTGCTGCATTGATGGAGGATGGAACCACCATGGTGCAAGGGAGTTGCTCCATGGATTTGGTGAAATAGAGGGTACTTCCATTGAGGAAGGAATCCTCCATACATGGGAGTAGATGGAGGCCACTCATGCTTGCATTGGCCAAGATCAGGAGGTTCTTTTTGGATGGTAGCTTCTCATGGGAGGCCAACTTCCAAAAGTCACCACTTTTATTTGAGCATGAGCAGCTGCATGATGGGCATGGAAGAATTTTGGAGGATGAATTTGGCATTAGGGATTTCAAAGGAGAAGACAACAACATGTGGGGAGCTTCACATTTCATATCTTTAGCGTTGTCTCTTAGGAGGATTGATCCATATTGGAGGTCTCAACTCTTGGTAGAGTACTCCAAGGATCTTGGCACTTGCATGATTCTCGATGACCAAGAGGGAGATGATAGATACATGGTGGTTTATGAGGTCATCTATTCTTATGGGAGAGTCTTCTTGACTAGAGTTTCTGAGCTCAAGAGGAAGCCACTACATGCAGCACATGTGGACTTCCTTTCTATGCACTTTGATGCATATCATTCTTTGGCGGAGGAGTTCATTTGGGAGGGAATCTAGTAGGATATGTATAAGCATATGGAGAGATGCATAGCCCAGATGGTGATGGAAAAGTTGTCATAACCACTTCCTTACTCATGGAGAGTGAGGGAGAATTTTTCAGTTGAGCCATTTTAGCTCAAGGACCGAAGTACATAGTAGAGAAGGTAAATTTTTTCACTTCTTTACTTTATACAAGTAGCATGTTGTATTAAGGAGGGTCATTCCTTCTAACACATTATATTTTGATGTACTTGAGGCCAAATGTAGCGTTGAGATTGGCTATCCTATTGGTGGATTGTGGGGGAAGCCACATGATTCTTGGTGTGCACCATTGACACCACATTATACATTCATGATTCCATCTTATGGGATGATCATGGCAACAAACAAGTGGCTAGAAGGGCACTTGTTATTATTTTTTTTGAGGCAGGAAAGGGATGCACTGTGCTAGTTCCATGTGTGGAAATATGATCCACTTTCCGGTTGTCATATGGCAACTTGTTTTCATTGGTTTTTGCTTCCATATGTTGGAGATGCTCTTATGTTTATGGGAAGCTCTGTTCGGAGAGTGGAACAAGAGTTGTAGGTGCGCATTGGGAGTATTATTCCCCCTACTTTACATTTTGTATGTTTCAGGAGAAACAATGGGTAAACCATGATTGTCATACTACATCTCTTTTCTTCATGTGGGAGGAGCCATTTGGAGAACTTGAGTTCTTGGAGGAGGCACCTCATGGCTGATTTATTTGGAGGGGCAACTTGGGCCATTCTTGGAGGCCATGGAATTTCAGCCCAAGATAAGCAACAGTCCCATACTTACCATAAATGGAGAGAGAAACAACTTGGATGGGAAAATATAATCTCTCCATGTAGCCCCAACACATTGAAAAAACCAGGGGTTGAGGATTTCTTTGATGAGCTACCTAGAATGGCTCATTTCATTTGGATGATAGCATGGGCATGGGAGTCTCTCATTGGGGATGAGATCCCTTATTCTTGTCATCACTCCTACCTTGAGGATGCCACTGGACAACAACAAGGTTTCCACTTACACCTTCCACCTTTTCATGATGTGAGCCATTTGGTTTTGCATACTTGGGAGGAGCCATTGGAGGGCATATTTATTGTAGATTATCTTGAGCAATGGTGGGGACTATTGGTGAGGAGGCCAAAAGGGGAAGAAGGGAGGAATTTTTCTCCACCTTTACAGTTGCTTGAGGACAAGCAACATTTTGGAGGGGAGGAATGTAATATTCCAAAAATTTAGCTTTCATCTAAAATGGAATATTATAGCTGTTTTATCACTACGTAGGTGAATAAGTGGGTAGGGAGGCCCATAAACCTCTTTATATGGAACAATAACACTCCTAATGTGAAATGAGGAAGAATAAGCAGTTGGATTAAGCAACTTTGGGTGTCAACAGGGATTGGATCATGTTGATTCAGTCAACTTTGACCAAGTCAAAAACGTTGTCATGGAGGAGTGGCCTTTATGATAAGACATCACAGTTTTAGTGGAGAACAAGTTGCATGAGCTTGGTGGAAAGTATGGATGGGACCCAATGTGAGGTGGTTCAATTGCTCTATATAGATAGGATGGCAGCCTTTGTTATTCATATTTTAGTTTATCATTTTGATATTGGTCTGCTTACACTTGCTTCCTCTTGTTGTTTAGCAGGGTTGCTATGCTCTTTAGCACAAGGGTATTCCTGATAGGGAATCCCTACCTCATCCTCAGGGAAGGAGAGGTTCTTTGAGCTAAATTTCCTCATTCTGGCATTCTAGCCAAGCTACCTCCTTCAGCTACAACGCAGTTTCTTTTTAGAGCTGGGTTTTGTTGTAGGGTGAAGCAAAGGAGGATCACATTGAGCTATTTCTGGTCTTGTTTTTCAGTGGAGAGGTAGCCTATCCATTGGAGGATAAGAAAGGAGGGATCCTGGACATATTTTCACATCTTTGGAATCATGCTGACCATCTACCATCCCTCACAGCGCAGTCACATTTCTGAACTGCATTATTTTTGGAGGCAATTGCTGGGAGGGTTCATTGAGCTCATTAAGAGGGTCTATTTCTGAGTAGAGGGATCAGCCTTCTATTTATAAATACTATTGGAGGAGGACATCATCATTTCAGATCTGTCATAGCCTCATTTCATATCAGATCTAGTTTGCAGTGACATCTCAACCCTAGGGTTATTTGTCACATTGTATATTTCTTGGTATTTCTAGCAATCTTTTCCGGGTTGGCTGGAAATCATGTATTAGAGCCCATACCTTATTTTCTGGGCATTTTTTTTTTTTCTATCAGCCATATTTCATTTATGTATGTTTACAATAGTAGCTACACTGATATAGATAACATTGTCACTGCTCTCCGGCATTCTATAGAGTTGCAGCAACTCATGTGCTGATTGTTCTGATCATTGGAGGATTGTTCTTATTGCTTGAGTGGCTGGTTCCTCAAGATATTTTTTGTATATTGTTGCTAATATATTAATAAAATGATGGCTTCATATTGATCCCTCTCATGTCATGATCATATTTTTTGTGTTATACATTATTATGTCTTATATTGCTACTATTTCAAATTTGGAATATTACACCCTGAAACATAAAGTGGTCGAAGTATGTCTATGATAGCCACCTCATGGGGGAAACATGACCAAGTCGCAGGACCCCAGTGAAAGTAGCTCACCCAGTGCACCAAATCAGAAACTGCTGTTAAAAAAAATAATTAATGGTGAAATAGGTTACTGGATGAAAGGGGAAAATGGCCAACCTCAGACGGCAATAGGGTATTTGGGAAAACACAAAGGTCTCCAAATAAAAAAATAGGAGAAACCTCTCTTGCAAGTAACATAAGTCAAGATCCCTCATCCTCCCAAGAAATATTCACCACATACAAATAAGTGCTATTATCACATGAAATAAGGGTAAAGGATTGAGAAAGGCTTCCTATGCAGAGAGGTAATGTGACGACTCCACCGGGGTATTGACTAGGCTCGCTGGCAGCGGAGAAACATTCGTGACTTCGTTGGGTCCCATCAAGCTTGCTGAAAGTGAAGCAACACAAGGGACCAAATAACTATACCAAATACCTTGAAGCCCATGAGGTTACTCTGATCCCTCCTGTCTAGTCTCCAAGAATGAAAAGCATGGTGAAAAACATTCCACACAGTGTAAACGGGTGAAGTGAACACATGAAGGAAAGAGATGATGCCAACGGTACCCAAGGAAGTGGAAGGAAAATCCTGCTAATCTCCCCCGCCGCCCCTCAAGAATAAGCATAAGTAGAGATTCTGGGTTCTAACAATGAATCACCAATTTTTGTAGCCGCTACAACACCCTCTAAAATGTGGCAACAGTTTCAAATTTTAGAGCCCCTATTACTTCTGATAAAGAAGAGCTTGCTCCAGCCTCCACCATGAACCTAAAAGAGCTCACCTTGGACATGTAATCTCAACCCAAAATATGAATTTAAGTTTTTTCTAAGTAAAGTTGCAAAGTCTCAATGTTGCTCTTCTTCCAAACTTTAGCAAGTTTGCGACTTAGCGACCTTGCGACCTGACCAAGGTTGCCAGGTCACAAGGTCACAAACTCTGTCAAAATTTAATCTTTGTGATTGTGTGACCTTGCGACCTAGCGACCTCCAGGTTGCTAGGTTGCAACGCAAGGTCACATACTCACCCGACTGAGCCTGATTTGTGACCTTGTGACCTCCATTAATGACCGCGCATGTGACCCCTTTATAAATAAAAGGTTCGCATAGGTCACATTTGACCTGCGCGACGAAGAAAACATGACGTTTGACAAGCTAATACGAGTGCAATTTTTCCTAGGTAAGTCGCTAAAACCTCCTGCAGTTCCTGTTTATTGGCTATGGCCCTACCTACCCCAAACCTAGGCTGTTAATTGCCTTATATACCCCTTAGTTTCAATCCTTAGCACTCACTGTCACATGAACTAGGGTCTCCCTTCCCCTTTCTAATCCTATCATTCCTAAACCTATTTTAACCCCTACTTTCTCTGGTTTCCATCATGGGCACCCTTGCTTGGCCTTCCTGTAATCCTTTCAACTCTAATTTACTCTCTACCCTTAGAGTTTTCTCCCTTTTTTCCATTTTTCCCCACGGGTCACGACTGCCTATTTTTCTTTAGAATATCCCTAATGCGACCTCACGACCTCGCGACCTGGTTGCTGAGTCGAAAAGTAGAAAAGTATTGATTGTCCATGCAATCATGACGTTGTGACCTTGCGACCTTGCAACCTTGCAACCTTGTGACCTGGTTGCTGAGTCGCTAATTCACAGAGTCACAAAGTTGGGATTATTCACACAGGTGCAAATTTGCGACCTTGCAACCTCGTTGCTAGGTCACTAAGTCACAACCTTTACAAACTATATTTTTTGTGACCAACACAAGTCACAGTAACCCAACCTGAGTAGCCAAGGCCTTAGTTGGTACAATCAGTTCCTTTATTTTTTCTTTCATGTCGTCCGTCTTATTGTGGGACTATTTTTTGAATATGACATGGAATATTGAAGTTGAGCTCAGGTGCATTTCTATCTCTTTGACCTCAAGCGACATGGGGCCTCCAGTAGTTCGAAGGAGAAAAAGAATCTTGGATATAGAGCTATCAGAAGGATACATGCCTCCTCCACCACCTCCCATCTATGGAGATACCACCTGTGTCTTCGAGAAAGGTAACAAGATGTCGTGGTATCAAGTCTACCAAGAATTCAGAAAATAAGAAATCCCTGAAGACCTTGTAGACTGAAAGGTATACATTCAAGTTAAGAGGTCCACGTTACATTATGTGGGCTCCCACCCACCAATATTATGGGGTTGGTGGGAGGACCCTAAGAAGTTCAAAGGGAAGAAGGATCAGGAGTACAAGACTGAAGGCATAAGAAAAGTATATAGGCTTGTCATAGCAATGATGTGCAGGACGTATGGCAAGAAGGACACCACTACTTTTAGTGGAGCATGGGTTCCACTCATGTACGCGATCACCTCCTATGACACTCATTTCAACTGGGAACATCTATTAATGTGAGCTCTAAAGGTGAACATATTAGTAGCCCAGGTAGCAGAGGAGGGATATGCATGAGAGTTTTACATGGATTCCTACCTCTTATATGCAGTGTGCTCATGGTGCAATTTTGATGATTGGCCACATAATTGAGACGTGTCACATGGTGGGCCTATCCACAAAGACCTGAACTTGTTATGGGTTACAGGGTACAAGAAAGACATTTATCCCATCTCAGATAAGTTCATCACCATGCTCTACTGACACCTTTTCAATGAATATCCTCCCTACATGTCCAAAAGGGCCATGGAGGCGGTGATCAAGGTAGCCCATTGGTTCCCCATCACAGAATGAACCTTCGTCAGAGTATTTGAATCATTCAAGGCACCTCACACATTGCCCAAGTTCATCACTGAAAATTTTCTATTTCAAGAGGTGTGCTATCAAATGACGAGTGGGTTCTCTAAGAATCTAAGCAAGGGCAAGAAGAAACCGTGGCCTACCCTCCCGGTTACTATTGGTGCCTATATAGTAAAATACTTCAAAGAAGTGGAAGCAGAAGCAGAAGACATCAAGGGCTTTCACTTCGTAAACTTAGCCCACAGGTCTTATGAACCTGAAAGGATCATCCCTACACACTACAAGCAGCCCAAATTTAACTAGACCTACCAGCACACAGAGTGCCCCGTGGAAGAGAAAGTAAAAAACTGGTACAATGAAAACAGGGTAGCAGCCCTCAAAGGACAAGCCAACGTGGGTTGAGACCAAGAGATTCAGTGCCAGGACAATCAAAATATTCAAGAGCGAGTAGATGATTTGAAGTGAAAGGACCCCTCAAGAGGAGCATCAAATTCCCAATCCAAAAATCTGAATAATACTACAAGCATTGATCCTCCTAAGGATCAACATGAAGGAGGGGGAAAAGGGGCTGAGGCACAACTAGAAACCAAGCAAAAGCGAAGAGAGGAAGAACTGAAGAAAGCACAAGATGCCTTGGCATAGCAACAAGAATAAGAGAAACAAAGAAAATAGGTCGAAGAATAGTCGAAAAAATGACAGAAAGAGGAACACAAAAAGAAGCAAGCAGAAGAGGCCTGCAAGAAGAAGGAAGAAGAAGAATGTTAGAAGAGGGAAGTTGAGAAGAGGTTGAAACATGAGTAGGATAAATAATAAGTGGAAAAGAAGATAAAAGAGGAAGAAGCTCATAAGCTACAAATAGATACATCCAAGGAGTTAGAGGGAAGCATGTCACAACCCTCGAAAACTAGGAAGCAAGCAGACCTGCCACATATTGACGTACCCACGACAACTCCCATGACAGGAGGACACCTCCCACTCTCAGAACTCGGCATCCCAGAGGAATATGAGGATGATGTATTGGATCTAACAAGATTATATTACAATCGGTAAACTCATAAGATGAGGAAAGAAAGGAGAAAATTCCTTGGATGTAATCCAGCTGAGCCTCTCGCAGTGACCACGGAGAAAGACATAGTCCTGGACACCAGGAATAACCCCATAATGATAGCGTCGACTGGAATTGATTTTGTAGCTGCCACCGAAGAGAATGTTAATAGGATGAGAAGAGAAATCTTGTTTCTACAAAGCAGACTCCAAGCGTCCAAGTAGAGGGCAGCTCAAGCAATGGAGGAAAAGAAGGCCCTAGAAACTGAAAATCAAAGGCTCCAAATTGCACTCACTTAGGCTAGCGAGCTGCAAGCCACTATTGAAGGGGAGTTGGATATCTTAAGGAGCACCATGACACAGGTATACAAGGAGATGGTAAATATAAAACAAACAATCGCTCCTTTGGTAGGTGTCCAAGCATAAACAAGGAAAAAGGTTGCGTAACTGAAGGAAACCTCCACAGCATTAGATAGAATACTCGAATGGTTTGAAAGGTGCCCGCAGGCCCCTACCACCTTGCCAAAGAAGGACTGGATCTGCACTCATAATGATAAGGTACAAATACGGATGAAGATGCAATCCACAGACAAGCTCGCAAAATATGTATAGAAGGTAATGGCCGCCTATGAGCATTTCATCAGTGGCATAGATTCGATAGCGGAAGTGCACCACATCCCTTCCTTAGTCACGCTAGCCAAGCAGAGGAAGAGGGAAGAGGTAATGAAATATATCCAATCATTCTTAGAACCCATCAATTAGGCAACGACCTCACAAGATCTCCCAACCTACAAGGAAAAAATTGCCCAGAACATTGTTACACCAGTACGGATCTACACCAAGCTGGCCTCTCTATCCAACCAGATCAACAAAAAGAGGTGTACATTAGTTCCAGATTCTCTTGAATGTTTTCATAGGCTGGGAGAGGACATGCCCCAAATCACTCCAATGGCCGCCAACTACCTAGCCTGGCAGACCTATCTAAAATAACAACATCAGGTAGAAACCCCAGTCCTCTCCACCAAAGAGGCTCTTCCTTGAAAATACTGGGTTAACAGGTCGTAGGAACAGGTAGGTTGTAGGTCAAAAATGTTTCGTAGTCATAGGTCACAACCTCACTCAGGTCACAATTCACAAATTCTCCCAGGTCGTAGACCATACCAACAGTCGGGAAGATGAAAGGGTAGGGTAGCCCAATGGTCATTTTTTATTCTATATGTACTCCCTTGGGATATAATGTAAGGACCTTTTTTTCGGACTCCGAAAGGAGAGAGAGATAATTATACAGCATTGAATGTATGATTCCAGGAATGAATAGAAATGAATTTTCATGACCCCACTATTGGATCTAATGGAAACTTATGTGTGTTGACATTATGAATATTATGTTATCATGTGCTTGGTATCATTTGTAACTGATTAATCTATGTTTCTATTCGTGCATCATTTATATGTTTAAGCTCTTTGGATATATGAATGGTACATGGATCTTTAGCATAGGGATATGTTAATGAATCAGTTATTGATATCTCCTTAACCTTTCGGAAACACACTTAAGAAATTGAAGGGTGTTTTGATCATAGTGAATTGTCTCTTATGTTCAAATGAGCCTATGTATTAGCATGGCCCTAATGATGTTTTTCTAACAATACTTCTTTTGGTTGCATGCTTTAAATATCTCTTTGCTATTCATAATGTTTCATTTTTAGGAGAACCCGTCGACCATTCGTCTTGTATAGTTCGAGTAGCCATACATTCTCATGATATCGAAATACACTTCTATTTGAGAAAGGGCATAATCTCACCATTTTAATGACAGTCGTGCCCACATACCAGACATGATCCCTATCAAAAACGATTTAGAGCCTAGTTGGGACTTTACACTCGGGAGATCCCCTTACTATTGGCAAGGAATATTTCCTCGTCAACACTGGTTTTGTATCATTTTTTTCACTCCCTCTAGAATCATTTGGTTCTGTCTCACCAATTTTTGGCTTTGCCTCGTTAACTCCTCCATGATCCCCTATGTACTCTTCCCCTTTTGCATCATTGTAGTGTCTATAAGCTCACCAATCACTATGAATGTGAGTCTAACACCTTCATGATCTTGCTAGCTTCCCCACAACTGGCCAAGAACATGCTCCGATACCACTGTAATCTTCCAAATAGAAAATTTATAGTAATATAGAAAACATGTAATTAATCAACCACAATTTTTTTATTTCAGCAACACAGATACAAGAAATATGTCAGAACACCAAATTTTATTAATGTAGATTGTTGGAGTACAATATAAGGTGGAATATGTGCACCTGGGCTTTCACAACGCAAGCTACATGCCCCAAGTGAACAATAACAAAAGATAAAAAATGTTGCAACAAGCTGATCCTCAGAATATTGCACTGTCCCTAGCTTGTACAATTGTTGGCTTACTTTGGCACTCAATTTTCCCATTGAAGGGTGCTTAAAAAATTCTAGGAGTTTGGGAAGGTGATCCTTTCCCAAAACACAGAAAAACCCAGAAATTTTTGCCCTAGCTTCCAATCTTCAAAATTGGACCCTTATCTGCTTGGCCTTTCGTCAAATTCGAAATTTGTTGTTGTAGCTGCTACTGAAGATATCTACACTCCAAAATACCAGAAAGTCTCCAACAATATACCTCCAATCAATCCTCCAGGTACTCAATCCAAAACACCACCCAAAAATACTACAATGAAATGCTTCCCATGGAAAATTTTAGGGGCTAATATTCACAGGTAGGCTAATTTTCCATGGTTTTTCCAAAAAAAAGATTCGCCAATTTCCAATTTTTAAAAAAGTGACTCGCCCAAATTTTAAAATATAAAATTATTTTACCTTAAAAATTGCTAACATTATATAGATAATATATATAATATCATTATAAATTTGAATAATTTTACAAATACAGCAATAAACATTTTATAGTTTTCATATTAGGGACTAGTGAGATTCGCCAATTTTTTAATCTTCAAAATAATTTTCCATCCTTAAAATTTTCCCTGATGCTTCCCTCCAATGACGGCGGAGTTGCTAGGTGAATGACACAGTTTCTGAAGAATGAATGATAGGGATTGTGTGTAGTTGATCTCTCAGGGACTAAAGCTGCTCCAACACTCGTGAAATGGCAGAGTCTCTAGATGAATTGATGAATCTTCAACATATGGATTTTTCTATGTGCAACATCCTACAGAGTCTATTGAGCATTAAGACATAGCTTGGAGAGTCTATCGAGTATTAAGACCTTGGTATCTTGGGAGGAGTTGAGAGCTTCATAATGTTTCAAGTTGAAGAGCATACCATATTTTGCCCACTTAACAGGGCTTGAAATACTAGATGTCCATTGGTGCCATGAACTAGAAGAGTTGAATGTTATTCAACATTGTGTATCATTAAGGAAACCTGATGTGTGGGGTGGCCAAAACCTGAAGTGGAGTAAAGGTGTTGTAAAGAACCTTCGTCAACAAAAGGTTAAAGGGGATTTCTAATCAAATATGGATATGCATCATCATATTATAAAAATGAAAAAAAATCCTCTATATATATATATATATATATAGCTTCTTATTAATTTATAAATTAATTAATAAATTTTTGTCATACAATGGCCTTATTTTATAATTTTTTCCATGAACATAGAGAATGCAATTTCGTTTCAATTATGGTGAATATCTAATAATTGATTCGTTGTTTTAAATTATAAAGACTATACAATAATCAATTTGTAATTTGTTTTTAATTAGTAAGCTTTTAAGTTAGGATTTAATTAAATAATAATTTTAATTTTAATATTATATTAATAGTTTTTTTTAATTATTCTCGAATATATAAAAAGAGATTATTTAAATTGTATTTTGATTATATAAGTTATACAATAATATTTTTAACTAAATTTAGCTTAAATGGGTGATTGAAATTGTTGTTAGGTTCCTACCCATGTTCAAGACTTATAAATTGACATGTTGATGCTCTACATAATACGGAAAATATTACTATCCATGAAATGTGATGAATAGTCAAAAATTTCCCATATTACTTTTATATTAATAAATATTATGAAATTATATAGAGTCAAGTCAGTAACATCCGAGAAATGGGGATTAAGTTGTTGAGAGCCACGAGTGTCATTAGAATATTTAGTGGCATCATATTGTCTTCATGAAGTTGTTCAAGTCTTATAAATTGACATCATATTGTCTTGAAGTTGTTCAAGTATTATAAATTGACATGTTGATTCTCTATAGAATAGGGAAAATATTACTATCTATGAAATGTGAGGAATACTCCAAAAGTTCTCATATTATTTTTATATTAATAAATATTTTTAAGTTATTTAGAGTTAGGTGGGTAACCTCCGAGAAATGGATATTAAGTTGTTGAGATCGACAAGTGTCGCTAGAATATTATGTGGCATCGGATTGTCCCGAAGTTAACTAATTGTCTAACTCTTCATGCAGGAGTTAATTAACTATTTTAAAACTCTCCCTTAATTACGACCGCCAAACTAAAACATAACTCATGCCAAATCAAACATGTCTGCTGGTCTATGTCTCAGCGAGGCTTACAACACCCAAGTTTCTTTTGTGAAACTCAAACACATTTATTTATAATGGCTTTGTAAATATATCAGCCAATTGATCACTAGATTTACAATGCTTCAAGTGAACTTCTCCATTGCTCACAAGTTCTCTAATAAAGTCATATCTAGTATCAATATGCTTGCTCTTTTGATGAAACACACTATTTTTGGATAGTGCAATCGCTGAGGTGTTATCACAATATATTGTTGTTGATCCTTGTTGTTTCATCTTGAGTCCATCCAATACTCTTCTTAACCATACTACTTGACATGTTGCTGATGTTGCTGCTACATATTTTGCCTCTACTAATGATGGTGTCACAATGGGTTTTTTCTTAGTTGCCCATGCTATCACACTTGAACCAAAATGGAACACATAACCGGAAGTGCTCTTCCTATCATCAAAACTACCTCTAAAATCACTATCTGTAAATCCAATCAAATCTTTCTTTTCTGTACTTGCATAAATTATTCCACAGTCTCTATTTCCTAATATGTATCACATAATTATTTTTCCTGCACTCCAATGTGTGTCTTCTGGAGTCTCCATAAATCTGGAAATCAAACTCACTCCTTGCATAATATCTGGTCTTGTAGTTGTGAGATACATGAGGCTTCCAACCAATATTTTGAATAGAGTTGGATTGACATATGATCCTTCATCATCCTTACTTAACTTTGTACCTGTTGAAATTGGTGTATGTACGGGTTTTCAATTATCCATGCTGAATATTTTCAGCAAATCTATGGCATATTTATTTTGGAAAATAAAAATTCCTTTTTCATATTTCTCAACTTCTATGCCAAGAAAATATTTCATTAGACCAATATTTTTCATCTCAAAGTATTTCATCATGGCTGCTTTAAATTTGTCTAGCTCAAGGTCACCTATAAAAATCATGTCATCAACATATAAGAAAACAATCAAAATCTGTCCATGCTCATTTACCTTTGTGTACAAGGTATGATCAATGTTGCTTCTGCAAAATCCATTCTTAATAATGTAACTATCAATTCTTCTATACCATTCTCTAGGTGCTTGCTTCAGTCCATAGAGCGCTTTCTTCAACCTGTAAACTTTATCTTCTTTACCTTCAACTTCATAACCTGGAGGATGTTGCACATAAATCTCTTATTCTAGAATTCCATTCAGGAAGGCTAATTTGACATACATATGATATACTTTCCACTTGTTATGAGCTGTTGTGGCTAGAACTACTCTTACAGTATCAAATCTGGATACTGGAGAAAATGTTTCTCCAAAGTCTATTCCTAGTTGTTGGGAGAATCCTTTTGCTACAAGTCTTGCTTTAAATCTGTCAATTTCACCTTTCTCATTCAACTTTGTCTTGTACACCCACTTCACACCAATGAGGTTTTTGTCATTTGGTAAATTAACCAAATCCCATGTATCATTATTTTCAATAGAATCGATCTCTTCATCCATGGCTTGCACCCAATTTTCATCTCTGATTGCTTCTTCAAATGAAGAAGGTAATAATGACAACAATTAAAAATTTGAAATAACATCAAAATAATCATAAATATCTTTCAAACTTCTCATATTTCTCTTACCATTTCTTGAGTCATTACCTGATTGGCTACTTTGATAATCCTGGTCCGTTGATCTGCTTGAATATCCATGTTTCTCTGAAAATCTTGGAGTCATTTTTGGCATGACTCTGTTTGGTGTCTGCTCTTTGATTCTTGCTGCTCATTTTTTGTTATATCATCGTCTTCCATCAATGGTGCTTATGCATCAACTATTTTGTCTACAGTCCAATTCCATGACTCTTGGTCTTTGAACACAACATCTCTGCTAATTATTGTCTTCTTGGTGATAGGGTTATGCAATTTATAGGCTTTTGACTGCTCACTATAACCAAAAAATATGAATTTTTCACTTTGATCATCCAATTTTCCTCTTATCTTCTTAGGCACACGTGCATAGGCTACACATCCAAAAAATCTGAAATGAGATACGTTGCATGACATACCTGACCATGCTTCTTCTGGAACTTTGTTCATCACACTCTGTGTAGGTGATTTGTTTATCACATAAACAACACATGCAACTGCTTCTACCTACTACTCATTAGACAAGTTTCTTGCTTTCAACATGCTCCTTGTCATGTTCATAATTTCTCTGTTCTTTCTCCCTGCTACACCATTCTGATGCGGTGTGTATCTGGGTGTAAACCGTCTTCTGATTCCATGTTGTTTTCAGTACTCATGGAATGCTTTCGAATCATATTCTCCACCAGATCTGATCTCAATACCTTGATATGCCAATCACTTTGGTTCTCTACTAAGGCTTTGAACTCTTTGAAATTTTCAAAAGTTTCAGACTTTTGCTTCAAGAAGTAAACCCAAGTCCTTTTGTTATAGCCATCAATAAAAGTGAGGAAGTAACAACTTCCACCAATCGACTGTGTCCTCATAGGTCCACACAAGTCTCTATGCACCAACTCAAGTGGTTTATTTTCTCTTTATGAAACTCCTTTCAAAAAAATTTCACGGTGTTGCTTTCCCATGATGAAACACTCAAAAGTACTAGTAGGTTCTTTGATGGGAGGTAATCCTCTGACCATCTCTTTCTGCTGCAACAATCTTAAACCAGAAAAATGCAAGTGTCCAAATCGAAAGTTCCATAACCGGTAATCATTAGAACATGCAGCTGTAAAAGAACTAACCTGATCGTTTTAGTTCATAATTAGATGAAAGAGTTTGTTCCTTGTCATCTGCACCTTTTCTATCAGCTAGTTTCTTGGGGGTTTGTCATAAATAACACACTCTTTCCCCTGAAAGATAACTCTATATCCTTTCCACATTAATTGACCAACACTTATCAAATTATGGTTGAGACCAGGAACATAATATACCTCTAGGATTGTCTTTGGATCTCCCTACTTGGTCAAACTGTTGAACACTCCTTTTCCATATACATCTATAGTCTTGTTAGTCCCCAAATTTACCTTTTTCTTCAAAAAATTATCCAAATTTGCAACCAAATTCTTGTTTCCTATCATATGGTTACTGCAACCACTGTCTAATAGCCATACCTTATCAGAAGTTTCATGCATGTTGTTGCATGCTAGGAACATGGAGTTAGTATTCTTTGTACTAACATTAGCTCTCTAGTTTCCTTGATCAGCTATCTTCTTCCTGCAATCACAATCATAGTGACCAAATTTATTGCAATAATAACATCTCACCTTTGATTTGTCAGATCTGTAATTATTGTTGAAGCTTCTGTTGCTACTTCTTCCACTTTGATGTTCATGTTATTCTCGGCCATCTCTCTGACCACCATATCTTCTGCCTCGTCCTCTGTCTCTCAATCTACCTTTGCTTCGACCTCTTTAAATAGAAACTTGAGTTTTGAAAGAGTTTCTAAAGTGGAATCCTTATTTCTGTCTATCCTTGCCTCATGCGATAAAGGTGATCCCATCAACTCATCAACTGCCAGTTTTTCCAAATCCTTTGCTTCTTGTACAGCTGCTACCACAACATCAAACTTGGTAGACAAAGATCTAAGGACCTTCTCAATCACTGTTCGATTTTATTTCTTCACCATAAATTTTTAACTGATTTACAATAGACATGACCCTATTCATGAAGGAATCAATTTCCTCTATCTCCTTCATCTGCAAACTTTCAAAATCTCTCCTAGTACTCCGCAATTTAACAATATTGACTTTTTCCATACCTTGATAGCTTGTCGCCAAAGTTTCCCATGCTTCCTTTGCTGAAGACATGATCATTATCTTCTAGAACACTTCTCGTTCTACTCCCTGCTAGATAAGAAGCAATACTTGTGCATTCTTCTTTTTGTATTTCTTCCATTTTTCCCTCTCTGCATTACTGAGGGCTCGTTCTTCTGTGTCATTCTTAGGTTCTGCAAACCCAAACTTGACATGATTGCAAACATCATGCGATTTTAACATGGTCTCCATTTTAATGGCCCACACATCATAATCCTTCCCTGTGAAATAAGGAAGTTGTGGTTGGAAGCTACTTGTTTCCATATTTTTTTAGGAAAAAAAAAATTTAAAAATCTTTTATGATAAAACCCTAAATTTTTCTTTTAATGAAATTTTCAAAGCTCCAAAAAATATCCTTGTAATAAAACCCTAGGTTTTGTTTTTATAAAATAAATTCTTTTATGAAAAATATTTTATATAAAAATAATATTTTATAATAAAATCCTTTTAGGAAAAAAAACCTTATTATAAAACTCCACTCATAAAAGAAACTTTTGAAAAACCCCTTTTCAAAAATCATTAAACAATTCCTTTGAAAACTTTCACTCATGTGCTTCATGATAGAGGTTTTAAATAAACCAGACCCTTTTATAAAATGGTTGATACATATATGACTTAGGAATAATGTAATCCTTGAAATAATTTTCATTGACCTTTATTTTTAACCGCTCATGCGATAGAAGTGATCCCATCAACTCATCAACTGTCATTTTTTCCAAATCCTTTGGTTCTTCCATGGTTGCTACCACAACATCAAACTTGGTAGACAATGATCTAACGACCTTCTCAATCACTGTTCAATTTTCAATTTCTTCACCATAATTTTCTATCTGATTTACTACAAACATGACTCGATTCATGAAATAATCGATGTTCTATTTCTCCTTCATCTGTAAACTTTCAAAATCTCTCTTAGTATTATGCAATTTAATAATATTGAATTTTCCCATACCTTGATAGCTTCTCGCCAATGTTTTCCATGCTTACTTTGCTAAAGACATGATCATTATCTTCTGGAACACTACTCGGTCTACTCCCTGCTGGATAAAAAGCAATGCTTGTGCATTCTTCCTTTTGTCTTTCTTCCATTGTTCTCTCTTTGCATTACTAAGGGCTCATTCTTATGCATCATTCTGAGGTTCTGCAAACCCAAACATGACATGATCCCATACATCATACGCTTTTATCATGATCTCCATCTTAATGGCCCACACATCATAATATTTTCCTGTGAAAGAAGGAAGTTGTGGCTGAAAACCACTTATTGCCATATTTCTTCAAGAATTTTACTTCTCTTATGAAACCCTAAGTTTCCTTTTTTTTTATATGCTTTGCAAAGGACAAAAAATAACCTTCTAATAAAACCCTAGGTTTATTTTTATATAAAATATTTCTTTTATAAAAAAATATTTATATAAAAAATACTTTTATAACACCCACTTTTCCAAAATCATTAAAACAATTCTTTTAAACCTCTTTTTAAAACCTCCTCATACTTTATGTAAAGACCCTTTTTAATTTTTTTTTATAAAAAACCTTTTCATACGGCTTTAAAATCTTATGTATTCATAAAATCCTTTTCATATGGCTTTAAAATATTATGTATTCATAAAATCCTCAATCATTTAAAATATTTTAAAATTTTCCGTAAAATTCTATATACAATGTCAAAATTTGTTATTGTTTCTAGAAAATGAACAGGGAGTAACCAAAGTGTGAGGAATTAGGAGCTTTCTTAATGATGATATGGACTAATGGCGTTAAAGGAGTGGATCTCTGTTCAGGAACCACGTGATGGAGCTTCACAATAGATTGCAAAACACACGTTATCATTTTCTTTATATTGGTATCACACATTTGCAACTTATTCAGACTGGAGGTCTTCTCTTGGAGCACATTTTAAGGATGGAAAACTCCCCAAATCTTCTATGGCTTGCTGTAGTCTAACTAGACTGCTTTTTTTTCTTTGAAAATCATGGAAATTCTGGTAAGATTTTAAGAAAATCCAGCAAGGATTTTGGTAAATCCAGGTTATTATGATCAAATTTAAATATTTTTTGTGCCCTAGAGGTTCTGATGGCGCTGAATCCATTTCCACCATAAAAAAAAATGATTCAAACAGTGCTAATGCAATATTTCTTAAATTATTTTCTGGCAATTCCTCTGCCTCCTTAGACAACTCCCTATGGCTTTCTCAGCATGAATGCCCATACTCTTACTTGCCTCCCTTGATTCAAATGAGGATTTGAAGGGTTTTTCAGGTGTATGGGAAAGTACTCAAAGCATTGTGGCAAGGCATATGGTAGGTAATTTGGAGTTTTTTTGTTTTTTTGTAGTAGTTAATATTACACCACCCAACACAGAGGGATTTGTAAGTGATGCCTAGATGAAAATTATCCACTTGCATATTTTTAACAACAGTTTGAATACATGTTGCAGGCACCTATTCAGTTGAGGGACTTGGAGATTTTTGGTAAGCTCTCAAAGATTCCAAAATCCATAGGCCAGCTGAACAACCTTGAACAGATTTTCGTCAACAATGTTTCTTTCCAAAAATTTCCAGAAGAATTTTGTCAGATGAGGTGTTTGAAGGTTTTGGTGTTTCAATGTTGCAAAAACCTGAAGGTGATACCAGATTCTTTTGGTAACTTGACGAACCTCCAACACATGGATCTGCCTCGCTGCTATGCATTAGAGAGGCTATTAGAGTCCATGGGTAACTTAATGAGCCTCCAATCCATGAAGTTGCTTCAGTGCTGGAGGATGGAAAGGTTGCCCGAGTCCCTAGGCATCTTTGTTAAAATAGCTAATTAACTCCCGCATGAAGAGTTAGACAATCAGTTAAGTAAGTGTTGAGTAAGTTGATAGATGAATTTGGTAAGTGAGCTAGAGATTGATTTAAGTGAGGATTGAGCAAGTCAGGTTATGTGATAGATGAGTTTGGTAAGTGTGTGCATGTCTAATTAGTCATTAATTGAAAAGGATAAATACCTTTCAACGAGCTCATTGTATTTAGAGAAAGTGATTGAAGTTTGTGTGATTAATAGAAGAGCTGCAACTCATGTGTGTTATTGTGTTAAATCTTAGTGTAATTTTTTCCTTTACTCTTCTGTCTTTCCAAAAAAATGGTATCAGAGCGAGGTTACAAAAAACCAGGGAAACATAGATCAACAATCATTCATTCGTGTGTGAGAAGAGATATTTTTTTTCTTGCTTATTCGAATCTATAGCGCATCTGGTACGTTATAGTAAGAGTGTTATAATGCTTGTCGGTTCTACAAATGACCGCATTACAAGTTCAAAAACTTATCGCGATTTGCATGCATGTGGGGAGTTTTGGTTTCTGAGTGTGTTAGCGGACTAAAGCAGGGCATAGCTTTGACAGGAGCATTAGCACGCTACCTTATTGAAGTTTCGATGCATTAGCGGTTAAAAATAAAGGTCAATGAAAATTATTTCAAGGATTACGTTATTCCTAAGTCATATATTTATCAACCATTTTTTAAAAGGGTTTGGTTTCTTTAAAACCTCTATCATGAAGCACATGAGTGAAAGTTTTCAAAGGAATTGTTTAATGATTTTTGAGAAGGGGTTTTTCAAAAGTTTTTTTAATGAGTGGAGTTTTATAATAAGTTTTTTTTTCTAAAAGGAGTTTATTATAAAATATTTTTCATAAAAGAATTTATTTTATAAAAACAAAAGCTAGGGTTTTATTACAAGGATATTTTTTTTGGAGCTTTGCAAAGTTCATTAAAAGAAAAATTTAGGGTTTTATCATAAAATAATTTTTAAATTTTTTAAATTTTTAAATTTTTTAAATTTTTTTAATTTTATTATTTTTTTTTTTGAAAAAATATGGCAACAATTAGCTTCCAAAAACAACTTCCTTCTTTCACAGGGAAGGATTATGATGTGTGGGCCATTAAAATGGAGACCTTGTTAAAAGTGCATGATTTTTGGGGTCATGTCAAGTTTGGGTTTGCAGAACCTATGAATGACGCAGAAGAACGAGCCCTCAGTAATGTAGAGAGGGAACAATGGAAGAAATAAAAAAGGAATAATGCATAAGTATTGCTTCTTATCCAGTAGGGAGTGGACCGAGCAGTGTTCCAGAAGATAATGATCACATCTTCAGCAAAGGAAGCATGGGAAACTTTGGCAACAAGCTATAAAGGTATGGAAAAAGTCAATATTGTTAAATTACAGAATACTAGGAGAGATTTTAAATTCTGCAAACGAAGGAGATAGAGGAAATTGATTCCTTCATGAATAGGGTCATGTATATCGTAAATCAGTTAAAAATTTATGGTGAAGAAATTAAAAATCGAACAGTGATTGAGAAGGTCCTTAGATCTTTGTCTACCAAGTTTGATGTTGTGGTAGTAGCCATAGAAGAAGCAAAGGATTTGGAAAAAATGACAGTTGATGAGTTGATGGGATCACTTCTATCGCATGAGACAAGGATAGACAGAAATAAGGATTCCACTTTAGAAATTGCTTTCAAAACTCAAGTTTCTATTTCAAGAGGTCGAGGCAGAGGTCGATCGAGAGGCAGAGGACGAGACGTAAGATATGGTGGTCAGAGATATGGCTGATAAGAGCATAAACATGAAAGTGGAAGTGGAAACATCATAAGCTTCAAAACTAATTACAAATCTAAAAAATCAAAGGTGAGATGTTATTATTGCAATAAATTTGGTCACTATGCTCATGATTGCAGGAAGAATCTAGCTGGTCAAGGAAATCAAAGAGCTAATGTTAGTACAGAGAATACTAACTCAATTTTTCTAGCATGCAACAACTGGCATGAACCATCTAATAAGGTGTGGCTATTAGATAATGGTTTCAGTAACCACATGACAAACACTAAGAATCTGGTTACAAATTTGGATCAATTTGTGAAGACAGAGGTAAATTTGGGGACTGACAAGATTGTGGATGTAGATGGCAAAGGAGTGGTCAACATTCTTAACAAGCAGGGGGAGCCAAAGACAATATCAGAGGTATATTATGTTCCTGGTCTCAAACATATTTTGATAAGTGTTGGTAAATTGACGCAGAAATATACAGTTATCTTTCAGGGGCAAGAGTGTGTTATTTATGACAAACCCCCAGAAAGCAGCTAATAGAAAAGGTGTAGATGATGAGGAACATAATCTTTCCTCCAATTATGAACTACAACAATTAGGTTAGTTCATTTATAGTTGCATGTTCTAATGATTACTGGTTATGGAACTTTCGGTTTGGGTAGTTGCACTTTTTTGGTTTAAGACTGTTGTAGCAGAAACATATGGTCAGAGGATTACCTCCCATCAAAGAACCTGCAAGTACTTTTGAGTGTTGCATCTTGGGAAATAAACACCGTGAAATTTTTCGAAAGGGAGTTTCCTACATAGCAAAGACACCACTTGAGTTGGTGCATACAAAATTGTGTGGACCTATGATGACATAGTCAATTGGTGGAAGTTGTTACTTCCTCACTTTTATTGATGACTATAGCATAAATACTTGGGTTTACTTCTTGAAGCAGAAGTCTGAAAGTTTTTCAAAGTTAAAAGAGCTCAAAGCTGTAGCAGAGAACCAAAGTGCTCAACAGATCAAGGTATTGAGATCAGATCGTGGTGGAGAATATCATTTGAAAGCATTCCATGAGAATTGCAGACAACATGGAATCAGAAGACAATTTACAATCAGGTACGTGCAGCAGAATGGTGTAGCGGGGAGAAAGAGTAGGAGAATTATGAACATGACAAGGATCACGTTGAAAGTAAGAAGCTTTTCTAATAAGTATTTGGCAAAAGCAATTATGTGTGTTGTTTATGTGATAAACAAATCACCTACAAAGAGTGTGATGAATAGAGTTCCAAAAGAATCATGGTTAGGTATTTCATGCAGTGTATCTCATCTCATATTTTTTGGATGTGTAGCCTATGCACATGTGTCGAAGAAGACAAGAGGAAAATTGGATGTTCAAAGTGGAAAATGCATTTTTATTTCTTATAGTGAGAAGTCAAAAGCTTACAAATTGTATAACCCTTTAACCAAGAAGAGAATAATTAGTAGAGATGTTGTTTTCAAAGAACAAGAGTCATGGAATGTGAATGTAGAAAAAAAAATTAATTCAAAAGCACCATTGATGGAAGAGGATGATGTCGCAGAAAAGGAGTAGTAAGAATCAAAAGAGTAGACACCAAACAGAGTCGCACTAGCAAGGACTCCAAGATTTTCAGAGCAGCATGGATCTTCAAGTAGATCAATAGACCAGAATTCTCCAAGCAGCCAACCAGGTGATGAATCAAGCAATGGTAAGAGAAATATGAGAAGTTTAAAAGATATTTATGATGATTTGGATGTTAGTTCAAATTTTGCATTATTGCCATTCCAAACTTCTTCTTTTGAAGAAGCAATCAGAGATCAAAATTGGGTGCAAACCATGGATGAAGAGATTTATTATATTGGAAATAATGATACATGGGATTTGGTTAATTTTCAAAAGGATAAAAACCTCATTGGTGTGAAATGGGTGTACAAGAAAAATTTGAATGAGAAAGGTGAAATTGACAGATTTAAAGCAAATCTTGTAGCAAAAGGATTCTCGCAACAATCGGGAATAGACTTTGGGGAAAAATTTTCTCCGGTAGCCATATTGGATACTGCAAGAGAATTTTTAGCCATAGTAGCTCAGAACAAGTGGAACATATATCAGGTGGATGTAAAATCAGCCTTCTTGAATGGAATTATAGAAGAATAAATTTATGTGTAGCAGCCTCTAGGTTATGAAGTTGAAGGTAAAGAAGATAACGTTTACAGGTTGAAGAAAGCGCTCTATGGACTGAAGCAAGCACCTAGAGCATGGTATAGCGGAATTGACGGTTACATGATTTGGAATGGATTTTGCAGAAACAACATTGAGTCTACATTGTACACAAAGGTAAATGAGCATGGACATATTTTGATTGTTTGATTATATGTCGATGATATGAGTATTATAGGTGATCTTGAGTTAGATTATTTTAAAGGATCCATGATGAAATAATTTGAGATGACAGATCTTGGTCCCATGAAATGTTTTCTTGGCATTGAATTTTAGCAATCTGAAAAAGGAATTTGTATTTTCCAAAATAAATATGTAATAGATTTGTTGAAAAGATTCAGGATGGACAATTGCAAACCTGTACCTACACCAGTTGCAATAGGTACAAATTTAAGAAAGGATGATAAAGGATCATATGTCAATCCAAGTCTATTCAAAATATTGGTTGGAAACTTCATGTGTCTCATAGCTACAAGACCAGATATTATGCAAGCAGTGAGTTTGATTTCCAGATTTATGGAGACTCCAAAAGACACACTGATCCGGATCTTTGGGGGAGGCCCCCAAGATCCAAAAAATTGAAATGGATCTGACAAGATTTGCAAAATTACAATGCCAGAAAAAAAAAGAGAGAAGAACACATAGTAAATAAAAGCACAAAGAAATTTTTTATTAAAACAAAGAATAATTGTAGAAGCTACATTGTGGTGGAAAATATGTCCTTTTACAAAGTAAGTCTTGTTATTTATAGAATTTTTTTGAGTTACAATACCATGGGTAGATACCATAGGTGGATACCATGGGTCAATACCATGGGTAGATACCACTTAAAATACCATGGGTAAATTCCATGTGTGGATGAATATCATGGGTGGATACATACCATGGGTGAATGAATATCATGGATAGATGTCACTTACAATACCATGGGTATAGGCCACTTTTCATTCAGATCATTCCTCCCTCCTTAAGAAGCAATGGCCTCCATTACGTGAAGTTCCCTCCTGAGAAGCCCTTGTTGAATATGAAGATCCACTCAAGGGAAGGGTTTTGTGTGGTTAACCCATAACCATGATGAACGAAGATTCGAGGATAGAGATACCCTGTAATGCTTGTGACCAACTGTAATACTGATAGTGTGTGGCCCAGGAAATGGAATTCGATGAAGTGTGAGTTTGTGGATGGCCCTGATCTGAAAATTTTCTGGATAACTTGTATGTATTTCAAGAACCTACCACTCAGTTTAAATTAAAATGATCTAGCTTGTTCTTGACAATTTTGCGGAATTATTTACTTGAAAGTGGTGTATGAATTTTTACTGTTTATGTGTCTTAAATTCATTTGTTCATACTGTAATTTAACATTTATGACAGTGACATAATGTAGCAAATAATAATTCAAACACAACAACAATTTTAATCTAGGAGTTCACCCGAAATCTCATGGGCTACATCTCCTTTGAGCTTTGTCATCATGACTCAGCTCTTTGGGATTATGGTAAATGTTTTTACAAGTAAATACTTAATTCCAATGAATACAAAAATGATCCAAAGGACTGAAAATATGATAAATATCCCTCAATTTGCTATCCAAACTTTGTAAACAGCCTTAGGCTCTTGCTAACACGATTCCTTCTGTCGGTGCACTAAGAGGCTATGAGCTTCTAAATGGCACAAACTCCCTCAGAAATCAATTATCAACTGATAAATTTCTCAAATTGAGCATTGCATTCCCCAAATAGGCTATCCTCCACGGTTTGCCCATGGCTTCCCAGAACTTCACATCCATTTTTCGAGCTCTATAAGTTCTAAATTTTTTTTGAAAACACCTCCATTGGTTCCAAAATGACTGAAACAATCAAGATAGAGTTTTTTTTCATCAAAAATAGCCTATGGCTGCTCTTGTTTCGCCTCAATCACCTATCGGCACCCCTTGGCACTAGGGTCAAAGAAAAATTCTCTGCTGAGTTTTCGACCTCTAAAAGTATTTAAAATTTTCTGAAACCTCTGTAATAGATTTAGAATGATGTTTTCAATCAATAATGACCACTGGTTCTCTGCAAATGGTCTCAAACAGCTCTGTCTAAGCCCTGCACTGCTGCTGGAAAAATCAGGCACTAAAGGCCCCTGGAACTTTTCTGAAGCTTTTCGGCCTTCAAAAATTCTCTAGAGGCTCTAAAAACCATCTCATCAGATTCTGAACATCTGAATTATCAATTTAGACTATTGGAACTCTGGAGAAGGACTCTAACTCCCCTAGTTAGGCCTCAAACTAAATTTGTCTCATGGTGGCCCTGATGGCTCCTTCATCTTCCCTAAAGCAAAATCTGCTGAATATTACTTCCATTCAACCTGAAACCCATCCCAAAGTGATCAGGAGCTCGAAGACACCCAAAATTGACTAAAATTTCATCCAATTTGGTTCAATAATGAGGACGTTATGGTAGAAACAAAATTTTCCCAATATCCCTCAAAAACCTCCTCCAAAAATGGAGGAACTCCAGTTAATGTTGACAAAGTTGGCAAACCCGTCAGAAATGGTGGAATCCACCCCAAAATTAGTAGTAACATTTAATGTGGTGGTTAGTCATTGCATTAACATGCAGAAATGCCGCTAACTGTCAACTACTGGCGGATAAGCTTCAACCCGACTAATACGTGCACCGACCCGAACACGTGCACTGTGACCCAAATGCATGCACTGTGACCCAAATGCACGCAGAGGTGCCCAACTCAAACGCGTGCACTATGACCCAAATGCATGCAGGGTGACCCGAATGCAGGCAGGGTGACCTGAATGCATGCAGAGTGACTCGAATGCGTGCATAGTGACCTGAATGCAGGCAAGGTGACCTGAATGTGTGTAGAGTGACCCGAATGCGTGCAGAGTGACCCGAATGCGGGCAAGGTGACCTGAATGTGTGCAAAGTGACCTGAATGCATGCAGAGTGACCTGAATGCCTATAGAGTGACCTGACCTTCCAATAACCAAAATTTTTTCCTTAACCCCATTGGCAACCAATGATTGGCCTCCACCAACCTTGAACAAAAATCACTTTTAACATATAATTTCTTGCTAAAATGTCAAAATTCAAACCAAGTCAAATAGTCCTTTTTTCGAGTTTACTGGGCATTTTAAAACCTCAATAACTTTTTCATACGACCTCCATTTTGAGAACTGTTTGTGGCGCCAGAATTGCAGCGACGAGGCCTTTTCGGTCAGTCAGAATGCAACCAATTTTGAACACTTTAATTTTTGAGAAATTTTCATAACTTGGAAATTATCTCCTGATCACACCTCCCAAATGAGAAGCTTTTGGACCCTAAAAGCTCTCTGGAATATTGAAACTGACCTGTAGAGAAACTAAGGGTACTGCACCCTCTTCTCTTCAGCCTCCAAACATTTGACCTGCATGGCTAATGACTTTGAACCACAACTAGAAAGCAATTCACACTTCCCTTCCTCGATGCTTATCCTCCTATCAAGAGTTGTCTTTCTTGCACTCACTCAGAAAATTTCTGGCGAGAAATATGCAGAAGGAATCTAAACATCACTGCCTTGATCCATGTCAAACGTGGCTCAAACATAAGTCATGCAACATGCGACATCAACAACAAGTCATCATGAAATGTGCTATACAATTGACATAAAATCAATGTAAAAAGTGTGCAACACAATAGACACAAGTTCAGAAAAATGTGCGACACAATCGACACAAGTCGATAAACAACATGATACATCTTGACAACCACATGTGCACGTATCAATGTACAATGAACCTATTTATAGTTCGCTATTTACACATACAACTTCCATGCACATGTACACCTTCAACTCTTCCTTTCAAGTACCAACAAGTACATAATCCCAAAAACATGTGGGTGACTATAAGAGCTGAACTAAAAGGTATTGTTGCAATATAAGTGAGTATCATACTCATATTTTACACCTCCACAGCGAAATTTTGCAACAACAAAGAAATTCCCTCAACTAAACTGAATTTATATGTAATCTTACATCAGACTTTTTCAGCAGAAATACATGTATACAACTGAAATGTGCATATGTACAAAAGGAGTATTTCTTACTGTGTTAAGAAGTCCATCCACTTCTTTCCAAGCCACTCCATGGTAACTTTTGCTGTTGCAACACTTCTTCATGTGAATCTTCCATTTTCACTTCGATAATGGAATCCATAGTTTCACTTGCACCAATCTTTCTGTCCTCTTGCTACATGTGCTTTGGACAACTAGTTGGATGCAAAGTCCAACAATGGGAGACAACATGTCCCCTCTTTTGGAAAAATGTGCAAAAATCATGCACCTTATTTGAAATTTTCATTTGCCTCATCTGCTTCCTGTATGCTTTCTTCTTCATCCAACATCTCAATACATGATGGTTAAATCGATCACAATATGTACAATAAATCTTTCTTCCATTTAAGCATGCAAAATTATCATGCCTTGCAGAAACACAATCAAATTGATCATGAGAAGATTTATACCTCTTGTGCTGATTTGAATGTGCATCCTTTTTGTCTTCATGAGAAGATGAACTAGTAGAGGCTAGAGCTTTCATTTGCAGACTAACAACCATTCTTGTCTTGAAAACTGTTTGAACTTGCATGCTCACCATAAGCTGCATGTCTACCCTCTTCTTGCTATAACAAAGGCTTAAAGAAATGGAAATCATATTTGAAACAAATTTGACATATTTGCATCTTAGAACTTGGAATAAGGGTTCTCTTTAAAGTAGCATCACATGCCTTCAAGGATTTGGAGTCTTCGCCATTAAACTACACATAACCAAGACCAAGATTCTTGGGTCATTCCTCAACTGAAATGGGATCAACCATGACTTGTGCATGCTTGCCTAATCCTTTGCCTTCATAGCCCATTTTAATCATTAATTTGGACCCTATTCCCCTTGTATGTTTTTCAAAATAACCAACACATCTTTCTAATGAGGAAAGTGAAGACAAGTTCGAATGGATTACCTTTTCCTCATGCATTTTCTTGGTCAAAGCCTCTTGGGCTTGCTGGATTTACCTCTCCATATCATGCAATATTTAAATCATTTCTTCCTTCTCTTACTTCATGGAAAACAACTGTTCATGAAGTTCAGTACTTTCTCTTTTGTCCTCAAACAAAATCTATACCATATCCTTCAATATAATAAAGTGACTCTTCATATCATCATAAAAGAATCTTGTGAAGGAGGAAACTTCACTTGTAGAAGTTGTCATTATGATGTCAATGAAAAAAATGAACTTCAGAAAAGTTCTCAAATATTTTCAAAACAAATGACAAAGCTTTTTTAACCAAATGGATGTAAAGACCAACTCTTATTCAAGCAGCCAAACAACAAACAAACTCGATGAGCTTCTTAACAAACAATCGTCAAAAGGGTTTGTTCCAATGTTGACCATAAGGTACTTTGGGTAAGGAAGAAGCCTTCAACCCTTTCTTCCCTTTTTTCTCTCTCCAAGACATAGCTAATCAGTAGCTATCCCTAAATCTCAATTAAACTCAAACAACAATCAGTTTGCAAATAGTAAAACAGTTAATCTTTTACACTGTTTAAACACCTTTCAAGCTATTCAATCAAGCAGCTGCTATGTCAATCAAGCAACCAATTTATTTGATACCAACCTTATCTAAAAACGGTCTAGATAACTTGTATGTATTTCAAGAACCTACCACTCAGTTTAAATTAAAATGATATAGCTTGTTCTTGACAATTTTGCGGAATTATTTACTTGAAAGTGGTGTATGAATTTTTACTGTTTATGTGTATTAACTACATTTGTTCTTGTTTTAATTTAACATGTATGAAAGTGACATAATGTAGCAAATAATCATTCAAACAGAACATAAATTTTAATCTAGGAGTTCACTCGAAATCTCATGGGCTACGTCTCCTTTGAGCTTTATCATCATGACTCAGCTCTTTGGGATTATGGTAAATGTTTTTTACAAGTAAATACTTAATTCCAAAGAATAAAAAAATGATCCAAAGGACTAAAAATACCATAAATATCCCTCAATTGGTTTTCCAAACTTTGTAAACAGCTTTAGGCTCTTGTTGACATGATTCCTTCTGTCGGTGCACTAAGCTGCACTAAGCTTCTAAATGACACAAAATCCCTCAGAAATTTGTTTCTATCACTGAAACCACTCCTTATATATCCTATATACATCAGAAATCAATTATTAACTGATTGAGCATTGCATTCCCCAAATAGGCTATCCTCCACGGTTTACCCACGGCTACCCAGAACTTCACATCAGCTTTTAGAGCTCTAGAATTTATCAAAATGTTCTGACACCACTTCCATTGGTTCCAAAATGACTTAAATAGTCAATATAGGGTTTTGGTTCATCAAAATAGCCTCTGGCTGCTCCGGTTTCGCCTTAATCACCTATCGGCACCCCCTGGCACTAAGGTCAAAGAAAACTTCTCTGCTGCATTTTTGACCTCTAAAAGTCTTTAAAACTTGCTGAAACCTCTATAAATATATTTATAATGATTTTTTCAGTCAATTATGACAACTAGTTCACTACAAATGGTCTCAAACAGCTCTGTCTAGGCCCTGCACTGCTGCTGACAAAAGCTAGCACTAAAGGCCCTTGGAACTTTATTGAAGATTTTAGGCATTTAAAATTTCTCTACAGGCTCTACAAAGCATCTCATCAGATTCAGAACACCTTAATTATCCAATTTAGACTATTGGAAGTCTGGAAAAGGACTCTAACTCCCCTAGTTAGGCCTCAAACTAAATTTGTCTCATGGTGGCCCTGATGGCTCCTTCATCTTCCATGAAGAAAAATCTGCTGAAGATTACCTCCATTTGACTGGAATCCTATCCAAAAGTGCTCAGAAGGTTGAAGAGACCCAAAATTGACTAAAATTTCGTCCAATTTGGTTCAATAATGAGGAAGTTATGGCAGAAACAAAATTTGCCCAATGTCCCTCAAAAACCCCTCCAAAAATGGAGGAACTCTAGTTAATGTCAACAAAGTTGGAAAACCCGTCGGAAATGGAAGACTCTATGACAAAATTAGTGGTAACATTTATTGTGGTGGTTAGCCGTTTTTTTCACATGCAGGAATGCCGCTAACTGTCAACTACTAGCAGATAAGCTTCAATCCGACTGATATGTGCACTGACCCGAACGCGTGCACCGTGACCCAAACACGTACAGGGGCACCGGACCCGAACACGTGCACTGTGACCCAAATGCGTGTAGGGTGACCTGAATGTGGTCAAGGTGACCTGAATGTGTGCAAAGTGACCCGAATGTGTGCAGAGTGACCCGAATGAGGGCAGGGTGACCCGAATTCGTGCAGAGTGACCCGAATGTGGGCAAGGTGACCCGAATGTGTGCAGAGTGACCCGAATGCGTGCAGAGTGACCCGACCTTCCAATAACCAAAAAATTTTCCTTGACCCCCTTTTTTTTTTAAACCATTAGGCTTGGGGCCACATGGAAACCAATGATTGGCATCCACCAACCTTTAACAAAAATCACTTTTAACATATAATTTCTTACTAAAATGTCAAAATTCAAACCAAGTCAAATAGTCATTTTTTGGAGTTTACTAGGCATTTTCAAACCTTAATAACTTTTGCATACGACCTCCATTTTGAGAACCATTCACAATGCCAAAATTGTAGCGATGAGGCCTTTCCGGTCATTCAGAATGCAACCACTTTTGAACACTTTCATTTTTGAGCAATTTTCATAACTTGGACATGATCTCCTGATCAAGCCCAGAACCATGACAAACAAAGATCCAAGGATAGAGATACCCTGTAATGCTAATGACCAACTGTGATACTAACGGTGTGTGGCCTAGAAAATGGACTTCAATGAGAAGGATTTTGTGAGGTTGACCCATAACCATGATGCTGATTGTTGATGAAGTAGCAGGTGCCTAAATAGCTTGGGGTGGGAGGGCACATCTCCAAATAACCCAAGACAAATGCTACTATGCTGAAATTGATGAATGTGCATCAAGTGCCTACTAAAGTGGGGTGGGAGGGCATGTCTCCAAAGGGAACTTGCTCTGAATGCTTCTCCAGATTTAAAATGGGAATAACTCGGTCAATATAACTCAGAATATTTATTATAACCTATTTTTGGAAATAGAATGATCATTTTTCATCTTCGCATGTGCTTGAAATCTCTATCTAGAGAATTTAGACTCTCATATTCGCGCTGGAACTGTCCCGTCATCACAAAATTTCTGAAAAAATAGTTGATTTTAAATCAGCAATAATTCCCCCGTTCGGACTTTGATTCGACCGTTTTTTTTTTTTTTTTTGAAATCGGGTGATTTTTCAAGGGGAGGTCAGATATATAACTATTTCTTTGAAATTTCGCACTGAAAACTGCAAAAAATGACAGGAGAGTTGCCATCCACGAATTGTTATTTGAAAATTTTCTGCAACATTGTTGATTTTGAATCCGTGAAATATCCCTCATTCATACACCAATTTAGCCGATTTGTTTTTTGAATTTGTGTATTTTTTTGCAAGGAATCCAGTCCTTGTATTTTTTTTTGTAAATTTTTCACTGAAAGTTTCAGATATGATCTGCAAACTCGCCGCCCAAAAAAATTCATGGAGTTTGCTGAATATTGCTGCAAAACATTGAAACTGAAATATGCTACAAACCCTCATTCCCATGGAGGCGTAACCTCAATATTATACCAATGATCCAGATCTTGGGGGGAGGCCCCCAAGATCTAAAAAATTGAAATGGATCTGAAAATATATGTAAAATTACAATGCCATAAAAAAAGAGAGAAGAACACATAGTAAATAAAAGCACAAAGAAACTTTTTATTAAAACAAAGAATAATTGTAGAAGCTACTTTGTAGTGGAAAATTTGTCCTTTTACAAAGTTAGGATTGTTATTTATAGCCTTTTTTTGAGCTACAATACCATGGGTAGATACGACAGGTGGATACCATGGGTCAATACCATGGGTAGATACCACTTACAATACCATGCGTAAATTCCATGTGTGGATGAATACCATGTGTGGATACATACCATTGGTGAATGAATATCATGGATAGATATCACTTACAATACCATGGGTAGATAAATACCATGGGTGGATGAATACCATGTGTGTAGGTAACTTTTCATTTGGATCACACGCATTGGAGTGCAGGAAAAAGAATTTTGAGGTACATATAAGCAGGAACTATAGATTGTGAAATAATGTATGTATGTATAGAAAAGAAATATTTGATAGGATACAGAGATAGTAATTTTGTAGGTAGTTTTGATGATAGGAAGAACACTTCCGGTTATGTGTTCCATCTTGGTTCAGTTATGATATCATGGGCATCTAAGAAGCAACCCATTGTGACACTATCATCAGTAGAAGCGGAATATGTAGAAGCAACTTCAACATCATGTCAAACAATATGGTTAAGAAGAGTATTGGATGGACTCAAACAAAAACAAAAAGGATCAACAACAATATATTGTGACAACACAGTGATTTCACTATCAAAGAATAGTGTGTTTCATTAAAAGACCAAGCATATTGATACTCGATATCATTTTATTAGAGAACTTGTGAGCAATGGAGAAGTTCACTTGAAGCCTTGTAAATCTAGTGATCAATTGGCTAATATATTTACAAAGCCATTAGCAATAGATGTGTTTGATTTTCACAAAAGAAACTTGGGTGTTGTAAGCCTAACTAAGACATAGACCATCAAACATGTTTTATTTGTCATGAGTTATGTTTTATTTTAGCGGTCATAATTAAGGGGGGGTGTTAAAATAGTTAATTAACTCCCGCATGAAGAGTTATAAAATCAGTTAAGTAAGCATTGCATAAATTGATAGATGAATTTGGTAAGTGAGTTAGAGAGTTAGTTAAGTGAGCATTGAGCAAGTCAAGTTATGTGATAGATGAGTTTGGTAAGTGTGTGCATGTCAAGCTAGTCGTTAGTCGAAAAGGATAAATACCCTTCACCAAGTTCATTGTATTTAGAGAAAGTGATTGAAGTTTATGTGATTAATAGAAGAGCCACAACTCATGTGTCTTATTGTGTGAAATATTTGTGTAATTTGTGCCTTTACTCTTTTTCCTTTCCAACAAACTTGACGAAGCTCGAACACATGGAGTTGTCTGGGTGTAGGAGTTTTTAGAGGTTGCCAGAGTCCTTCGTTAACTTGAAGAACCTCTCAAGCATGATCCTGCTTCAGTGCTTTAGACTAGAGAGGCTACCATAGTCCCTAGGTAACTTGAACAAACTCGAATACCTGAAGTTGTTTGATTGTCCAAGGTTACAGTGGCTACCAGAGTCCCTGAGTAACTTAAAGAACCTCCAACCCATCATTCCATATTTGGATGGTTTGGTAAGGTTTCCAGAGTCCCTCTGTAACTTGAGGAACCTTCAAAGCATGGAGATGGATGAGCGCGAGTGTCTGGAAACTTTGCTAGAGTCCCTTGGTAACTCGACAAACCTCCAAAGAATGAGGCTTCTAGGGTTAAGGAGTTTGGTGACATTGCCAGAGTCCATCGACGACTTGATGAACCTCATATACATGGAGTTGTTTGAATGCAGGAGTGTAGAGAGACTACCCAATTCCTTCGGTAACTTGATGAACCTCCGAAGTATCATCGTCTCTAAGTGTGGAAGTTTGGTGAGCCTGCCAGAGTTTCTCGCTAACTTGACGAACCTCACAAGCATCAAGTTATATGAGTCTGGGAGTTTGGAGGGGCTGCTAGATTCTCTCTGTTGGGAAACCAGCTCCAAAAAGAGAAGAAAAGAGATATCAACGCCTTAGAAATAAGCCACTTCGAGGGGGCAACCTCCAATACATTACATGAGTGAACAATTCTTGGATGATACAATTTACAAAACCTCCTTTCTATATATGGGAGTCCTTTGGGCCATAATTTAATCCTAGTGGGCCATAATGTAATCCTAGTCGACCTAACAATAATAATTTAAGGGCATAATAATAACAAAATGGGGGTTACAAGGGTACAATAATAACAATAAGGGGTTTACACTAACAATAATAAGGGACTATACTAGTAATATAGGGACCTAACATGCCCCTCTCCTTCAAAAAAAGTGTTGTCCTCAATGCTTGAGTAGCTCTGGGTTCTTTTGTATAAAATTCTCATCCTCCCATGTAGAATCTTCAGTGGGTAAGTTCTTCCACTTGATGAGATACTCTGAAATTGATTGATTTCGTAGCTATCGAGTTCTTGTTTCCATGACTGCTTCAGGTTCCAATATGATTTTTCCTTCCTCATCAAGTTCTGGCAATATTGTTTGAACTGGAAGATTTTCACCTATAACCTTCTTTAAGCATGAAACATGGAAAACTGGATGTACTCGCGAAGAAGCAGGAAGCTCCAATTTGTATGCCATAGTACCTATCTTTTGCAACACCTTGTAAGGACCATAGTACTTTGGCGATAATTTATTATCCTTCTTTGCTTGCTTGAGGGACATTTGTTTGTATGGTTGTAGGCGTAAAAATACCCAATCTCCTACATCAAAACTTCTCTCGCTACGATGTTGATCTGCCTGTTGTTTCATTCGATTTTGTGCCAAATTCAGGTTATCCTTTAAGAGTTGGAGAACTTCTTGCTGATGCTCGATGTGATCTTCCACTGCCTGAACCTTAGAATTTTCTCTTAAAGATGATGTGATGGATGGTGGATGATATCCATAAAGTGCCATAAATGGGGTCATTTTTGCTGCAGTATGGAAGGAAGTGTTATACCACCATTCAGTGAGAGGTAACCACTTGACCCATTGTGTTTGTTTATCGGATACAAAACAACGAAGATATCCTTCCAAACATTTATTTACTATCTCAGTTTGACCATCAGATTGAGGATGATAAGATGAGCTATGAGCTAATTGAGTACCCAAACAAGCAAATAACTCCGTCCAAAAATTTCCAGTAAAAATGGGATCTCTGTCGCTCACAATAACCCTTGGGCTTCCATGTAGCTTTTGAATTCTATCCATAAATGTAGTAGAAATTGTACTTGCTTTAAATGGATGAGATAATGCACAAAAGTGTGCATACTTGGTAAGTCTATCAACTACCACCATGATGACATTATTTCCTTCGGACTTAGGTAAACCTGTGATAAAATCCATTGAAATCTCCTCCCAACGTTGACTTGGAATTGATAAAGGTTGTAGAAGTCCTGGGGTCTTAATTGTCTCAACTTTATTCTGCTGGCAAACCAAACATTCCCTCACAAACTTTTGAATATCAGATTTAAAGCCGTCCCAAAAAAATTCTTTCTTCACCCTGTGGTAAGTTTTTAAAAATCCCGAGTGTCCTCCTAAAGGAGAAGTGTGCAATTCGAGAAGAATATTTTGTTTTAGTTGGGAATTCTTACAAAGATATAAGCGATCTTTGTACCATAAGGAATCATTTTTCCAACTAAATGTATCAGATGTACTAGGATCTTGCCGCAACTTTTGAATGAGTGTCCATACATCTTTGTCCTTCTTCCATTCATCTCTTGCTTCGGTTATCCAATCTGGTTGGATAATAGAAATGGCACAAAGCAATGCTTCCACCTCTTCATTCTTTCTTGAGAGTGCATCTGCAACAACATTAAGCTTTCCTTTTTTGTAGATAATTTCAAAGTCATAACCCAACATCTTTGTGACCCATTTTTGCTGCTCTTCTAAAGATAGTCTTTGTTCCAAAAAGTGTTTAAGACTATCATGATCAGTTTTTACCTTGAAGTGTCTTCCCATTAGGTAAGTTCGCCATTTCTTTGGTGCATGCATTATTGCTAACATTTCCTTCTCATAAATAGGTTTCTGTAAATACTTTCCTTTGATTGGACGACTTTCAAAAGCAATGGGTCTTCCTTCCTGCATTAAAACTGCACCAATTCCATTTCCTGAGGCATCACATTCCACAATGAAGGTTTTTGTGAAGTCTGGCGTAGCTAAGACCGGTGCTAGGCACATTGCCTCTTTAAGATGTTCAAAGGCCTTAGTTGCTTCAAGAGTCCATGAAAATGCATCTTTCTTCAATAATGTTGTTAGAGGTGCTGCTATTCTCCCATAATTCTTAACAAACGTGCGATAATACCCTGTTAACCCGAGAAATCCTCGCAACTGCTTTATGGTTGTGGGGGCTTTCCATTCCTTAATGGCTTTAATTTTGTTAGGGTCTACTTTAACACCCTCGTGAGATACAACATGACCCAGATATTCCACCTCTTGTACTCCAAATAAACATTTGGATGTTTTTGCATATAATTGTTTCTCCCGCAATAGTTTGAGAACCCTGTCAACATGTTCAATGTGATCCTTCCAAGACCTGCTGTAGATTAGTATATCATCAAAAAATACTAGCACAAATTTTCTAAGGAAGGGTTTGAAAATGGAATTCATCAACCCTTGAAATGTAGAAGGTGCATTGGTAAGGCCAAAAGGCATGACCAAAAATTCATAATGACCCTCATGAGTTTGAAATGTCGTTTTTGGAATATCTTCATTCTTCATTCTAATTTGATGATATCCTGAACGAACATCCAACTTGGTAAAATAAATTGCTCCATGTAATTCATCCAATAATTCATCAATCACAGGAATGGGAAATTTATCTTTAATGGTGAGCTTATTGAGCTCCCTATAATCCAGACACATTCTCCATGATCCATCCTTCTTGTGTACCAATACTACATGAGCAGAGAAATAACTTTGACTAGGTTGAATTATACCCGCCTCTAACATCTCTGTAATCATACGTTCAATTTCGCTCTTTTGGACGTAAGGATTTCTATAAGGCCTGATGTTTGGAGGAACAATTCCTGGAATCAAATGAATAGCATGATCATGATCACGAATAGGTGGGAGTCCCTTGGGAGTTTCAAACACCTTGGAATGATTGTCCAAGACTTGTTGGAGATCTGCAAGAATAGATGATTTTGATGTTGGAACTTCTAGTGAGCATAATTGTGCAATTACGCCTCGTTGTTCTTTCTTTAGAAGCTTTGTCATGAAATTAGAGCTTATTATCCTTCTTGGCTTCCCTACAATACCTCGTAATTCAACTTCCTTTCCTTCTGAAAAAAATTTCAAGAAAATTTCTTGAAAATTAAAAGCTACCGTCCCCAAAGATTGTAACCATTGTACTCCTAGTACAACATCAGCACCTCCCATAGGAATGGAAAGCATTGGACTAGTCAACAAATATTCCCCCATGGTTAGCTTGATGTTATGGCAGTTTCCAGAGCAATTTATAGTTCCTCCATTTGCAACCATCACTTGACATTCTGGTGCTGGGTATAGGAAACAATTTAATTCCTTGGCTACCTTACAATGAATAAAATTATGGGTGCTACCTGAATCAATCAACACTATTACCTTTTTCTTCTTGATCTGTCCTGCTATCTTGAGAGTTTGAGGAGTGGTAATTCCTGCCAGTGCATTACATGATATGGTCGGATTCATTTCTTCCTCTTCTAGGGCCGGTTCCTAGTGTATATCCTCTTCTTGTTCATTTTCTTCTTCTTCTTCACAATCTATGTAAAATAATTTCTTTTCAGCACACTTATGACCTTTAGTGTATTTGCTATCACAACTCTAGCAAAGCCCTTTTTCTCGTTTTTCTTCCAATTTTTGTGGTGTCAACCTTGTAGGTTGTGGAAATCTAGGCGTAGCAACACTTCCTTCTTTATAGAATTGAGTGGTAGGCTTCCTTGTCGCCATAATTTTACATTCAACTTTTCTTGCCAACCTGAATGCCTTCTCCAACGAATCAGGTTCCAAAACGCGAACTTCATGTTGGATGTTATCCTTTAAAGTGCCTAGGAAGAGATCAATCCTGTGTTCCTCTGTAAGATCAGTTACCCTTATATTCAATTTTTGGAAGTCCTCAATGTGCTGCCCCACTAAACCCTTTTGTTTGAGATTTATCAATTGGGTAAAGAAGGTGTTGCTCTTTGTATTCTCATAATGTGCTATCATTTCCTCCGTAAAAATTGACCAAGTGACAATTTTTTTACGGGAGCAAAGCCATTGATACCATACAAATGTATTTTGTTCTAAATGTAAAGTTGCAATGCGTACCTTTTGTGTGTTTTGTACGTTATGGAGATCAAAATATTGCTCCATCCGTAGTATCCATGTTACAGGATCCTTTCCATCAAACTTCCTCATATCCATCTTTGGAATATGGTGGTTCTTCCCGCCAACATTAGAGTTTATGAAATCACAATTAACATTTATTTTGTCCTCATCATGAGGTTCTTCTACTATCTTTTCACCATTAGGAAACCTTTCTTGTATCAACTTTGTCAAACCTTCCATGTCTGCTTTTAGAAAATTCTTCATGTTTTCCATTTTCTCATCGATATTAGCTTCCATGTCATCCATCTTAGATTCCATGCCAGCCTCCATGCCATCAATATTAGATTCCATGCCATCTATCTTAGATTCCACGCCTTTCTTCAAAACTTCCATGTCATTTTTTGTTGCTCTTTGCGAGAGAGAAATTTATTGCACTTTCTCTTGTAATTTTGATATGTCATGTTGACATTCTTCATCTTCATGAGTCATAGTAGATCTTTCCAAAGGCTTAATGGGTGTTGAATTCTTTTTAGGGGCCATTTTATAATACAATATTGATATCTATTCTACAATATGCCCTTGCAATCAATTCAACTTGATTCTTCAAACAAGACTTATGCAATTTGGAAAAAAAATACACACCTTTTAGTTGATTTTAAGCAGCTCTTCAATTTCTAAAATTAAGCACTAAAGTAGCCCTCTGAATTTTCTTTTGAATGCCATAGGTCTGACTTGATTTTGATTCTCCAAGACAAAGTTATGTCCAATCTCCCACAATGACCTAATTATGGACTGGTTCAGTATAGCGAAGTTGTATGACTTTACACGTGTCACTGTTTCATCCTTCACCTCTGAAATTGATAGCCAAGAAGCTACAGTCTATGTACTTGTGACCACTTTTTACGGCACTCCAATACGATGCTCAGAGAGAGAGTTATTGAAATTTTCCCACGATCACCTTTTTGAGATGAAATTCGGGAGCCTGAAAAAGAACTACCTTCTACAGATCATATTGTTAGGAATTACTACAGAAATAAAATATTTACCGAGAGAATAATACACATACAAAACCCAGCAACAAATCACATAAACATAAACACAATGTTTAACCAGGAAAACCCCAAATCTGGGGAAAAACCCAACCAATGAAATTTCATTAACCATTGGCCAAAAAACCCGTCAATCCGACCAAGTGAGCCTTCACTACCACCTTCCGTGCCTCCATTACAATGAAGTCTTCTCCCTGTACTCTTTTATAGGCTCCATTACATGCAATACCATGGGCCAAAACCATGGGTGCACAAAACCATGTGCCCCAAAACCACTACTATTTACCCTGGTCAACTTTGACTCTATCCCGAGTCAAGTTTACCTAACAATTCCCCCGTTAAACTTGACTTGGGGATTATTGACTAAATCCAGCCAAACCTGCTAAATGAGACAACCCCTCTCACTCTAGCTCCTCCTCCCTCAAATTTTTTACCCAGGGTAATTGTTAACTTGACATCCCCCCTGTCACCTAGGTCTAACCCAGACTTTACCAGTGATTACCCAGGGGTACGCATGCCATACCAGGTCTTACAGCAGTATGCCCATTTACATGTAATAAAATTAACTCCATTATAATAATGTTTTTTTTTAATTTCATTGTTGCTGCCTTTATACATATGAAATCAATGTCCATATAGAAAGAATCCATCTACCAGATTACATGGGTCACCAGCCTATGTAACCGCCAGTCCTCTAGGAGTTCTCTTCATATACATGGTTCATCAATTAATTAATCCACGTGCAAACATCCTCTCATCTCTGAATTTCTCGAACCAACTTCTTATCACTGCTAGTCACCAGATCTGAGTTGTGGCAACACCATTGTTCTCTTTATCCATTAAGAAAACCTCCATGGAAGTCCCCATGGAATCAATCAATTGGACATTTCCTATTTCCTAGAAACACCATGCTCCGTATGGCCAAATCTGCAAAAGGCTGCATTGATTTCTCCATTCACAGGCCAATAAAACCCTTGGTTGCAAAAGCATCCCTTTGAAGCCAAATATGGCTCCGATACCATTTGTTAGGAAATTTACCGTAGCAATAAAATATTTACCGAGAGAATAATACACATACAAAACCCAGCAACAAATCACATAAACATAAACACAATGTTTAACCAGGAAAACCCCAAATCTGGGGAAAAACCCAACCAATGAAATTTCATTAACCATTGGCCAAAAAACCCTAGCCAATCCGACCAAGTGAGCCTTCACCACTCACCTCCAGGCCTCCATTACAATGAAGTCTTCCCAGCCCTTTTATAGGCTCCATTACATGCAATACCATGGGCCAAAACCATGGGTGCACAAAACCATGTGCCCCAAAACCACTACTATTTACCCTGGTCAACTTTGACTCTATCCCGAGTCAAGTTTACCTAACACATATCTCCAAAACTATTGTGAACCAAGCTCTAAAATTTTTTGACGTGTTTCCTTAGGATTTCAGCTTTGCACCATAAAAATTTCAGATTCTGAACCTCAGTAGAAACAAATTTATAGCGCAAATTCCACGATGACCTGTTTAGGAGCCTGAAAAAATACCTAACTTCCATAGATCATATCTCCGAAAATATTGTGAACCAAGCTTTGAAATTTTTAGACAATATTCCTCAAGATTTCGGCTTCGCACCCTAAAAATTTAAGCTTTTGAAACTTCGTATAAAAAAATTTATAGCGAAGATTCCACGATGACCTGTTTGGAGCAGCGAAACCCTAGAATCCAAAGCTCTGATACCAAATGTTGGGAAACCAGCTCCAAAAAGAGAAGAAAAGAGATATCAACGCCTTAGAAATAAGTCACTTCGAGGGGGAAACCTCCAATACATTACATGAATGAACAATTCTTGGATGATACAAATGACAAAACCTCCTTTCTATATATAGGAGTCCATGGGGCCATAATGTAATCCTAGTGGGCCACAATGTAATCCTAGCCGACCTAACAATAATAATTTAAGGGCACAATAATAACAAAATGGGGGTTACAAGGGTACAATAATAACAATAAGGGGTTTACACTAACAATAATAAGGGACTATACTAGTGATATAGGGACCTAACACTCTCGGTAACATGAAAAACCTCCAAAGAATGGATCTGTCTAGTTGTGGTAGTTTGGAAAGACTACCAAAGTACCTGGGTAACTTGACAAACCTCCAGATGTTGTTGTTGTCTACATGCTAAAGTTTGGAGAGAGTGCCAAAGTCTATATGTGACTTAAAGAACCTTCAACTTCTCTATCTGACTTTCTGCAATAGTTTGGAGATTCTACCAGAGTCGTTGGGTAGGTTGATGAAACTCCAATGGATGGTGTTGTTTGGGTGCAGGAGTTTGGAGAGTTTACCGAGTATGAAGACATTGGTATCATTGAAAGAGTTGAGCGCACCATATTGGTCCAAGTTTAAGAGCATACCAGATTTGGCCCACCTAACAAAGCTTAAATTACTCTGCGTCCATGAGTGTCTTGAACTGTAAGAGTTGAATGGTTTTGAACATTGTGTATCATTAGAGTATCTTATTGCGTCAGGTTTCCCAAAGCTGAAGTGGAGCGAAGGTGTTGTAAAGAAGCTCCATCAAGGAAAGGTTGAAGTGGAGTAAAGGTGTTGTAAAGGAGCTCCATCAACAAAAGGTTAAAGAGATTTCTAATAAAATTTAGATATGATATGCATGATTATTTATAAACATGTACAACCATCCTTCGGACACTGTAGGTCATCTTAATATAAATATATTGATCAATGTTCTCTCTTTATATTACCCCACACACACACACACAGATATATATCTATATATATATATATATATATATATATATATATATATATATATATATTGAGAATATCTCATGTATTTTCGTGTCAATTAGGGTGAATATGATATATGAATCGATTATTTTTTTCTATTATATGTGGTAATTATTTTGTAATTTGTTTTATATATCAATTTTTTTGATTCAACTGCCTTAAATTAGTTTTTTAATTAAATACTATTTATAATTTTAATATTATATTAATAAATATGTTTTTAATTTTTTACAATATATAAAATGTGAGGCTTTTTTCGTTATTTCAATCCTAATTTGTATTTTGATTAGATAAGTTATATGATATTATTAATGGTAATGAGTTAGTTTATTTTAGTGGATAGTATTTAATGATACTCTTAGTTTTGATAATGTTTTTATGATTAATCATATTTATGTTGTATGTGGACATTTATAACCAATTCCTCAAGACAAATGTGAAAAAAATAATTTATCAACTTGTTTAGATAGCAGAGAGGCATCTAGTTCTAGAAATAGCAGTTACAAGAATAAAATATTTTAATTACTTTTTTTTAAATTTTGATAAGAAAATAGGTCAATATATTAATATATTAATATAGAAAAATAAATATCTAATCCTTTATTTTAAATGTTCAATATATTATCCCCCGATCTGGGTGCCACGATGAGGTAAATGGGCTGCGGCCGGTGCCACGCGGTGGCGCGCACCCGACTGTCCATCACATCCAGTAATGGATCCAGCTGCAGATGGTCAGAGGAATGTACCACGCATGCTTCACCATAATGGAAGCTGACGAAAATTCTAGCAGCCAACAAATTCTATTAGGCCATTGTTGGAAAAAACGCCGCTCGAGAACAGGGTTAAGGAAACAAAGAAAGGTGTGGCAAGGTATTATTCTCGGTAGGAAAATTCCAAAGAAGTCTGAGGATACAGAGGCTGGTTTACAGCATTGACGGTTAACTTTGTATGTCATGGCTCTTGCAAACTATGTTTTTCAATTACATGTTCCTGTTCTTTGTAACGAAGGCGACATCATGTTCAAGGATTCTTTTTGTGAATTGCATGAATTTTTTCGATTCAGTAGTGGGTCATGTTTTCAGTTTGGAAATATCTTCAGTTTTATCTGTTTCAATTTTAAGAAAGGGTCTGCCACTGTGGCTTGCATGTTGGTTTTGATTATTCTGGCTCCAATAATTGACCCCTATTTTAGAACCACGTCCTCATTCTTGAATGTGGCTCAGTAAAATTCTATTTTGTTATGGAACCCAGTTAAAACCCCTTTGGTGTTTACACAGTAGCCAAAGTTTTGTTAATGGTTTATGCCCGGTTGATCTGCATTTAAAAATCCCCTCCTCGTTTCCCCCTGAGGTTCAACTATAGGCCCTCCTGCGCTCCTCTCTATGGGTGGCTCATTTCACGGTGAGGGTTTTGTGGGCCATCGACAATGATGAATTCTCTCAATCCAATGAGCAAGTTTGTATGTTCAACAATGATAAATTAGTAACCCAAAGTAGCCCTCCTTAGAATAATCTGCCGTTGTTTGGCATCGGTGTAATCTCTCCTCAATTTCTGCATTTTGGCCACCCCAGTAGAAATCCGAATCATGTTAGTCACTCCTTCGGTTGCAAAGGTATTTGGAAAATTCGTTTACGCAAGATGGTCTCTGTGACTTTTCTGTTTACCCTTCATGCTGTTGGTTGCATGGAAATAAAGTCTGTGGTTCCGCCTGCTTATACGGAAGTAGTGGGCCCCATCAAAGATCAACCAAATTCTATTATATAGGAGTTGTCAACGTCTGCTTGTCAATTCAAAACTATGGCAAAAGGTCAACCTGGGAAACGACAAGGTACCAGAAAAGGGAAGTAGAAGCTTCCAATTCAGTGTGCGGGACCATGTAAACATGGCAGAAAAAAAAAAAAGTTATGGAGAATATTTTTGATATTTATGCAGCCGAAATCCCACCTCAGGATCGCAACACAATTCAAGGCTGGGAAAGAGAGAGCAACCACGAAGAAGATGACATTGAACAGCGGGCAGCCACCATGGACTTCATCTCGGACCCCGAGAATACAAGAGGGAGGCTTTCCCTCTTTCACCAATCGATCCATACCTATTGGATTCTTAAATGTGTTTTGGCGAAGGCCATGACTACTATGCAGGAAACGAAAGGAAACACCAATATGGCTTCAATTCTGCAACAAATGAAACAGGAAATTCAAGAAATTGGCATATCTCAGTATCATTCTAAGATCAGAATTGGGAGAATTGAAAGCCAGCTTCAAGCTATGCAGCAAGTAGATATGCCTGGTTCTACTACAAAGGACCCATCTCCTATTGACTCTTCTGATGGGTGGCCCTAGATATTAATAGTTTTTGATGATTTTTGCTGCAATTTTTTACTGTTTTCGATTAAGCTTTGATGGAAATAGTAAAGTAGATATATAAAAAAGTAGAAGGAAGAAACAATTCCAATACTGGTTGGATTTTAACTCACTTAGGTAGCCAACAGACCTAGTTTCCTTCGGGCAGGTTGAGGCCACTAATTGCTTTAGTATATGTATGGCAATCTCCTCTTTATTTTTTTTGATAAATAGAAAATGGTAAGCCACTACGAAATTTACGAAAAAAAAAAAGAAATGTTCAATATATTATATAATAAAAATTCAAGAAATAAAAAAGACAAAATTATATTAATAAGTTTTTAATTAACTATTTGAATTCGTCAATATATTAAATGATAAGGAAATTTTCCTAAAAATATCATGAATTACTTAAGCAAAAAAGTAAATAATTAATTAATTAAATAAATTAATATAAATAAATAAAAATAAATAAAATAAATAGGTAAATAACTTATAAAATAAAATATTAAAGATAAAAATAAATTTAATTAAAACAAAAGACAACAAAGGGAAATTGTAAAGAAAACAGGAAAAAAAATAGAAAAAAGAAATAAACTTAATATTAAATTATTTTATTATAAAGAAAGTCAAGATAATATTTTATTAGTATAAATAAATAAATATAAAAATATATTAAAAAAAAACGAGGGGAAAGAAACACTCAAGAAAAGAGAGGAGGAATCCATCTCCTACTCAATTTCCAACCATTATCCCTATTGAGATTAACCACACGTTTCTCAATCCTGATGGCTTCCCTTAACTTCCTATGATAAAAGCGATCAATCCTCGTGATAATATGAGAATTCTCAATGAAAAAATGGTTTTTAGTTTTCTCAACATGTTCATATATAGCTGAAGAGCGAGAATTATTGTGTTTAATGTCTGTTGCATGCTCTTGAATTCTTTTCTTAATGGAGCGACCAATTTCCCCAATGTAAGGAATCTCAAAAGAGAATGGGATAGAGTAAACCCCTTTCATGTCTTTAGGTTCAATAGGGTCCTTAACATATCTAAGGGAATTTCTAATGGTATTAAGGGGATTTAATATATAAGAAACATTATTTTTTTTAAGTATAAGAGCAATCTTATCAATAGTCCCTTGGATGAATGAAAGTTGGACATTGGAAATATGTTCATCACAAGCATTTTTTATTCTAGATTCCTTTTTGGCTCTTTGAAAATCTCTGAGAACCTGCTACTTTCTATATCCATTATTTTCAAATACTTTTATAAGATTTGAAATCTCCTTTGTCTTGAGGATGAACCACATTAGCTGCTTCGAAACACTGACCAACAACATGGAATGTAATTAATTTGAAAGACATTATTGAAATTAGTATGGATCACAAAAGTATAAAATAAAGCATTGATCTGGACTTATGAAGGAACACAATAAAATAAATAAATGCACATAAATTCAATAATACAACATAAATAAAACTTCATTTCATTAATATCAAATAACTGAAATATGCTTACACACAGAATGGAAATAAACTAGGTAGGGCGTTGGTAGCCTATCTCTTAGAAGAGTTGTGGTGGCTAAGGCCTATGAAATGTGTTACAATGAGGCTCGAAGACCTATTTATAATTTATAAACAATGGAAAACTTTAAAAATCCAAAACCTATCCCTAAGAGATGAAGCGCCAAAATTATGGGCCCCATTTGGGTAAATTGGTACATCAACTTCCCGGGTACGTAACTTTGGCATACAATCTCCGTTAGATGCGCACAATACCTCGTCAGAAATCTTTGTCTGAGGATCACAACCTTAAAGTGACCAAAATAAATCAAGGAACCATGTTGGTCCTAGTTTTCCCAAAAAACGTCATTTAGGGCCTTAATACGGCTCCAAAAGTTTAGGACCCGAAAAATGCAAAAAATAGTAAACTGTGCTACAATTAAGGAAACTGAAAAGATGACAGAAAAAATGGTGGGGTTATGAATGGATAGATGAGTTGCCACCCATATCTACCTCGATCATTCCTCCTCCCTTAGGAATCAATGGTCCCGATTGCATTGAGTTCCTCCATGAGATGAGGAAACTTGTGTTGAACTTTGTCTCGGGTGAGCCACTTTCCTTGGTGCAGGAGTTGGCCAGCTTTGACAACCTGATACAACTGGATATTTTCTTGTCGAGTGTTCTTGATATGTGTGTCCATGATCTGATCAATTATGGCTTTTTCCATGCAATCTGGGTTTAACTCTATTGGTGTGAGTTGTTCTTCCATATCAAATGTGTCCAATAGAGGTGGAAAGTATGGCCGAAGGCGGTCCACCTTGAACCCTAGGTGCAGACCAAGGAAGGGTGGCATACTAAGCTCGAAGGAATTGTCCCCTACAACCTTGGTGATGGTATATGTCCCATATCGGAGCGGGTGAAGCTTACGGTGGGGTCCAATGAGGCGCTACTTCTGAAAATGTAGCCACACTTTTTCACCCACCTGGAAGTTGTGTGGCACCCGATGTTGATCATGTCATTGCTTGTACTTAGCATTGGATTTCTCCAATATTTCATGAACCTATTAGCAGATGTGATAAATATGCTCAATCAAGTTTTTTTCCTTGCCAAATTCAGACTGGACGTGAGACGAACCTGCCTGAGTCACTAAAAATAGCATGGCTATGTCAATGAGAAATATTGGTTGGAATACCAAGCCCCCCTAAAAGGAGTTATGGTCGGTTGAGCCATGGAGAGCCCGGTTATAGCTGATTTGTACATAAAGAAGACTCTCATCCCATGTGCATGGATATTTTGAGTTGTACATGCGTATAATGTGTACAATCATCCTATTGACGACCTTTGTCTGGCCATTAGTTTGGGGATGGAAAGTTATGGACTTGGTGAGCTTGGTGTCCAACATCGACTAGAGGCTGGACCAAATTGTACTGAGGAACATGTTGTCCCAATCTGAGATGATAGACTATGGGATCCCAAAATTGTACCCACACTCGTTCAAAGAAGAGTTTAGCAGTGGCTTCTGTTGTGATATTCTTCTTGTAGGTCGCCATAATGGCCATCTTCGAGAATCTATGGACGACCACAAAAACACATTCGTTTCCATTCTTAGTGGAAGGAATGCCCGACATGTAATCCATGGAAATGGATTCCCAAGGTCGATAAGGGGTAGGAAATATAGTATAGAGGTCTTGGTTCTTGATGGTTGGTTTGGAAATGGCACAAGCAGTGCAGGATCTGATGTACTTCCCGACATCATGTCGAAGGTTCGACCAACAGAAATACTTCTATAATACTGGCACTGTTTTCTTGACCCCGAAATGCTCAGCGACCCGACTATAGTGCAGATCCAAATTCATATTCACACACTCACTTGAAGGAACACAAAGGTGTCCCAGGTGACATAGCAGTGCATCTTGGAGGTGAAATGTGTTACTTACTTACCCTCCAAGAGCGTCTTGTATGTGTGGCCAAATTCTAGATCACTTTTGTAGAGAAATAACCAATCAGAAGTCTCATGCCAACAAGAGTTTAGCACGATGGCTAGTGCCACAATCAGGGGTTAGATGAGTCATTCTGCAACATTATTGGTTCTTCCCTTCTTGTACTTGATGTTCAAATGAAAATTTTGCAGGTACGTCGACCACTTTTGAAGGCGATCATTCTGCAACTTCCCTTGTGTCTCTATGAATTGCAGGGGTCGGTGGTTTGTGTGGATGACCATTTTCTTCCCAAAAATATAAAGCTTCCATTTTCAGCAAGCCTGAACAATGGAATAAATCTCTTTGTCATAAGTGGGATACTTCCGAACTATGTTGGAAACTGTCTCACTGTGATATTCCACTAGATGCCTTGTTGAGAAAAACTACCCAAATAGCATAGTCAGAAGCATCTGCTCAATTCCAAATGGTATTTGGAAGTTTGATAAAGTGAGCATTGGAGAAAAGAAGAGGCGATGTTTCAACTCTATGAACACCTTTTGTTGATATTTAGACCAAAATAATTTTTCTTTTGCTCCTCCCTTGTTGACTTGACTCAAGGGCCAACTAATATGAAAGGATCCCAACACGAACCTGTGGTAGAAATTGGCAAGACCCAAATAGATGCTAAGCTCTATTAGAGTGGTTGGGGCTAGCCAATCTCGAATGACTTGGATCGTGGTTGCATCCACATGCACCCCCTGCTCATCAATAATGTATCCAAGATACTGAACCTGGGTCATGCCAAAAGTGCACTTCTCCAAATTAACACACAACTTGTGTTGCTGGAGTGTTTGGAGGACCTGTCAGATATGGTGGAGGTGCTCTTCCCAAGTTTGGATATATATTAGGATATCATACAAGTACACCACTATAAATGAGTTGGTGAATTAGCCTCATGAAGGTTGCGGGAGCATTCGGGATTCGTCGACCCAAAAATCATGACCAACAATTAGAAAAGGCCCTCTTTGGATTTGAAGGTAGTATTCCACACATCGGAGGGTTCAATTGGATACCTGGTGATACCCAGACTTAAAGTTGATCTTGCTGAAATATTCCCCCCCTGAGTTGGTCTAGAAGGTCATCAATCCGTGGGATCAGACACTTATTCCGGACAATGATATTGTTCAGTGACCAATAGTCAATATAGAGTCTCCAAGTCCCATCCTTCTTCTGCACCAACACGATCGGGCTCCCACAGGGCAAAGAACTCAACTGTATGTGACCTTTATGCAACGACTCCTGAATCTTCCTCTTTATCTCATCGTTCTCCATAACAGAGCGCTGATGGATTAGTCCATTGGGAAGCGATGCACTTTGGGTCAGATCAATGGATTGCTTGGCCTAACATTGCATAGGCACCCTTGCGGGTAAGGTGAAGATGTCTCCATAATCCTCCATGACCTTATCCATCTATTTTTTTCATGCCGAGGAACCTTGTCTGGAGGTCTTGGCCACATTCTTCTTCTTGTCCCGAGGGTAGATCATCTGGAAAACAAATTTCCCGGTTTTGGAAATGAGCTTACTGCATTGTTTTACAATAACCAAAGAGATGGCGGTAGTTGGTGTTGTTGGGAAAAGTACTGAGAAGGGGAGGGGGGGGGAGATGAATCAGTATCTACAACCCACACAAACTTTTCTTTTCTTTACTGATTTCTATACGTGAATTTAATTAATCCAGCTAGCATATGTATGCAGGTTTCTTTAAGGAAACTTGCGTATGCCCAGTGAACTTATTATTCAAAAAAATATTCATTAACTTTACTTAGGCCAGTGCATCATTCACTTATCAAGCATTTAGTAATAATTAAACATGTGTAGTAAGTACAAAATAAATCATCACACATAAGCAACACACATGAACACTGGGATTTAAGGCGGAAACCCAATGTGGGAGAAAAATAACAGTTGTTGTCGTCTCTATCTTCAATATTTATTACATAGAAAAATTCTTACAATCTTATACTGGTGCAGACTCATACCAGCACACAAGAACCCACCTACATAAGGCTATAACCTTCTCCCATTCTCCAGCTACTACTGGAATGGATCTCCAATCCCTTGATCTCGTTTACTAGCCACCACTACAAGGGAGCTTGGACCCACTACTCTCGTTTACTAGGCATTACTGGAAGGGAGGTACTACCCCTTGATCTCATTTACTAGCAACCATTGGAAGGGAGCTACGACCCCCTCATTGAAGGCTCAAACACTCAGCACCACCATAGACCACGTTTCACAAATGTTCACACTTGATCCATAGCTTTAATTCAACACAACTTGTAGGCCTCTTTTCATCAAATTTTCAGACTGGACCCACTACAATCATTTAAGCCCAAAACCATACATAAAACTGAAACATATAGTTGTACCAAAAACATTCACTGAATCATCAATTAACCAACCAATCATTGATCTCTAATCACAATCAACTAGTAGCATAATCAATACTCAAACAACCCCGATATATATGAAGACATCATTGAAAGAGAGCATAGAAACAAGAAAATTGATCAGACATTTCCTTCATCATTCTTCAGCAAAGCCCTAGCTTGCATACGCGCCTTCCATAAGACAAATCCACAACTGTATGTGCTTCTCCTGAAACAAGCTAGCATATAGATCTCAATATTTTACTGAATATATATGTGCCTCTACAGAACTGAACCCACGTGTATATGATCCTTCCTTGTGGATAACCCGCATATAGATATGTAAATAATTCAGGACTGCGCAACACTTCAGAACTACGAACTTACTTATATCATACCCTTCACTTCAACAAACATGTGCTAGACCACATATCTAAACATATCACAAACATATCATGCAAATACATAGTCATTTCAGGTCTAGAGATCCTGATCCATCATTGTATTCATTGGTGCATCATTATTTCAGATCTATCAATAAACTAAAGCCCATTCCATGCAGATATACTTCAGATTGAAGTATTCATTCAGTTCCCATACTCATGCACACTTAGCACTATGATCTTTACCTCCTTATATAGTTTGAGCCTTAGCTAATAACATGAGTCAAAACCACACAACTGTCAATGGTGTTATTGAATGGGATCAAATAACTGTTATTTTTCTCAATATTGTGGGCTAATACCATGGTAAAGGCCAATGGTATTAAAGAATACCCTTAATTCGACTAGATATTGGAAAATACCCCTAAAAATCACATTATTTAACCCCCTACCAATATGTACCCAATACACCTTCCTAATTCAAAAAAACCCTACTTCCACTAAATATTGTAGGTATCCATTTTTTCCTTAATATTTTTTATACCCCTTTATATTTTTTCATTAACTTTGAGATCCATTTTGTATACCTGGCAATATAAAAACCCTTTACCCCCTATATATACCCCAATGTATTATGTCATTTTTTCCTCAATATATATCCTCCAATATGAACCCATGCGGTATGGTATTGCTCCCCTAGTGAAGCCCCTGTGACGAGACTTAGCTTCTTCATACCCGCGTGTATACATGACTTTGTCTTGATGAACTCGCTTATAGTTCTTCAATTATTTAATTTATCCATCTTCTGATTATGATCTGAAAAACCTTTGTCCCATCATACTGTCATTTGTTTCCATCACTTTGTCACCTCTGAGCTTATCCAAAAACCACATACTTGGTCTTTTCCAAGCGGGTTGCATCAAGGACAACATATGCATCATAATTCCTACAATGTCCTTTGGACTTGATGGCGACCATGTTGGTGTTTGATCACCACAACTTGTAGATACCTGATAGACACATCAACATAAGCATTATTCAAACACCAAATTACTCTCCCCCTTTCACATCAAGGGAAAAGGGTAGACGAATTTTGAAACAAGGTTTATCTTTCCTTGTAGATACAAGAGCTATGTAGATCTCATCCACACTATATTGACCATGCTCCCCCTGAGCACATGCTGAATTTTCAAATAGATTTTCAATGAGGTAGATGACTCTATAACTCAACTAATTATGACCTTTCCTATTACCAAGGACTCATACTTACATAAATTACCCAGCCATGTGGGGTTACATATTTGACTCAACTACCCAACCAAGTGGGTTTACATATTTGACTCAATGAATGAATATGAAAATATTTACATCACAGGTCTCAACATTACCCTTACATCAAATTATATATACGACTTTTATAACCAAGGCAAAGGGACCTCAATAGACAGAGATCATTGAACATAATTCTACAATCATTATAAAAATAATGACAACAACGCGTTATACTAAGCAAGGCTAATGCTCCCCCTGAACATGTGCTATGTGTTCACTTTCAAGTCTCACCAAAACAACTCATTCATCAAAGCATCTTCATAAATCAGATAAGCATAATTTAATACCATATCAAGAGACTGTAACCATTAGCATCATACAAAGAAAATTAAACCATAACGGTTAGCATTATGTCAGAATATGTCCTTGAGTCTGTCTCATTATTTAGCTATCAGAGAAAAACAAAAGGAACTCACATATATACATAGCTTTAGTTCATGCAACCTACATACAGAAAGTGAGATACTGAAAATTTCACAGCTTCATCTCCCCCTAAACTTGTAATACATGTACCTGTCTTCTGTTGTCACAGATATGCACTGTCAGAAATATAAACAACTAGAATTACCAAACTAACCATGGGAATAACCATATATTTCTCCCCCTGTGATGAAACATTACTGATTCCGATAATGTATGTCACATCATTCCTGCAGTCATTATGAGAAGTGAACTTTTGAAACAAATGATTGTAGTAGGATCAAAATTCCCTACATTTTTGACCTGTGTTTCTTCTTTTCTGAGCTTTGCTTAAAATTTCTTATTGAGTGTTAGAACTTATCCATACTCCCTGTTTTGTTCAACATACTTAACCTGCAATCAGTTTCCTTATTCCAAAATGAGTTAAAATAGACACAACATCCATGAAACCATCCTTTATTCATTGATCTATGTGATTATTCATTAAAAGGATTCTTCTCTTTTAGGGAATTATCATCATTAATAATAAATTCCATGAGCACTTTCATATCTTTATCAGACTATCCTTCTTCTCCATTTGAAAAATCATCACAATTTTCATTTGTATAAAAAATTCTCCTATTTTAAACTATTTCCCTTTGTCATTATTTTTTTTATAAGGACACTTAGCATCATAACAACCAACTCTACCACAAGAAAAAAACTTGAAGGGAAGCTTAACTCTGAACCTTCCAGTACCTGGTTGAATTTTCCTCACAAAATTTGCCTCTTATTCTTCTGATATATAACTTGATTCCTTGAGATATTCCTTTTCTTTTCCTTTTGCACATGCCTTAAATGAGGCTTCTACGACTTGTGAGGGACCTCCTTTTATCATTTCAAAAGCATTCAGGATACCATGAAGTTGAACAACAGTAAGAGTCTACAGATCCTATTTTTCTTCAATGGCGGACACTTTTGACTCGAATTTTGGAGTTAGAGATTTGAAGATTTTCTCTACTAAATTTGAATCTTTTATATCTTCACCCATATTTCTCATAGAATTCACAATCTCATCTATTCTTAGAAACAGAATTTCAATACTTTCATCATCATGCATTCTGATATTTTCATATTGAATTCTAAGAGTTTGAAGTTTGGCACTTTTTACCTTCCATCACCTTCATAGCTATGAATGATCTTGTCCCATATTTCCTTTCTTGAATTTAGCAGCATGACTTTAACAAATTTTGATTCTGAGAGGCTTCCCAATAAGGCATCGACAACTTTTGCATTGGTTTCATATCTCTTCTTTTATGTTGCATCTGTAGGAATGGTTGCTAGATATTGGTAACCTCCTTCCACGATTCCCCATACATCTTCTCCAAGAATTTGCAGATAAACTCTTGTTCATATTTTACAGAATAATAGATTACTTCCATTAAACAACAGTGACCTGATACAAAGTACTCCTTAATGACTTCCCATTGTGACAGATCTCCCTAAAGCTATCAATCTCCTTTAGAAGGATCTGCTCTGAAACCAATTGTTGGTAAAAATACTGAGAGGGGGGTGAATCAGTATTTACAACTCACACAAAATTTTATTTTCTTTATTGATTTCTATATGCGACTTTAATTAATCCAAATAGCATATGTAAACAAATTTCTTTAAAGAAACATGTGGATGCCTAGTGAAATTATTATTCAAATAAATCTTCAGTAACTTTACTTAGACCAGTGCATCATTCATTCATCAGACATTTAATAAGCAATAAACATGTGCAATAAGTACAAAGTAAATCATCACACATAAGAAACACACATGAACACCAGTATTTAAGGTGTAAACCCAATGTTGGAGAAAACCACCGATGTTGTTGTCTCTATCTTCAATATTTATTATATAGAAAACTGCTTACAATACTGTACTAGTGCAAACTCATACTAGCATGCAAGCACCCACCTGTAGAAATCTGCAACCTTCTCTCATTCTCCATATGCTACTAGAAGGGAGCTCCAACCCCCTAATCTCATTTATCAGCCACCAATAGAAGGGAGCTTTGACCCCCTGCTCTTGTTTACTAGCCACTATTGGAAGGGAGTTATGACCCCGTGATATCATTTACCAACAACCACTGGAAGGGAGCTACGACACCCTCATTGAAGGCTCCAACCCTCAGCATCACTGCGGACCACATTTAATAAATTTTCACACTAAAGCCACATATTTAATTCAACATAACTTGTAGGCATATTTTCATCAGATTTTGATACTAGACCCACTACACTCATTTAAGCCCAAAACCATATATCAAACTGAAACATATAAATGTACCAAAACATTCACTGAATGATTGATTAACCAACCAATAATTGATCTTTGATAAAATCAACTAGAAACATAATGAGTACACAAACAACCTAGATATATATGAATATATCATTGACAAACATCATAAACACGGGAAAACTGATAAGACATTTCCTTCAGTATTCTTCATCAAAACCCTAGCTTGCATACACACCTTCCATAAGACAAATCCGCGACTGTACGCGCTTATCCCGAAACCAAATAGCTTATATATATTAGTATTTTACTGAATATATATGTGCCTATGAAGAACCAAAGCCGCATGTATATGCGCCTTCCTTGTGGCTAACCCACGTATAGATATATAAATAATTCAAGACTACACATCACTTCAGAACTACAAACTTACTCAGATCATACCCTTCACTTCAACAAACATGCGCCACACCATGCATCTAAACATCTCACAAACAAATCATGCAAATACATAGTCATTTCAGGTCTAGAGATCTTGATCAGTCATTTTATTCATGGGTGCATCATTATTTCAGATCTATCAATAAACTAAAGCTCATTCCATGCAGATATACTTCAGAGTGAAGTATTCATTCAATTCCCATACTCATGCACACTTAGAACTATGATCTTCACCTCCTTATATCGTTTTAGCCTTAGCCAATACCATGATCCAAAACCACACGTGTCAATGGTATTATTGGATGAGATCAAATAACCATTATTGTGCTCAATATTGTGGGCTAATACCATGGTAAAGACCCCTGGTATTATAAACTTAGTGCGCCAGCACATATGCGACTTAGCTTCTTCATACCTGCGTGTATACATTACTTTTCCTTGATGAAATCACGTATATTTATTTAGTTATGTACTTTATCCATCTTCTTATTCTGACCTGCAAAACCTCCGTCCCATCATACTATAATTTTGTTCCATCACTTTGTCACCTTTGAGCTTATCTAGAAACCATATACTTGGTATTTTCCAAGTGGGTTTCTGTCAAGGACAATGTTAGTGATCCATAATTTTTACTATCTGTAGATGACTATAGATTGGTTCTAGATTTCTAAAAAAAAAAAATTCCTGAATATTGTGAGTTTTATAAATCTCACTGCCTTCATTATCCTTAGAGCAATTTCTCACTAGTATACTATTTTGTCACTCCATGGTCAGCCTACCACTTCTAAAAACCCTTCATGGGCTTATTCCACTCATCTTCATCCTATTTTCCCACCTATAACCTCATCACTCTATTTTTTTCCTTGCCCATAACTCCATTTTCCACCTAGGGTTTCCTACAAGATTAACTCATGCCCATGATCCCCAAGTCTCGCAAGCATTGATGGTCCCTAAACTATCTCTGTAGACACTTTAGATGAATCAAGTACATTGGATTTGGATCTTCAATACACCACATTTTCAATACTCTATTTTTACACTTGAATATTCTAAACCAATTTTTAGTCAAAGAGAGGTCAAAGAATCCTCACTAGGTCAATTAGGGTTTCATGTTTTTCAAGGTCATCATCTCCAAAAAGACTACCATTCAGCTTCAAAAGTCTGCACATAAGGTAATGGGCTATCTTGACACTTTTGTAGAAGTAATAAGAGGCCAACCAGTAGAATAAATTGGTAAGGTAAGAGGTCTGCTACTCAATGATGGCATCTTGCAGCAAGGGAGACATGAAAACTAGGGTTTTTGAAGGAATTTTTCTTGGTTTCACGACCTCCATGATTAAATAATCCATAAGGCTTGTATCTTGATGCTCTTACACCTCCTCCTATCCTTAATATACCTTCACAAACACTCCCCATCACTCCTATCCCTCAAAATCATAATTTTTCTACAAAGCCTAGTCTATTGCCACAATTTGACACATTTTTTAGACTAGGCCTGTGTTTTGACCTTTTGGACCCCTCCACCTCACTCAATTCTTGAAATTGCACTTTCCCCTACTCCCTAACATCTATCCCTATCCCCAAAAATTACTCCAAGAATTTAGACAGCCCTTAACCCCTTCATTCCACTCCCTCTGCAAGGCGGTCCTAAATCCCCACAACAAACCCTAATTTCCTCTTCCAACTAAGCTAGGGTTAGATATCAAAAGGAGGCACAAGAGAAAAGGATTCATTTGATAGACCATGTCATCAAGAATAATTCCATACCAGCTCATAAGCATCATGCCTCCATCATTTTACAAATAATTCATTCCAAGAGACAAGCCATGTGTCACGCCCAGGGCCAATTTTTCTTCAAACTGTGTTTCTGACCAAACAGAGATGAAATTAACAAAAGTGAGAGAGGGTTTTGTCCATCATAGGACCAAGAAGAAAAAAATATCCTTCATTTTTTACACAGGTATCATGGTTTGGGAGAAATGTCAAAAATACAGGTGTCACGGGAGAATTTCTGCACTGCTGGAGTGACCTTGGGAAAATCAGGTTTTCTCACAGCTGGAATATCCAAATGACTTGTTTGATGAGTCAAATGACAACTAGACTTGAATTTATTTCCAATAAGCTATCATGAGATCAATTTAGAACTGAGGAAGCCATCCAAAATTTGTCTGTACTAGCAGTCTCCATTTCTGCACTAGCATTTCACCACTTTTGACCAGTTTTGGGAAAATCAGTTTTTGGATAGGTAAATGGACACCAAATGGAAAACAAAAGAAGTTTTGGAAAGTGGACTCAACCATATTTCCAACGAGCTATCACGAGCCCAATTCTGAGACTAGGAAGGCCTCTAAATGCCCTTTGCAAATTGGCATTACACACAAACACATCAGAGCGCCTACAAACTGCCTGTTACGCTCCCGGGTCACTGTTACGCACCTGGCTCTCAGTGTTACACACAAGAGGGTGGTTGAAGTGTTAAATGAAACTGTGTTACACACCCAGGACCCAACATTATGCACCTGGGCCAGTGTTATGCACAGACAGCCTATCACCGAATTTGCTCAAAAAGGCCCAAAAACTCAAAATTCTTGCCTCCAAAGCTATAGCTTCAGTCAAAAGAGGTTGATAATTCTATTCCTCACCTTGCAAGAAATATTTTCATAAACAAGGAAGACATTCAAAACTCAAAATGACCAAACCCAAATCTCCATGAAAGATCAATTTGTTAAACTCCTAGGACAGGGTTTCCCAACTTGAGAGGTTATCATAGGTTGTAAAGACATTAATGAATAGAAAAATTTCTTCCAAACTCTGGAGCCCTCCTTGAATTTTCACCTTGCCCCCATTTTCCAAGGTTTTCCCTCACATCACTCATTTTCCCTCCCAAATCGAGAAGTCCTCACCAAAGCAAAAACCTCCTTTTATCTTGAAACAACCCCCATGTCCAAAGAAGAAATCAGTAGGTTAGATGCAAAGTTAAAATAAGAACAAGAGGCTAACAGTAGCTCTAATGAGGAGTAAAAAAATGAAAATGAAGAGGAAAAGGACAGCGAGGCTGAAGTAGGGTTAGAAGAAGAAGGCATTGATCAAGGCCATAGCACAAATGACAAGATCAAAGGTGAACAAAGCAGCTAAAGAGATAATCATGACTGTCATGACACAAATCAACTTATAAATGATCAAGAAATTCAAAATGATAGTGTAGGAAATTGACCAAAAGAGTACCTTATTGAAGGATAGAGCCACAAAGGAGCAAGAGAAGAAAGTGATGACCAGTTTGAAAGCCTAGGTGAACAGAAGATAAAAGTGGGACAAAAGTTATGATTTTGACCACTAATGAAGATAACGGTAGTAGCCATGAAGAACAAACAAACAACAACAAAGATAATGAAGACAGTAGGGCAGAAATAGAGTATGATGAAGAATACCAAGAAGGTAATGAGGAAGCAGATGAAAATGGTAGCCTTGAAAGGAAAGACAGTGATGAATTTGAGCAAAGACAAAGATAGGGTTGACAACAATAAATCACTCCCAAGTATAGAAAAGAGTTTTTAAATGAAGATCAAGATGAAAGTAAAAGGATAGTGAAGAAAGTGCAGCAAGTAACTCAAAAAGAAGACCAAAGTGACAATGAAGAAATCAGTGAAGAGGCATTGAAATTTGAGCACTCAAAGAAGGTAAAGACCAAGAAAAACTTAAATACATGGCTCGAGATTTTCCACAGGCTTCACAAGCCTCTTGAGGGACCTCTCCACCAATTTTGAGGCAATTTGGACAAAATTTTGTTTTTTCCAAATTTTGACCCCTAGGAGCATAGCACCCTAGGTGTTACGCACAAAATTGGTGCATATTCAGCTCTCCAAGTTTACCTTTTTGGGTTTTTCACATCACCAATAGTCTACCCACAAAATTTCAGATCAATTGAAGCATTTTTGCCCCCTCAAAAGGTCAAAAAATACCTCAAATCTAACCTTTCTGCCTCTTTTTCAGAGCAGGTTTTACGCACAGAGCAGTGTTGGGAGATTTAATTTTTGAGCAGGTAAATGGCATCCATTTAGAAAAAATAAAGTATTTTTGGAAAGTAGACTCATCAATATTTCCAACGAGCTATCACGGGGCCAAATCCGATGGAAGGAAGGGGTCCAAAACACAGCTACAACAGACCCTATTTTCTGCTAAAAAGGTGTTACGCACAAGAGCAGCCTTTTGCCGAAAAAGTCAACAAAACACACGGATTGATGGCAAAGGATTTTTTTAATATTTTCTTGGACAAATCACTCCTGATTTAATTGGGGAGTTATGTTTTGGTGTTTTTCATTTATTTTCTTATCAATTATATGTCTTGGGCCTTGCATGGTCATTAAGCACATTTATGGCATTTGTGATTAGATTAGGGTTTCTGGAAGCCTCTTAGGGCTTCCCACCTCCTCAGCTACTCCATAAATAGAGCCTGAGGCTCTCATGTATTGGGGGGGATTTTGATGACTTATGATGAAGTAATACATAGTCTCTTGGAGTTTTTGATAACAATTTGATGTCTTGGAGCTCATGCATGCCCTGGTTTGCTTATTGATGGAAAGAGACTGTTTGCAGGATCCATAAGCCTGGTTGATGGTGAATATTTCTTATGTTCATGTTTTCTAGTTTTCCATCTTGTTATTTTTCTGTAGGACAAAGAATTTAGATTAAGAAATGTTTTCTAATGGCACCTTAATTTTGTTTGTCCTTCACTGTCTCAATGTTTTCTTCCTATTGAGATATGTTAGGGAATCCATCTCTTTCTCTCTAAGAAGTTATTTTCTTGTCCATTTCTTGAATGGTTTAGATCAATTAGTGTCAAGTATGATTTATGGCTAGCCCTACATATTGTTGCCATTGAAATACTCTATTCTTGGAATCATCTCTTTAAAAGAAGCTTTGCCTAGGTTTGTCAAAAGAAGTTTGTTTGAATCATGATCTTTGCCTTTACTTAGCTAAAATTGTTTCAAGGAACCTTCACAGCTGTATCTTTAGATATCAGGGTTTTCTCTCCTTCTATTGATTATAATTATTTTTGCATATTAAATATTTTCTACTCTTGATAATGAAATCTATGAAAGTTAAATAAGTTTCTTGCCTTTCTATGTTTTCATCTGAATGTTTGTATTGGTTGATTATCTGCTTTCAGTCTGAAATCAAATGGACTAGGTTCTGTTTATGCCTTTGATTCTCTCGCTATGCTTATAAATCTTATAACTCCCTCAATTTACAAGTATATAAAGGATTCTGTTTCTGCCCTTTATTAGCTTGTTGTTCTCAAGTTTAATGTCCATCTCATGATCCTTCACAACATTAAAGATCCACCAACCAAGTTAAAATTGCCCTGCAAATTCTCTTAACACCATTGATGAACTTATCATGACCTTGTTAGACTCCATTGCCCAATGACTTAAAAATATTTCATGTTTTCTATCTAAAATCCATATGAGCATCATACCCAACCAAAAACACTCAAAATACCCTGCACTTAACATCTACCCTAAAATCAACCCTAATCAGCAAACAAGTTCACATCTTTGCACCTACTAGAGAGATCCCTCTCTGAATCCAGGAAGGCTAGGTCCTTGGATTTCAATGCTTGCTTTGATGTTACCCCTGTCCATTTGTATCTCAATCAATCTAGAAAATTACAGGGAGCTAACATAATGGAGATCACGGTGGGAATATCAGTGATAAACAAAATTAGACTTCCCTAAACCTTTCAAAAAACCCTTAAGAGTACTATCTTGTGGATTTATCCCACTACTCACACCAACATAATGGCGATCACAGTGGGACTTTCTGAGTTAGTGACAATCTAAGTATCCCTTAGGAATTCATAAGCCCTTGTTAAAAGAATATCTAGTGAATCGGCCACCTCATCGGCACACTAACATAATGGCGATCACGGTGGAACATTCTGAGTTAGTGAAAAACTAAGTATTCCTTAGATCTCAAAAAAATTACAAACATCCTTAGATTGGTATTTAGTTGTTGATGGTGGACAACAAGAAAATCCTTAAAACGGTAAACACCATCCACCTGGTGACCCCACTGGTCTTCAGTAGCCCTGTTGACCCCACTAGTTCTCATAAACTCCCCTGGGAACGCATTAAGCTATCCAAATCATGCTGATGGTAGAAAAAAAAAAATAACCTTCCACCTGGCGACTCCACAAATCTCAATAGACCTAAAGAATCCAATGGTAGAGAACTCTAAGACTGGTTGAAAATATTCAGTGACCCCTTTCTGATTTAAAAACATGGATCCAAGGATACAAAGGAGATATGCCCCAATGGATAGAGATCACATCCTTGGATTCCCACACAAATTGCCTCAGATAGATTGGGAAAAAAACCTCCCTAGGTTTCAAGATGAAAAGTCTGATGACCCTTTGTTACACCTCATCAAGTTTCATATCCATGTATGGGGGTTAAAAGCTGAATGGCATGAGGACTGCCTTATGAAGATTTTCATGCTCACATTAGAAGGGAAGGCAAGGGAATGGTATGAGAGTCTAAGACCTGGTAGCTTGTTTTCCTTAAAGGATATACACAAGGCATATTATGAGCATTATAAACAAAATTCCCCATCTTTATCATTGGCTGAAAATTGTTGTGATCAATCTCAGGATATCATACAATACCTTTTAGATAGTGATGAAGATTTGGAAAATTTGCATCATGAAGACCTTTTAACATCCATTCATGAATTTCATTCTCAATATAACTATCATGACAGCCTAGATGAGTTAGTTGAGGAATAAATCAATCAAGGTATAGAAGAAAACCCACAAAATCTCTTTGAAGGCACAAGTGATGATCCACCATCTCTTTTAGGTGAGGCTCAAGAAAACATTCAGCCTCAAAATGAGCCTTCACAAGAAAAATAGAATTGTTGTACTTCTATCCAAAGAAAGAGAAAAATGCCTCCTCTTTTGACTAAAAAGTAAATAAAAATTAGATATTAAACATACAACCACCCTCTAAACCTTCATGTAAACAAGACATTTCTGTTCATTTTCCTACTAATGCCATCCACCATAAATATGAAAGTGAACTTGTAGATCAATTCAAAGAAGAACAAACTGATAATCCAATATGTTTGATTGGTGAGATTATTTATGTTGATGATTCACCAAATTTTGATAAATCTGATGATGATGATGTTCTCCAAACAGAAGCTAACCTTGCAGAGCCATCAGTAGTTGGTTTGTGGGAGGAAGATCTGCTTCATCAACCTGGAAACAATAGTCAACCAATTCATGCCATCTATGCCACTGATGAGGGAAGCCTTGAAATTTCAGAAGTAAGTGAAGGATCTCTGACCTTTTTTTCTACTTCATATCAGCCCATCAGAAATAAATTTCATGTGATTGGAAATCAACATTCTTTCAGTTTTCATGTTGAAATTGGAGAAGAAAAAGAACTTCTTATGCAAGTTGTAAGTGAAAAACCTTTTCCTGAAATGGTTGATGAAATCATTTGGGACACAAAATCCTCTTCAGCTTCAGATTTGAAGCCACCAAGTCCCATTGAATTTCAAATTGTAGACAAAGGCTTGGAAATTTACAATCACATAAGAGTTGTTGCACTTCTTTCTCAAGAAGATCTGTTGCCAAAGAGTGCTCCTGCTCATCAATATGATGGCCTTCACAAAGATTTCATCCCACTCTATCAAAGCACATCAGGTTTGTTAGAGGAAAAAATTGCCACATATGATGAATCTACCAGTTCATATGATCTTGAGGAAGAAGTGGAGTTTCTTTCCCAAAAGAATACCAAGCATAGCCAAGTGGAAGAAAGAGTAGTCCTGAATGGAGCTTATGTCTCAAAGCCTCTAGATCAGGTATTATTCCAAGATCCATTTGTTGTTTTCCTTGAGAAATCTAAAGGAGGAGTGTGTTCTGCCAGGAAAATTTTGTTGCAAAGTGTGAGAAAATTTTTAGGCACTGCTGTTCGAAAACAAGTAAGGTGGAAGTGGCATTTTTATTTCTTCAGCACTCTCAAAGAGCTAAAACAAAATCCCTCATGGAATTATCTGCTTGATTGGCTATGTTGGAAAAGAGATTTCACCAAATGAATGTATATTATGTACAAGTTATATTAGGATAGATAGATAGATATTCAAAATAAGCTCAGCCTTGTGAGCATGTTTTTAGTTCTAGATTGTTTGGAAAAAATGAAAAAAACACAAAAACGAAGAAAGGTAAAAAAAGAGGGCAGATTTTAAAAGTGGTACAACCCCATACCCAAAAAATAGTGATGCTGAAAGTGTGCAAGCCTAAATGCCACTACTTGTGCCAAAAATTCTTGTTCAGTAATCTAGCCTAATCATTGCTAAACATGTTTTCAATTTATTGCCGATAAGTTAGTGAAAGAGAGCTTGTCAAATCATTCAAACTTGACTTGTAAAAAAGGAATAGATTAGGGAATGAAAGATACTGGTTCCACATGCTCAAAACAGAACCAAAGAGGAAGATGAGGATGCATAAAAAATGATAGATCCCAGCCCTTATCTTTCTATTTTTACTTTTATGAAAAATAATGTTTGTGTGCAGCTTGTTCTTATGCCACAACTCATGGTAAGTCAGATTGCATAATCCTGATTTAAACCATGCTTTCAATTTCATGTTTATATATTAGAGAATGAAGTTTGTCAAACAACTTAATCTTGACAAATGATTAGACTAGGTAGAGAATAAGAGTGATGCCAGTGCTACCTACTCAATCCACTCTCTCTGTGTATATAACTTGCACTCCCAGATTTGTCCCAAATAATTTTAAGTCTGGCAATTTCACAATCCCAATAATGATGCGGAAGCTAACTTTAAACTTATGGCTGTTAGTCACCAACCAATCTAGCCCAGATTCAAATTCTCCTTGCAGAAGCTTTTTCTTAAACAATGGTCAAACTTTATTTAAACCCACTTTTGTAGCTTCATATGTGAAGGTTTCCTTTTTAAACATATGGTTCAAGCCCATATTAAACCCCATTACATGCATATTCGAATTAATATTCAAATAGGCATTTAGCCCCCAAATGTCTTCAGACTTCACCAGAAATCTGAATGTATTTGGACTTGGATTAAACTCAACTTGTAATATGGCCAACAACATATATTATATCAGATATAAATCTTCGCTTGGGTTAATACTTCAGCAACCCACCATATGGACGTATTTCATATCTGGGTCCACCATTCAGTCATGTGGACAACTTACAATTGAGAGTTTGAATTTTTATATAACCCAATGTGACAGCCCATAATACGTCAATATATCACGTTCCAAGTCCGCCATCGTTTTGGTCATAGTTACACTTTCGGGCCCACACATATGTAAACCCCTTACCTTTCACATATAACTATAATATGCCCCACCTATGACTTCATTTATACAAGGTTCATTTTTTTATATATATATATCAACATAAAATTTGATTCGGGCCCACAACAACTTACCTCATTAACCTTCATACATCGCGCAACGTGATCACCGTAGATTTCCCAGCGCTGACCATCAGACGGATATCACAAATATCGCATTTTTTTAACCTCCGAACCTTAGCGCTAAAAAAAAAGCGAAATAGGCAGTTTTAAAATACTGCCTCTGCCTTACGTGCCAAACGCTGAAACGTATCGCGTTTTTTTTCAAAAACCAACTTACCACTTTTAAATTACGCAAGACCGCTAGTTTCGTGGGTTGAAACCACCGTTACTGTTCAAAACCATTTGGCTCGTGGTTCCGTTTTATACATGGTTCCACCTTCTTATCTTCTCACGAACCACTGAATTTCCATTTGGATACAGTTCAATTCTGCAATGAGATCTCTTCGCTCCACTCTTTAAATTAGATTCATCATACTCCACAGCTCTACGCCTTTGCAACCCTCCGTGGTACTTCCATAGCACAGTTCTGTTCAATGTCACGGATCGATCGATCTCAATCTGCTATCAACTCCACAAACAAAATTCGATATAAATATTAACCACGCTTAATAATCAGAGGCTAACATTTCTTGTGGGTTTCATCAAAAGAGACAAACCCTCATCGATGACTATCGAATCCTTCAAATAGAGACTTAAGACTGTAATTCACTGAAGTTCGAAGGGACACAAATTCGTTCTTCGCGTAGAGAGAATTAACTTAATTCCTCTATAATATAATAACTCAGGAAATAAGAAAGGATCGAATCCCCTCTCAACCATACAGTGATTTCCTAATTTCAATTCAATCTATATATATATATATATATATATTCATTCAAATCAATTTAGACCTATCTACAACAATCATATCGGTTCTCATTTAAAAACAGAACATCATCTAAACCCTATCACAGAGTTCAATAAATCGATGCACAGCTATCTCAGATTCTTCATATATACATCTGAACTAAATTACAATTGTTACCAGCCTGATCTTCAATCGATGGCCCTTCTACCTCACTACTCTGCACAGCTCTCCCCCAAGACCTATTCCTGATTCTTACATTTATACAAAAGATTAATGAATCTCTTCAGCTCCTCTAACAACTCAACAAAACTCTTAGAATTCTCCATAGTCCTGAAATCTAGACTTAATCCCCAAATAAACTGAAACTGACTCTTCACATTCCTAACTAACCAACTTCCTCTCATGTTCTCTAATGGTTAGAGAACATTTACAATTCCTCACTATTTTATTCAAACTACTAATAATTACATGAGAATTTAAAAACATAAGACCCCATTATGTCTACTTAGATACAAAGTATTTTATTGTGCCTAATTCCCCTGCATAAAAGAGAGTTCATTAGCCTAATCTGAACTCTTGGAAGAAATAAGGGTACAATTAGATAGTTTGATTTGTGCTTTCAAAAATAAAAATGTCGAGGGTTTGCAAATCCAAGTGCACGCAAGTGAAGAAAAAATGTTAGGCCAAGTAAGATGGGTAGGTAGGAAAGAGATTGAAGCAAACATGTTTTTTCAAATTGTGAGATCATAGATTCAAAAGAACATCATCAAATGAAAAAAGAAAGATCTGCAAAGTGCAAGTAAGGCACTGGTCTTCAAAGCTCAGAGATCTGAACTCTGAGGTTCTAGACACCTCCCGAAAAGGAGCTGCCCTCCCCAAGTGGAGCCACTATTAGTCATCCATAATTTTTACTATCTGTAGATGACTATAGATTGGTTCTAGATTACTAATAAACAAAATTCCTGAATATTGTGAGTTTTATAAATCTCATTGCCTTCATTGTGCTTAGAGCAATTTCTCACTATTCTACTATTTTGTCACTCCATGGTCAACCTACAACTTCTAAAAACCCCTCATGGGCTTATGCCACTCATCTTCATCCTATTTTCCCACCTATAACCTCATCACTTTGTTTTTTCCTTGCACATAACTCCATTTTCCACCTAGGTTTTCCTACAAGCTTAACTCATGCCCATGATCCCCAAGTCCCTCAAGCATTGATGGTCCCTAAACTATCTCTGTAGACTCTTTAGATGAATCAAGTACATTGGATTTTGGATATTAAATACACCATATTTTCAATACTCTGTTTTTACACTTGAAGATTCCAAACTAAATTTCAGTCAAAGAGAGGTCAAAGAATCCTCACTAGGTCAATTAGGGTTTCATGTTTTTCAAGGTCATCATCTCCAAAAATACTACCATTCAGCTTCAAAATTCTGCACATAAGGTAATGGGATATATTGACCCTTTTGTAGAAATAATAAGAGGCCAACCAGTAGAAGAAATTGGTAAGGTAAGAGGTCTGCTACTCAATGATGGCATCTTGCAGCAAGGGAGACATGAAAACTAGGGTTTTTGAAGGCATTTTTCTTGTTTTCATGACCTTCATGATTAAATAATCCACAAGTATTATATCTTTATGCTCTTACACCTCTTCTTATCCTTAATATACCTTCACAAACACTCCCCATCACTCCTATCCCTCAAAATCATCATTTTTATACAAAGCCTAGTCTATTGGCACAATTTGACACCTTTTTGAGACTAGGCCTGTGTTTTGACCTTTTGGACCCCTCCCCCTCACTCAATTCTTGAAATTGAACTTTCCCCTACTCCCTAATACCTATCCCTATCCCCGAAAATTTCCCCAAGAATTTAGACAACCCTTAACCCCTTCATTCCACTCCCTCTGTAAGGCGATCCTAAATCCCCACAACAAACCCTAATTTCCTCTTCCAACTAAGCTAGGGTTAGATATAAAAAGGAGGCACAAGAGAAAATGATTCATTTTATAGACCATGTCAGCAAGCATACTTCCATAACAGCTCATAAGCATCGTGCCTCCATCATTTTACAAAGAATTCATTCCAAGAGATAAGCCATGTGTCACGCCCAGGGCCAGTTTTGCTTCAAACTATGTTTCTGACCAAATAAAGACGAAATTGAGAAAATTCAGAGAGATTTTTGTCAATAATAAGCCCAAGAAGAAAAAAATCCTTCATTTTTTACACAGGTATCATGGTTTTGGGGAAATGTTAAAAATGCAGGTGTCACGAGAGAATTTTTGCACTGCTGGAGTGACCTTGCGAAAATCAGGATATCTCACAGCTGGAATATCCAAATGACTTTCTTGATGAGTCAAATGACAACTATACTTGAATAGATTTCCAATAAGATATCATGAGCTCAATTTTGAATTGAGGAAGGCATCCAAAAGTTGTCTGCACCAGCACTTTGCATTATTGCACCAGCATTTCCCCACTTTTGACTATTGTTGGGAAAATCAGTTTTTGGACAGGTAAATGGACACCAAATGGAAAAAAAAACCATTTTTGGAAAGTATACTCAACCAGATTTTCAAAAAGCTATCACGGGCCCAATTATGACACCAGGAAGGCCTCCAAATGCCCTCTGCAAATTGGCGTTATGCACAGACACATCAGAGCGCCTACAAACTGCCTGTTACGCTCTCGGGTCACTGTTACGCACCTGGCTCTCAGTGTTACGCATAGGAAGGGTGGTTGCACTGTTAAATAACAATGTTTTATGCACCCAGGACCCATTGTTATGCACCTGGGCCAGTGTTACGCACAGACAACCTATCACCGAATTTGCTAAAAAAGGCCCAAAAACTCAAAACTCTTGCCTCCAAAGCTACAACTTCAGTCAAAAGAGGTTGATAATTATCTTCCTCACCTTGCAAGCAATATTTTCATAAACAAGGAAGACATTCAAAATTCAAAATGACCAAACCCAAATCTCCATGAAAGATCAATTTGTTAAACTCCTAGGACAGGGTTTGCCAATATGAGAGGTTTTCATAGGTTGTAAAGACATTCATGAATAGCAAACTTGCTTCCAAACTCTGGAGCCCTCCTTGACTTTTCACCTTGCCCCCATTTACCAAGGTTTTCCCTCACATCACTCATTTTCCCTCCCAAACCAGAAATTCCTCACCAAATCTCAACCTCCTTTTATCTTGAAACAACCACCATGTCCAAAGAAGAAAACAGTAGGTTAGATGCAAAGTTAAAAGAAGAAGAAGAGGCTGATAGTAGCTCTAATGAGGAGTAAACAAACGAAAATGAAGAGGAAAAGGACAGTGAGGCTGAAGCAGGGTTAGAAGAAGAAGGAATTGATCAAGGCCATAACACAAATGACAAGATCAAAGGTGAACAAAGCAGTTAAAGGGATAATCATGACTGTCGTGACACAAATCAACTTATAAATGATAGTGCAGGAAATTGACCAAAAGAGTACCTTATTGAAGGATAGAGCCAAAGAGGAGCAAGAGAAGAGAGTGATGATCAGTTTGAAAGCCTGGGTGAGCAGAAGATAAAAGTGGGACAAAATTTATGAGTTTGAGCACTAATGAACATAATGGCAGTAGCCATGAAGGACAAACAAACAGTAGTAAAGATAAAGAAGATAGTAGGGTAGAAACAGAGTATGATGAATAATACCAAGAAGGTAATGAGGAAGCAGATGAACATGGCAGCCTTGAAAGGAAAGAAAGTGATGAATTTGAGCAAATACAAAGATAGGGTTGACAATATAAATCACTCCAAAGTATAGAAAAGAGGTTTTAAATGAAGATCAAGATGAAAGCAAAATGATAGTGAAGAAAGTGCAGCAAGTAACTCAAAAAGAAGACCAAAGTGACAATGAAGAAATCAGTGAAGAGGCATTGAAATTTGAGCACTCAAAGAAGGTAAAGACCAAGAAAAACTTAAAAACATGGCTCCATATTTTCCACAGGCTTCTCAAACCTCTTGAGGGACCTCTCCACCAATTTTGTGGCAATTTGGACAAAATTTTGTTTTTTCCAAATTTTGATCCCTAGGAGCACAGCACCCTAGGTGATACGCACAAAATTGGTGCATCTTCAGCTCTCCAAGTTTACATTTTTGGGTTTTTCACATCACCAAAAGTCTACCCACAAATTTTCAGATCAATTGAAGCATTCCCCCCCCCCTCAAAATGTCAAAAAACACCTCAAATTTGACCTTTCTGCCTCTTTTTCAGAGCAGTGTTGGAAATTTTTTCATTGATGGCAAAGGTAAAGATAGGAGCAGCACCTAAAATATCCATAAGGAAAAAGAGGGAGAGAGGTAGCAGAGACAGCAGAAGAAACAGAGGAATTGAAGCAGAATTGGTTTATTTATGAATTAGGGGTTTAATACAGTTTGCAGATGAATTATTGAGAAATTATTCATTAATTGAGTTTGTATGGCATAGAATTTGATTGAAGACTAAAACCCTGTGGTAAAGACTTAATATGCTTGGGGATAGTTGGAGCATTTTTTAAATGGCAAAGGAGATGGCAAAGGAGGAGCACTTGAAACAGCAACAAGGCAAAGAGAAGTAAGGAGCAGCATCAGTCAAGGAGCAGAGGAAGCAAAGGTAGTGAATTGATGTAGAGAGCTATTCAAGGTGCAGAGTAGTGAAGAAGAAGTTTTTCATTACATGATATTCTGTAATTGGGGGTCTAAATGGGTCTATGATGCTGTGGTGTGCAATTTTTAGGTGTGGTGTGTGTCGAATAAAGAAAATGAAGAAGGTGTTTTATGGAGTTCTGCAGACAAATGAAGAAAATCCATATCCTTGAGAATCTGCTTGTATGTTCAGTAATGAGAATGTGTTCCTGATGAATCCTTGTTGCCAATATGAACCTTGGTGACTGGGTTATGTGTGGATAGGCCGTTGAACCTGCAGTGGAACACAAATTGACTATGTGGAATGTATGAGCCGTGTGAGCTTTGTGTAATTAGATTTATTGTGATTCTGCGTGGGATTGGAATAAATTGATGCTATGGAAAGTCATTGATTATGCTTAGCTGTACCTATAGTTACCAGCATGGTAAATTGCGGAGGAAGATTGTGATGAAAGGCTTCGCCTCTGTCTTTAGAAATTTGTATAGAAGTATAACTGGATGCTCCGTGCTCTAGAACCAGGGTGATAATCTGGTGTAAGTGCATTAACTCCTAAATTCTCTTAGTTATACGCCTCTGTGTAATGGCTCAATCTCTGATTTCTGGTAGCCATAAGCTTCTGTGGAAACTTGGTAGCCAATGATGCCATGGTATTGATTATCCTACGAGTTTCGGGGTTGATCAAGCTGACGAACCTCGGTACATAATATAGGCAACTAACTTGAGTATGAATAAATAAAATGGAACCACAAAATTAAAAAAATAAAATAATAATATCTATATATATATATATATATATATATATATATATATATATATATATATATAATTGAAATGCGATTTTTTAAATAATAAAGACGGATGGAACCATGAGCGGGGAAGTGGAACCATGACCCAATGAACAGTAACAGTGGTTTGGAGCGAACGGTGGATTTCATCGCACCACTATTATACGGAAGGCGGTATTTTGGAGTTTCGCAGCGATTCCATTGATTGATCGACGCGTGTCCCTGAATGAACAGTAAAACCACTGTTTAACTTGCGCCATCGTGCGTTATACATCGACTGGAGACGTCGGGCGATATCGATATATGCTATTGATTTGGAGGCTCGATATCCGACAACGATCGTTCACAGAAATTTCCCAGAGTTTAACCAAGGTGCACGAATGATAGTTCAGGTACGACGCGCCATTGTGCGTTATCTTTCGCGCAAGTAGTCCGTGCGATATCCGTTGGATCGGGCAATGTGATGATAGCCGTTGGATGGCGCATGGAATCAGCCATTTACGGTGCACGCATTTGATTGGTCCATTGAGTTATAGGTGGGCCTGGATCCACGGATTATTACGAAGTTAAATCTTTATAAAATGCTCAACCATTAATATAAGGTCGGAGATATAATTGAATTGCCAAAGGTTGTTGTAAATGTTTATTTAAAAAGGTGTGGAGTATTAATATAAGGTTATAAAAGTTATATGCAATGGCGTTTCATTTGTTCAACTTACTCACTATATAATACCTTGGGTTTAATAACCAGCAGATTGAATATTATGAGTTGGGCTTTTTATTATGGTTTGACCATAGTTTTTGAAAATGTCGAGAGTTGTTTTATGGCTGATTAAAGGGCGGCTGCACATACAACAATTATATAACTACAATAAATAGGGAACTGAATAAAAGAGAAAACGAAAAGGAGAATGTTGTTTTTGGATGGATGAGTAGGGAAAATAGAAAGAGAGGAGTGCTAGTCAAAATATATTTTAACGCAGATATATGTATACAACAAACATACAATCAAGGTGAACAGGAATTTGCACAGGAACAAATTTGATAGGTGTACAAGCACAGAAAACTAGAAAATAAGTAGAAGACAGTGAGCAGAAGAAGACAGAACAGTTTCCTTCCAGCAGCAGAAATGACAAATCCAGTAAAACCAAAATCCAGAAAAGGAGCTGAGTGGAATTGAAATGTATAACTGAAAAATGTAAATGTTGTAATTATTTTTATTGTTTGTGATGCAAAGGCAAGTATCCTAAGGAAAAGACAAAATCCCACCGTAGCATGAAATTTTGTACATATTATTATGATTTTAAATTGAGTTGGATAGAGAAATGAGGAGGCAGAAGACCAAGGGGTATGACCATCCATTTTGAATTCCTAGAGGAAAACAAACAGTCATCAAGAAATTTCTATAAGTAATAGCATCTTGATATGAAAATTGTGAGTTAGAAGAGAGAGAGAGAGAGAGTGAGCGAAGAGAATGCAAAAATGAAGTAGTGAGGCAGAGAAGAAAGAGGAGCTGAGTAGAGAGGAAGGAGAAGCTGATAGAGAATCTGAGAAGATGCAGAGATGATACAGGGCAGTTATGAGAATATATGAATAGCAGAGCAGATGGAACAGAACAGAGCTGATATCCAAGGTAAATCAGCAAGTGTTTCTCTTTTGAAATAGTAACGAAGTTGGAGCTTCCCTATCAAGTTTTTGCTTGATAGATGTCAGTTGTAGCCGACTGAGGTAGGAGCCTCTTGTAGGTTGGTGCCTGCAGAAAATAGATGGGATTTGGTGCTTCCACATCAAGTTGTAGCTTGATAAAATGTCAGTTGTAGCTGACTGAGGTTGGAGCCTCCCGTAGGTTGGTGCTTGCAGAAAATTGATGCGAGTTGGAGCTTCCTTGCAAGTTGTAGCTTGCAGAATTGAGGTAGGAGCCTCCTGTGGGTTGGAGCCTACATAAAATCAGTGGTGAGAGGGAGTTGGAGCTTGCCTTTGCATCACAACAATAATAAGATGTGGTTTTCTCCTTTTATGGGATTCCACTTATCCGTGTCTCTGTGCATGATGTCTATGTGTTGATGTGGTTTATCTAATCTGCTTAATACTTGTTGCTCACATATTAAGACTGATGTTACATTAACAAATCTGTTTGATACTTGCTGCTCACTAATAAAGATGGCTCACATATAAAGTTGATCATGAAGTAAAGGTGTAAATAAGTTTTAAGAGAAAAGTTTTAAAAGTCCATGTATGTGTTAAACTGATTCACCCCCCCCTCTCAGTTTAACTAAGGGTTCAACAATTGGTATCAGAGTAGGTTCCTTTGGTGAAAGCTTAATAGCTTGAAGGAGATCTGGTTGAGTCATGGACTGTCAAAATGTACCTGTGCTAAATACAACAAACTTTCCTGAATGGAGAGATAAGGTTAAGACATGTTTAATGGCTAATGAACCTGAGCTATGGAAGCTTGTCTGTGATGGTTACTGCAAAGACTCATCCACGGTGAAAGAACAACAGAGGAATGCCAAGGCAAAATGTGTGATATATAACAATCTTCATAACAAGGATCTTGAGTTAATAATGGATTTAACTTCAGCAAAAGAAATCTGGGACATATTGCATTTCATGCATGGAGTAGACATAGAGGACTGCATTGTCAAAAAGGAAAAGAGAATTAAGAAAAAGAGAAATTCATGTCAAAAATAAGATGTTCAATCAAATGAGGTACCTGCTAGTGTGAATGGTAGTAAGAGCCATGAAGAAATTGCAGCTGAAGAAAAACCCAAACTTGACACAGCTCTGACTGAAATAGAAAAATTGAAGAATGAAAACAACGATCTTAAGAGATTGGTACAAATATGTGGTGAGAAAGAATATGAAGATAGGAAAGAAATTATTGGCCTGAAGACACAGCTTGAAGAGGCAAAGAAAATAAAAGACACTCTGCTGCAACAAATGAAAGAGAAAATTCAGGAATGTGAAAGATTGGAAGAAGAAGCAGTAAGCCTAAGAAAGAACTTAGAAAAAGCCCAAAGAGAACTATTAATGAATAAACCTCTCATAAAGGCTAGGATAGGATATGAAGGAGAAACTAGTAAGCCCAAGGTTGAAGACAACAAGAAAATCATTTTTATAAAAGCTGTAAAGAACAGTGAAGCAGCTCAGAAGATTCCCACAGAAGAAGAAGCCAGCAAGAACAAGATTTGTAGAGAAACAAATAGAATCAAGCAGCAAAATGAAAGAATAGAGAATGAGAAGATGAAACAATCAATTGTTGAAGGCTCATATGCTCCTAAGGATGTATTGAACAAATTCGGAAGATGTCAAAGGAGGTTCCTCTCTCCTATGAAAAATAGCACATGATTTTCCTGCCACAAACAAGGGCATAATGCAGCATACTGCAAGACAAAGCCAATCCAGTCCAATCACCAAAGGATGCAGCAAAAGAGAAGAAACCCTCAAGCAAGAAAATGGAAAGAACAATCTTTCACCAGGTACACAAATCATTTCCATGGCTATCGTTATGCATGCAATAATTTTGGACATAAAATTGTTGATTGTAAAATGTATCCAAGAAGAGAAACAAAATATTATACATCAGCTCAAATGCACATTGGTCAAATAAGATGTTATGTATGCCTCAAACTTGGTCACAAAGAAAAAGATTGTAATCTGCCATATACATTAAAGAACTTTAGACAGATGATGGGATCAAAGAAAATCAAACAAAACTATGAATTTAAAAGAAGTGCAGACATTATGAAGAACCCCAATAAAGTATGGAAGGAAAAGAGAAAGGGGGAGCCTATTACCTCAATAACATAATGAATCCTCCATAGTCTCACGGGGAGCTGCTCTAGGAAACAAAGCACAAATCCATCTAGTGACAAATATGAAGCAACATCCCAGGGGGAGAGCAGTTCATATATAGACCCCATGAAAGTAGTCTAAGAAGAGCTCCATGTAATGAGAACAGCTATGAGATCAGGAAGAAAAAGGAAATTCCTCTAAAAGAAAACTATAGAGAAGGAAGATCATCTGAAGTATTAAGTAGCTGACAGAGTAATGAAAGAAGAAAAGACAGCAAGCAGTCATGGTAATAGAAAGAAGACATCAGGACCTTAAATGATGATCACTTTGTACATCATATTGCTAGAATTGACAATGAAACACATTAAGAAGAATGAGTAAGAAAAGTGCCTGTCATCATTAATATCCTTACTTCCTTCATCTATGAAAATGTCCCTTGGAGGAGTACAGTTAAGAGAGTGATCTGCCCTTGAAGATTCCAAGCAAAGAAATTGAAAATGTCTTCACAAAGATCATCATGTCAGAACAATTGAATTGATATATAAAGCAACAATGATACTAGAACTGTCATAGAAAATAAAATGCAGTGACATTCTTTCAAATCAGGATGACAGAATAAGTAGCAGGTTAATGACGCCAAGGTCCAATTCAATATATTGATGGTGGTTGGTGTGAACAGTGAAAAGATCGATAGTAGAAACTAAGGGTAAATGTGCAAGCTAAAAGTGAAATTCAGCATGGTTTATCAAAATAATATCAATTGATGGTTAGGTACAAGCAGCATGCTTATCAACAGATTACCAAGCATTATCAGTAGAGCAGCAGTATGATACAGGTCCATAGGATCAAAGGACTATGGCAAGAATGCATCAAGGAAAAATTCCCAGGGTTATCTGCATTCAGCATGAAAAGGTCAGTAGCAGTGCTAAAGGATCAGCATTAGGTTTACACTTGAAGGATTATAATATGCATTGCAGCAGTATCTGTTTCTATATATATAATTGCATGCCTTCATAAATTCAGTACATATATCTTCAAGGCCTCCTTCTGAAAATTGTTCATAAACTGGGTAAAGTTTGTTAGCTAAGATATAAATTAAACAACTTGAAGATGTTTTTGTTGGAAATAATCATGACAGAATAGTTAAAATATCCGAATAATGAAGGACTAGTTGTGATTACCACTGAAGCTCAGAAGTCTTTTATTAGTCCATCCAAGCATACTTCTGTAGAAAGGAATTGCTGGTATTTCACCATTTAAAGAAAGAGAGATCATTGACATACATACTTCTTATGTCATAAATAAAACTGCGTGGTTGATAAGTGAAACTGACCAATACATTGAAGGGTTTATTTTGGAAATACATTGTACAAGAAGGAAAGTCAGTTGGCCTCTAATATTGAAAGATATTGCCTAATCTTACAATAAACTGTAAGCTTTGGTTTGATTCATTTGTTCACATCAACAACAACAACCTCTTGAACTTTAAAAGTAATATCCTTATCAGCATCCTAGTTCATGTCATCAACAACAAGCAGGAAAGGTGTACCATAGCAATAAAAGATATATTGGCATCATTATCATAATTGAACAAGCGTGGTACTGTAGATGAGTATTCCAGGAAAAGACATGTTCAATCTACAATCTTCTTCAACATAAATATATTAGCTCACTACATCAGACAGAGACAGAAGTATATTTGAAGCCTTCTCAGTATTTTAGTTTTTGATCCAATCATACATCTCTGATTAGATAAAGTTGGTACAATGTGGTCTATGAAGAATCATTATCCTCACTTTCAGCTTTATACTAGTGAAAGGATACTGTGCTTTGGATTGTACCAATTTACAGTGTATATTCAAGTTCAATAATCCTCAAAGTGTTCTCTCAACAAGTTTTATACATCATTCTGGAGCAGCATGGTACAAAGTCAGCAGAAGAGGGCATAAACATAACTCAAAGAGAGGAAATCCAGAAAGAAAACTAGGAAATGAGCAACCCTTTGCCATTGATGTCAAAGGGGGAGGAAAAGCAAAAAGGGGCTTCTAAAAGGAAAGCAGAAGAAGCATAGGATTATTGGTGGAGGTGTTGCCATCAATGCCAAAGGGGGAGACTGTTGGAATTTTTGTCATTGATGGAAAAGGTAAAGATAGGAGCAACACCTAAACTATCCATAAGGCAAAAGAGATAGAGAGGTAGCAGAGGCAGCAGAAGAAACAGAGGAATTGAAGCAGAATTGGTTTATTTATGAATTAGGGGTTTAATATAGTTTGCAGATGAATTATTGAGCAATTATTCATTAATTGAGTTTGTATGGAATAGACTTTGATTGAAGACTAAAACCCTGTGTTAAAGACTTAATATGCTTGGGGATAGTTGGAGCATTATTTAAATGGCAAAGGAGATGGCAAAGGAGGAGCACTTGAAACAACAACAAGGCAAAGAGAAGTAAGGAGCAACATCAGTCAAGGAGCAGAGGAAGCAAAGGTAGTGAATTGATCTAGAGAGCTATTCAAGGTGCAGAGTAGTGAAGAAGAAGTTTTTCATTACATGAGATTCTATAATTGGGGGTCTAAATGGGTCTATGATGCTGTGGTGTGCAATTTTGAGGTGTGGTGTGTGTCGAATAAAGAAAATGAAGAAGGTGTTTTGTGGAGTTTTGCAGACAAATGAAGAAAATCCATATCCTTGAGAATCTACTTCTATGTTCAGTAATGAGAATGTGTTCCTGATGAATCCTTGTGACCAATATGAACCTCGGTGACTGCGTTATGTGTGGAGGCCGTTGAACCTGCAGTGGAACACAAATTGACTATGTGGAATGTATGAGCCGTGTGAGCTCTGTGTAATTAGATTTATTGTGATTCTGCGTGGGATTGGAATAAATTGATGCTACTGAAAGTCATTGATTATGCTTAGCCATACCTGTAGTTACCAGCATGGTAAATTGCGGAGGAAGATTGTGATGAAAGGCTTCGCCTCTGTCTTTATAAATTTGTATAGAAGTCTAACTAGATGCTCCGTGCTCTAGAACCAAGGTGATAATCTGGTGTAAGTGCATTAACTCCTAAATTCTCTTAGTTATATGCCTCTATGTAATGGCTCAATCTCTAAATTCTGGTAGCGATTAGCTTCTGTGTAAATTTGGTAGCCAATGATGCCGTGGTATTGATTATCCTACGAGTTTCGGGGGTTGACTGTTTGATAGAACCCTGGTACATAATATAGGCAACGGAACCCGGAGTATGAATAAACGGAACCATAGTCGAAAAATATATATATATATATATATATATAATTGAATGGAGCGGAGTCAAATCATAATAATACATTGAAAAGTGAGCGATTTTTTAAATAACAAATACGGATGGAACCATGAGTGGGGAAGTGGAACCATGACCCGATGAACAGTAACAGTGGTTTGGAGTGAACGGTGGATTTCATCGCACCACTATTATACAGAAGGCGGTATTTTGGAGTTTCGCAGCGATTCCATTGATTGATCGACGCGTGTCCCTGGATGAACAGTAAAACCACCATTTAACTTGCGCCATCGCGTGTTATACATCAACTGGAGTCGTCGGGTGATATCGATATATGCCGTTGATTTGGAGGCTCGATATCCGACGGTGATCGTTCGCAGAAATTGCCTGGAGTTTAACCAAGGTGCGCGAACGATAGTTCAGGTACGACACGCCATCGCGCGTTATCTTTCGCGCAAGTAGTCCGTACGATATCTGTTGGATCGGGAAATGTGATGACAGCCATTGGATGGCGTGTGGAATCAGCCAGGTATGGTGTGCGCATTTGATTGGTCCATTGAGTTATAGTTGGGCCCAGATCCACAGATTATTACGAAGTTAAATCTTTATAAAGTGTTGAACCATTAATATAAGGTCAGAGATATAATTGAATTGCAAAAGGTTGTTGTAAACTTTTATTTAAAAAGGCGTGGAGTATTAATATAAGGTTATAAAGGTTATATGTGATGGCGTTTCATTTGTTCAACTTACTCACTATATAATACCTTGGGTTTAATAACTAGCGGATTGAATATTATGAGTTTGGCTTTTTATTATGGTTTGACCATAGTTTTTGAAAATGTCGAGAGTTGTTTTATGGCTGATTAAAGGGCGGTTGCACATACATCAATTATATAACTACAATAAATGGGGAACTAAATAAAAGAGAAAACAAAAAGGAGAATGTTGTTTTTGGATGGATGAGTAGGGAAAATAGAAAGAGAGGAGTGCTAGTCGAAATATATTTTAACGCAAATATATGTATACAACAGACATACAATCACGGTGAACAGGAATTTGCACAGGAACAAATTTGACAGGTGTACAAGCACAGAAAACTAGAAAATAAGTAGAAGACAATGAGTAGAAGAAGACAGAATAGTTTCCTTCCAGCAGCAGAAATGAAAAATCCAGTAAAACCAAAATCCAGAAAAGGAGCTGAGTGGAATTGAAATGTATAACTGAAAAATGTAAATGTTGTAATTATTTTTATTTTTTGTGATGCAAAGGCAAGTATCCTAAGGAAAAGACAAAATCCCACTGTAGCATGAAATTTTGTACATATTATTATGATTTTAAATTGAGTTGGATAAAGAAATGAGGAGGCAGAAGACCAAGGGGTATGACCATCCATTTCGAATTCCTAGAGGAAAACAAACAGTCATCAAGAAATTCTATAAGTAATATCATTTTGATATGAAAAAGGTGAGTTAGAAGAGAGAGAGAGAGTGAGTGAAGAGAATGCAGAAATGAAGCAGTGAAGCAGAGAAGAAAGAGGAGCTGAGCAGAGAAGAAGGAGAAGCTGATAGAGAATCTGAGAAGATGCAGAGATGATACAGGGCAGATATGAGAATAGATGAACAACAGATCAGATGGAATAGAACAGCGTTGATATCCAAGGTAAATCAGCAAGTGTTTCTCTTTTGAAAGAGTAAGGAAGTTGGAGCTTCCCTATCAAGTTGTAGCTTGATAGATGTCAGTTGTAGCTGACTGAGGTAGGAGCCTCCTGTAGGTTGGTGCCTGCAGAAAATAGATGTGAGTTGGTGCTTCCACATCAAGTTGTAGCTTGATAAAATGTCAGTTGTAGCTGACTGAGGTTGGAGCCTCCTGTAGGTTGGTGCCTGCAGAAAATTGATGGGAGTTGGAGCTTCTTTGCAAGTTGTAGCTTGCAGAATTGAGGTTGGAGCCTCCTGTAGGTTGGTGCCTACAGAAAATCAGTGGTGAGAGGGAGTTGGAGCTTGCCTTTGCATCACAACAATAATAAGATGTGGTTTTCTCCCTTCATGGGTTTCCACTTATATCTGGTGTCTCTGTGCATGATGTCTATGTGTTGATGTGGTTTATCTAATTTGCTTAATACTTGTTGCTCACATATTAAGACTGATGTTACATTAACAAATCTGTTTGATACTTGCTGCTCACTAATAAAGATGGCTCACATATTAAGTTGATCATGAAGTAAAGGTGTAAATAAGTTTTAAGAGAAAGGTTTTAAAAGTCCATGTATTTGTTAAACCGATTCACCCCCCCCTCTCAGTTTAACTAAGGGTTCAACAAGCAGGTGTTATGCACAGAGAAGTGTTGGGAGATTTAATTTTATAGCTAGTAAATGGCATCCATTCAGCACAAATCAAGTATTTTTGGAAAGTAGAATCATCAGCTTTCCAATGAGCTATCACGGGGCCAAATCCGATGCCGGTAAGGGGTCCAAAACTCAGCTACAACAGACCCTATTTTCTACTAAAAAGGTGTTACGCATAGAAGTAGCCTTTTGCCAAAAAAGTCAACAAAATAGACGGATTGAAGGCAAAGGAGTTTTTTAATATTTTCTTGGACAAATCACTCCTGATTTGATTGGGGAGTTATGTTTTGGTGTTTTTCATTTATTTTCTTATCAACTATATGTCTTGGGCCTTGCATGGTCATTAAGTACATTTATGGCATTTATGATTAGATTAGGGTTTCTGAAAGCCTCTTAGGGATTCCCACCTCCTCAGTTGCTCCATAAATAGAGCCTAAGGCTCTCATGTATTGGGGAGGATTTTGATGACTTATGCTGAAGCAATACATAGTCTCTTGTATTTTTTGATAACAATTTGATGTCTTGGATCTCATGCATGCCCTGGTTTACTTGTTGATGGAGAGAGACTGTTTGCAAGATCCATAAGCCTGGTTGATTGTGAAGTTTTCTTATGTTCATTTTTTCTAGTTTTCCATTATGTTTTCCATCTTGCTATTTTTTAGTAGGACAAAGAATTTAGATTAAGAATTTTTTTCTAATGGCACCTTAATTTTGTTTGTCCTTTAGTGCCTCAATGTTTTCTTCTGTTGAGATATGTTAGGGAATCCATCTCTTGCTCTCTAAGAAGTTCTTATCTTGTCCATTTCTTGAATGGTTTAGATCAGTTAGTGTCAAGTATGATTTATGGCTAGCCTTGCATATTGTTGCCACTGAAATACTCTGTTCTTGGAATCATCTCTTTAAAAGAAGCTTTGCCTAGGTTTGTCAAAAGAAGTCTGTTTGAATAATGCTCTTTGCCTTTACTTAGGTAAAATTGTTTCAAGGAACCTTCATAGCTATATCTTTAGATATCAGGGTTTTCTGTCCTTCTATTGATTATAGTTATTTGTGCATCTTAAATATTTTCTGCTCTTGATGATGAAATCTATGAAAGTTAAATAATTTTCTTGCCTTTCTATGTTTTCATCTAAATGTTTGTCTTGGTTGATTATCTGCGTTTAGTCTGAAATCAAATGGACTAGGTTTTTCTTATGCCTTTGATTCTCTTGCTATGCTCATAAATATTCTAACTCCCTTAGTTTACAAGTATATAAAGGATTCTGTTTCTGCCCTTTACTAGCTTGTTGTTCTCAAGTTTAATTTCCATCTCATGATCCTTCACAACCTTAAAGATCCACCTACTAAGTTAAAATTGCCCTACAAATGCTCTTAACACCATTGATGAACTTATCATGACCTTGTTAGACTCCATTTCCCAATGAATTAAAAATATTTCATGTTTTCTATCTAAAATCCATCTGAGCATCATACCCAACCAAAAACACTCAAAATACCCTGCACTTAACATCTAGCCTAAAATCAACCCTAATCAACAAAAAAGTTCACATTTTTTCACCTACTAGAGAGATCCTTCTCCGAATCCAGGAAGGCTAGGTCCTTGGATTCCAAAGCTTGGTTTGATGTTACCCTTGTCCATTTGTATCTCAATCAATCTAGCAAATTACGGGGAGCTAATAGACAACACATGCATCATAATTCCAACAGGTTCTACCTCTGGTATCATGTACAAATTATTTACCAAAGTAACAATAACAGCGTGAGGCATGGAATCATACACAACATGTCGCTTCCACAAGTATGGGTGGCCTAAAAATAAATCAAAAAAATCAAGAGGATAAATGTCACATAATAAATCATGCGTGAAGTGCTTGATGTTGTAGGGAAGGCAGCACTGGTGGCATACACAGAGATCTCATCCTTGGTGAAGCCACCTGATGGTGTATGGATGTGGGTGCGTTGTGGTCAGCAAGCCCAACCACTTCACAACATATGCTGAGATGAGGATCTTTTGGCTCCCACTATCGAAAATGAACTATAGTGGGTAAACCTTTACCCACATCTGGGAATGGAAGAGGCACTCCTCCTCCTCTAGATCTTCTATTTCCTCCTTGTGGATCTTCGTGCTGGCAACAATGGCGTTGGGATATGCATCAATAATTTGCTTCCTATTTTCTTTCCCCTTATCAGGTTCTTATTCAGAGCCAGTGCATGCATCTGATTCAGAAGCCTTCAACTCGGCCACGAGTGTTTTCTTGTCCTGACACTTACTTGTATTGTGATTGGAGCTCTTATGGAACTCACACCACTTTATCATGTCCTTCTTTGGATTTGTAGTGTTTTTCTTTGCTTTTGGATTTAGCAGGTTTTCCTAGGCCACCTTGCCTTCGATTTGTCCTTTTTTTTACGACTTGGGGGCACCTTTTTATTGATTTTGATTCATAGATCCAAAGTCTCGCTTCTTCTGTTTGATTTTATGCTCGATCTTGGTAGCATACCGATATGTTTCACCAAGTGAGGAGATGTCAAGGAACTCCATTTCCTCCTGAATGTATCTTTGTAGACAAATACAGTACTTCAACACCAAATTTTTCTCTGAATCTTTGATACCCAACTTTGTGCGCAGGGTATGGAACAAATTCATCAGCTTATGCACATCTTGATCCCTTTGTTTCCGCAGTGTAGTACATTGTATGTACTTGTCCTCATATCTCCCCATGGGATAATAATGTTCCTTGATGGTGTCTCAGAAAGAATCCCAAGTGGGTGCAACAAAGAATAAAGAGGGTTCCCTCCTATCCTTTTTCTCACAGTAGGTTTCCCACCAGTCCTTGACATGGGGGGCAGCTTTGAGGAGTGTAAAAGTAATTTTTTCCTAATTGGAAAACTCATGAACCGAGAAATATCCTTATAATAGATTAAACCATCTATCTACAATGTCTGCATCTATTTCTCCCTCAAATATGGGGATGTCAAAGTTTAATTGTACCTTAAAAGGAATGGCGCCTCCAGAGTGACTATTGGATGAAGATGCATCGTCGGTGGGAAGCCATTGAAGGATCTGGGAAAAGTTATCCATCATCGTGTTCCCCTGTTTCTTGAGGGCCTCCTTGAGCAATATTTTGATAGGATATCCTACTCCCTCATCTTTCTTTTCTTCCCCCATGGGTGGTCGTTTGGGTTTGTGAGGTTTATCTTGCAAAGGTTCAACCAGATCGAGCCCTAAATCCTTATACCCCGTCCTAGTTGGATTCAAGTAAATAAGGATCGAGAAAGATCAAACTGCTTTGATGCCATTGATACAGACTTTTGTAGGAACACAATAAAATACAGAAATAAATATAAACAAAAAGATGCAGCAGAAATAAAAATTCATTTCATTAATATCAAATAAATGAAATATACTTATATAGACAGAATGGAAATAAACTATCTAGGGCACTGGTACTTATCTCTATGAAGATATTTGGAGGAAACAGGCCTCTTAACTATGTTACAATTGTTGAAAAGTGTAACTAGGTCGGTCGTCATGTTGATTATGTAATTATGTACTTATGAAAAGAGGAAGTCAAAATAATAACATGTATTTTGTGGTACCTGCTTCATGGGTTTCATGAGCCAGATTTATTAAGTAGATGGACTTCTTCTGGATGTTTATTAGGTTTGAGCCTTCTAGGCATAAAATATAATTAAGTGTCATATTCACGAAAGATCTAGTCTAGATATATAGATGCTTCAAGACCTTATGGAAGAAGGGCACCTAAAAACCCTCAAAAAACATTGAAGAAATTCTCCTAACACCCCTCAAGAAAACCTTATTCAACGCTGGAAAATAATGTGTTAAAGACAGCTTACAATCTTTGTTAAAGTCAGCCTAAATGTTGGTTGAAGGGTCGGCCTAAAAGCCATTCTTGGCACTATATATATAACACCTGTTCTACGACCATTTGGACAACAAGAATTGTGGATCTATCTGATGAAAAAGGCGCAGATGAAAGACAAGAAAAAGTGTGGATAAAAGACAGGTTCAAGTTCACATTTGTAATAGAATCAAATGTGGATGTGAGTTAAGGTTAGTGGAGACAAACTAAATGGATAACATTTTCTGATTGCATTGGACTATATTGAAGACTTGAGGAATAAATAATATTGCGGATTTTTGTATGAGTTAAGGATCAGGAAGCTATTATATATATAATGTCTATATAAGAAAATAAGGATGCGAAATTCAGAGACAACTTGACATAGAAGTAGAAGTAAAGTACAACATTCATAGTGTGGATTTGTTTAAATAATGATCTGAAGTAAGTACACTCACACAATTCATGAAAAGAGATCAATTTGAAAGGTGTGAAAAGAGACTGAGTTCTCTAGGTCAAGTGCATAAAAGTGAAGATTATTATAAAAGAGAAGAATCGAGTTTTCGTTCATCTGAAGAAGTTGTATCAAGGTCTTGGAAGCATATCTAGGTCAAGGGTCTGAGTCTTTGTCATGGTACTTGTCATTTGAAGATGTATAAGAAGAATTATTTACGGGTTTTCCTCTCTAAGAGGGAGAGCTTTTTCCCTGGCTCTAGAAGCCTAAGTTTATGCCTTCTTTATTTTGATAATTGACTTGATGAAAGACTAAACAAGATAAAGAATAAAATATATAAGTAAGCTCACAAGTAATTATCAAGAATTGAATTTGTATTAATCTTCAACCCTCGAAATTCTCAACATGGAATTAGAGCTAAGGTGTTGAACTCAAGGGCTTCTTGACAAAGGAGACACTTTAGGAAGAAAATATCAATATTTTGGGTTGAAAAATCAAATCAGTTTCAAAAGGGAGATTCTCTAGCTAATTCAAGAAATATCTCCTATCTCTTTTAAAGGATCAACTCAATAAAGAATGTAATATTTTCCATCAAAGATTCACATTCAAGACTTTGTTAAAAGGCAGACCTCAACTTCTGAAGATATCCTTCATCAAGGATCCAAGATCTCCTAAATTGAATATACCCATCTTAAAGGAAACCCTTAACTTCATCTTCAAACATCATCAAGGAAGCTGCAAGCCACTCTACTCAAGTAAGTAACTATGACCCTACTTAATTCTGTCAAAATGACTTATTGTAAAGAGAGCAACAAGCTAGTTGGGTCATCGAACTTTAGTGCATGGAAGAAGAGGACGGATTTTAGTTTGATTGAAGACGAAGTTATGGAATATATCGAAGTTTCTACAATCCAACCTCCAAAATAAGATGCTCCAGCTCATGCCAAGTGCATGAAGGGTTCAATTAGAGCCCAAAGGATTCTCATAGAAACCATTAAGGACTCATTAATTCCTTATGTATCAAAACTAAATTATGCAAAAGAAATATATAAGAAATTGGTGGAGCTATTTTCTGTGAGTATTGCAGGAGAAGCAATCTCTCTGTGACAAGAACTATACAAAATGAAATTATCAAGGGAAGAAGGAATCACTCCATACTTTATGAGGATTTCTAAAGTAAGATATCAACTACATGAACTGGGAGAAGTAATGTTTGACACTGAGATGACTACAGTGGTGTTGAATGCTCTACTAGAGGAATGGGGAAACTTCACTTCTATTTTATACGGGAAGAAATAAGCCACCCCATTCCATGATTTATGGTATTTATGAAAAATAGAGGAAATAAGACTAAAAGCCAAAGCTGATACAGGACCAAGTGAAGAGAATCATGCCTTTGCTACCACATATAGGAAGAAAGGAAGATTCTAAAAATTTGGCCCTCAGAATAAAAGAAGGAATATGGACAACGTATGATGCTTTGGATGTAATGAACTTGGGCATTATAAAAGAGATTGTCCCAAATATGACAATGGCAAGAGGAAAAGGGAAGAAGCCCATATCTCAAATGTTAGCGAAGGACTTGATGCAAATAAATCTAAGAAAGAAGAAGCAAGGGATCTCTACTATGATTGAGATCATCTTCTCCTTTAAGTGATTTCTGATGGTTGTAAAATAGTATGATAGGAACCAATGTCTATTTTAGCACTATGATAAAAAGCATGTTAGGAGCTCTTGGTGAATCAAATCCAGGAAAACCTCTCTGATAACATTACTAAATTAAAGTAGTTATAAAGATCAAGGGTCATCATGGAAACATAATTCTAGGATGCAATGACATATTGATGGAGTAGGCCAAAGGAATGAAGCTCCTCATTCTAGAGAAATTGTTAGAGGATGATTCAAGGGAAAAAGGTATGAGGTATATATATATATATATATATATATATATATATATATATATATATATATATATATATATATATATATATATATATATGCGTGTGGATGTTGTGAAGTCATGTCATATGGTTGCATGTAATAGCCTTCCATATTTAGAATTATGATCAATAAAGAAGATCTCTCGGTGCACTAAGAGATGAAACAACATAATATGTCCTCATGGAATATGAGGTGGTTGTATAGAATGAGAAACTAGAAAATTTTTAAGTTCCTGGGAATGGAGAATGTGTAGAAAGGAAGAGATCATGAAATGCAACCATGTCAATAAGCGGTTATCATCCGAAAGCCAGGAAGATGTGACTAAGAGATCTCCTAGAAAGATATGTAGACTCTGACAGAAGTCTTGTAAAGAATAAGACCCTTGGAAAAACATATCATTAGGAGATTTGTCAATTTGAATAAAGGATGTTGATGTCTACAGAAATATTTCATGGTGAAATATCATCACTGTGGTAAATTTTGTTTTAAAAATTCATATTCATATGTTTATCTGGATGAATTTGTGCAGGGTTGTTAATCACGAGAAAGGATGTATGATCCTTGGAGATGATTGAAAGGAAAGTAGCATGGCATAATTGTGAACCAGATGAGAAAGAAAAATGAATCACTTTCTGGTAGATGACATGACTCATGAATGAAAGTGATGGATGATCCGTGCCCTATGGAGCTAAAATTTGAAGATTCCTCAATATCGAAATCCATGACATTGAGGGGAGGGACTCTTCAAGAGCAGCTGGGTGTCTCACCATTGCTACTTCAGGTCCCTAACTGAGAGGGAGCCTGGTGATCAATTTCTTACTTGGAAGAAACTGGGTAATTCCTAAGAATGAGCTTAGGTACATTCCTTATACAGGAATGAGTACATTCCCTTGTGGAATAGGTCCTCCCTGGCTGAGAGGGAGAGATATACACATCATTCTGGTCTTCACCTAGGAAGGCATAATGAAGGATTGGGTAATCATCTGGCATTCGATACTCTTTGATAATGTGTTAGGACATTCATGATAAGAGTAGTCAAGGACCGATATTCTTTGAGGGCTAGCTACCCAAGAGAAGAATAGTCCAAGAAGGTCATACTTTGGGAACACCTGGGTGGAGTATGTACCTTGAAGAGACAATGACTATAGTGCCTATAACATTAGGGGAATTTTGAAGTCTAAAATGGGCCTCCTAAGGAACTTATTAAATAATAGTGGAAATAATAAAATAATATTTGATTACATAATCAAATTTTAGAGGAAAAATAGAAAAAACTATTTTTTCAACTCGTATTTTGAACTTATCTCCCCAATGTTTTACTCAAATTTCGAGCAGGAATACTCGTTGGATGCAAAATTCAAACACATCCAAGGAGTACCCATGTTTCATACTTTTGATGGACTCTGCTAAACAAAAAATGAGAAATACATGAAAAACGTGATTGCAATCACGTTTTTTCATGTATTTCTCATTTTTCGTGTAGCATGTTACATCAAAAGTATGCAACATGGGTACTCCATGGATGAGGAATTAAATTTTGTATCCAACGAGTACTCCAGCTCAAAATTTGAGTAAACCCTTAGGGAGATAATTTGAAACTACGAGTTGAAAAAGTGGGTTGAAAAGGTAGTTTTATTATTTTATTATTTTTTAATCTTTTTAAATTTTTACTCCAAAAATGGTGAATCATCACCCATGGTTGACATCATCATCTTGAATCCTATTGGTTCTCGTAAAGTTTATTTTGGTTGTACATTTTTCTTAGGAGGCTCATTTTAGACCTCAAAACTCCCCTAATGGTCATGTGTCTCGCAATCATTGTAGCCCATTGTCTCTTTAAGAGATGGGGTTTTTAGTCAAGGCCTTGCACTAGGACAATGCTAGTTGATGTGATGCTATACATATGTGATTACCAATCCGATTCTTCTTATGAGATTCTTCAGTTTGAAAGTGACCATGTACCTGTATGAATACCTCCCTAGTTAAGAGGGAGTGTTGAAAAGTGTAACTAGGTCAGTCTTCATGTTGACTATGTAATTATGTTCTTATGAAAATAAGAATTCAAAATAATAAAATGTATTTGTGTTGTACTTGCTTCATGGGTTTCATGAGTAATATTTATTAAGTAGATGGCCTTCTTGTGTAGAGATGTTTTCCGTATCAATTGCATCCATTTTTGATAAATTCGACGTTTCGAACCAAGCCACCATGGTTCATCTTCAGGAAAATCTCCATGAGTAAGATTGGTCTCACAAGAAAGGTATAAATATGAAAGAGAGGGATGATGAACGACAGGGAGGTGCAAGGGATGCCGACTGAAAAAGTCTAAAAATCAAATAAGTTAATTAATTAACTGAAGGAAAAATATATTAAATGAGTTAATAAATTGTAGAGATTTATAAATGTATTAATATTTTTCTTTGTAAAAAGTTTATTTTTATTGTGTTTTAATTAATTTGTGATTTCATTTAATTAAATATTTTAAACCTTAGTATTAAGTTTCTCTATTGAAATGAATGTAGACTAAAGTGATGATTAATTTATTGATTGTTTTATTGATTAATTTATCTATATCAATGATTAATTTATTAATTTTATTGATTAGTTTATTTAATTAAATAAAATAAAATTAAAAGATCTAATAATTAATGATTAGGTTATTTAATTAAATAAAATAAAATTAAAAGATTTGATAATTAATTAATTTATTGATTAATTTATCTAAATCAATGATTAATTTAATTAATTTAATTAATTAGTTTATTTGAATTAATTATTAATTTATTAATAATTTCATTGGTTTGTTGGTTTAAAGTATGATGTTCAAGGATGGAAATAAAATGGAAAAAATTCAATGTAATTAATATGTGATGGATCTTATTTTTCATATTTAAAGGTTAGGATAGTGGAGAGTTGTGTTAATTAAGGAAATGATTAATTACCAATTAAATTGAGGAATATTATACTAGGGAAAGACTAAAGATAAGTTATTTTTATTTTTAATTTATGATAGGAGAAAGGTTTCAAGGTTTAAACGGGGGGGGGGGGGATTGAATTAGGTATTGAAGAAGCTTTTTAAGGATGAATGAAGGAGAAAGAGGCATGACCTAAGAGATAAGAAATAAGGGGAGAGAATGATGAGAGAAGGAAGGGAATGAGTTAGGTGTTGGTATGGACTTCTTCTTGATGTCTATTAGGCTTGAGTCTTCTAGGCATAAAATATAATTAAGTGTGATATTCATGAAATATCTAGTCTAGCTATATATATGCTCCAAGATCTTGTGGAAGAAGGGCACCTAACAACCCTCAAACAACGTTGAAGACATTCTCCTAACAACACTCAAGAAAACCTTATTCAACACTGGAAAATAATGTGTTAAAGACAACTTACAATCTTTGTTAAATTCGACCTAAATGTTGGTTGAAGGGTTGGCCTGAAAGCCAGTCTTGGCACTGTATATATAACACACATTCTGCAGCCATTTGGACAACAAGAATTGCGTATCTCTCTGATGAAAAAGGTGTGGATGAAAGATAGGAAAAGGTGTGGATAAAAGACAGGTTCAAGTTCAGATCTGTAACAGAATCAAATGTGGATGTGAGTTAAGGTTAGTGTAGAAAAACTAAAGGGATAACATTTGCGGATTGCACTAGACTGTATTGTAGACTTCAGGAAGAAATAATATTTTGGATTTTTGTATGAGTTAAGGGTCAGGAAGCTATTATACATATAATTTTTATATAAGAAAAGAAGGATATATAATTCAGAGACAACTTGACATAGAAGTAGAAGTAAACTACAAAATTCAAAGTGTGGATTTGTTTAAATAAGGATATGAAGTAAGTACACTCACACAATGCATGAAAAGAGATAAATTTGAAAGGTGTGAAAAGAGACCAAGTTCTATAGGTCAAGTGAAAAACAATGCATATTGTCATAAATGATAAGAATCGAGTTTTGGTTCATCTGAAGAAGCTGTATCAAGGTCTTGGAAGGATATCTAGGTCAAGGGTCTGATTCTTGGTCATGATACTTGTCATTTGAAGACCTTTAAGCATAATTCTTTGCGGGTTTTCCTCTCCAAGAGGGATAGGCTTTACCCTGGCTCTAGGAGCCTAAGTTTGTGTCTTTTTTATTTTGATAATTGACTTGATGAAATACTAAACAAGATAACGAAGAAAAGATATAAGTAAGCTCACAAGTAATTATCAAGAAGAGAATTTGTATTAATATTGAACCCTCCAAATTCTTGACAATAATGAAGCTCAAAGGCCTATTTATTATTTAGAAAAAATGTAAAACCCTAAACATCCAAAAACCTAACCTGAGGAGATGAAACGCCAAAATTATGTGCCCTGTTTGACGCGTGCAATACCTCCTTAGAAATATCTAACCAAGGAATACAACTTTGGACTGAAAAACATTGGTATACAACCCATGTTTGTACCGCTTTTCCCAAAAAAAATCGTTTAGGGCCTCAAAAAAGCTCTGGAATTTCAGGACTTGAAAAGTGACAAAAAAATTCAATTGTGCTACAATTAAGGAAACTGAAAAGATGCAAGAAAAAATGGTGGGGGTCCAAGTGGAATAGGTGAGTTGCCACAAATATCCACCTGGATCATTCTTGCCCCCTTAGGAAGAAATGGTCCCCATTGTGTTGAGTTCCTCCATGAGATGAGAAAAATGTTGCTGAACTTGCTCTCGGGTGAGCTACTTTCATTGGTGTAGGAGTTGGTCTACTTCAACAACCCGATATAATTGGATATTTTTTTTCGGGTGAGCTTGATCTCTGTGTCCATGATCTGATAAGTTGTGACTTGTTCCATGTAGTCTAGCTTTAACTCTATTACTGTGAGTTGTTCTACCATGTCGGATGTGTCCAGTGAAGGTGGAAAGTAGGGCCGAAGGTAGTCCACATTGAACATTGGATGAATACCAAGGAACGTTCATGGATTCTTTGAGTTGTACATGTGTAGAATGTGTACAATAATCCTGTTGATGCTTGGCCATTAGTTTGGGGATGGAAATTTGTGGACTTGGTGAGCTTAGTGTCCAGCATCGACTAGAGGTTGGACCAAAATGTATTGAGGAGCCTGTTGTCCCAATCTGAGATGATAGGATCTGGGATCCAAAAGTGTACCCACACTCGTTCAAAGAAGAGTTTATTAGTGGAGTCTGTTGTGATATTTTTCTTGAAGGCCTCCATATTGACCATATTTGAAAATATATCGACGAGCACCAAAACACAGTTGTTTCCATTTTTAGTAGAAGGAAGCCCCGACATCTAAACCATGGAGATCGATTCCCAAGCTCGACTAGGGGTAGGAAGCAGAGTATAGAGGCCTTTCTTCTTGATGGTCATTTTGCCGATGGCGTAGGCAGTGCAGGATCTGATGTACTTCTCGACATCTTGTTAAAATTTCAGACAATACAAATACTTCTACAGTACTACCATTATTTTCTCGACCCCAAAATGCCAAGCCACCCGATTGTAGTGTGCTTCCAAAATAATCTTGGTATGCTCCCTTGAAGGAACACAAAGTTATCCCACGTGACATAGCAGTGCATCCTAAATGTGAAAATCTGGACCTTGCTTACACTCCAAGAGTGTCTTTTATGTGTGGCCGAATTTTGGATCGCTTTTGTAGAGAAGCGTCCAATCAAAAGTATTGTGCCCACAAGATTTGACCACGGTGGTTAGTGCCACAATTGGTGGTCAGTTGAATCAGTCTTAAACATTACTAGTGTTTCCCTTATTGTACTTGATGTTCAAATAAAATCGTTGCATGTATGTGGACCACTTCTGATGGCAATCATTCTACAACTTCCCTTGTGTCTGTATGAACTACAGGGGTTGGTGCTTTGTATGGATTACCACTTCATTCCCCAAAATTTAATGATTCCATTGTCGGAAAGCCTACATAGTGGAATACATCTCTTTGTCATATGTGGGATACTTATGGACTGTTTCAGAAACTATGTCACTGTGATATGCCACTCGATGCCCTTGTTGAGTAAGAACTGCCCCAATAGCATAGTCAGAGGCATTTGTCTCGATATCAAATGGTTGTTGAAAAATTTGTAATGTGAGCACTAGTGCAGAGCATAGGTAATGTTTCAACTCTACGAACTCATTTTGTTGAGATTCAGATCAAAAGAAATTATCTTTCGCTCCTCCCTTGGTGACTTGACTCAAGGGCCAAGTGATATGATAGAATCCCAACATGAACCTGTGCTAGAAATTGGTAAGACCCAAAAAGTTGTGAAGCTCTGTTAGAGTGGTTGGGGCTGGCCAATCCCGAATGAATTGGATCTTGGCTGGATCCACATGCATCCCCCACTCATCAATAATTTATCCCATATACTAAACCTCAGTCATGCCAAAAGTGCACTTCTCCAAATTAGCACACAACTTGTGTTGCCACAATGTTTGGAGGTCCAGTCGGATGTGGTGGAGGTGCTCTTCCCAAGTCTAGCTATAGATCAAGATGTCATCCAAGTATACCAATAAAAATGAGTTGGTGAATGGCTGCAAGATGTTGTCCATTATCCTCATGAATGTTACGGGAGCATTCATCAACCCAAAAGGCATGACCAACCATTCAAAAAGATCCTCCTTGGATTTGAAGCCAGTATTCCACACATCAGAGGGTTCGATTGGTACCTAGTGATACCCGGACTTCAATTCAATCTTGATGAAATATTTTTCCCCATTGAGTTGGTCTAGAAGGTCATCAATCCATGGGATCAGGTACCTATTCAAGACAATGATCTTAGTTAACGCCCGAAATTCAATACAGAGTCTACAAGTCCCATCATTATTCTGCATCAACATGATTGGGATCCCACAAGGTGAATAACTCGGCTAGATGTGACCTTTATGCAGCAGCTCCTAAATCTGCCTCTTTATTTCATCATTCTCCAGAACAAAGCGCCGATAGATTGGTCCATTGGGCAACAACTAAAATAATAAAACTAGTTTTTCAACTCGTATTTTCAACTTATCTCCCTAATTTTTTACTCAAATTTCGATTGGAAACACTCATTGGATGAAAAATTTAATTCCTCATCCAAGGAGTACCCACGTTGCATACTTTTGATGGACCCTACTACATGAAAAATGAGAAATACATGAAAAACATGATTTCAATCACGTTTTTTCATGTATTTCTCATTTTTCATGTAGGAGGGTCCATCAAAAGTATGCAACATGGGTACTCCTTGGATGAGAAATTAAATTTTGCATCCAATGAGTACTCCCACTCGAAATTTGAGTAAAAAATTAGGGAGATAAGTTGAAAAGACGAGTTGAAAAAATAGTTTTATTATTTTATTATTTTTTATTCCTTGTACATTTTTACTCTAAAAATGGTTAATCATCCCCCATGGTTGACATCATCATCTTGAATCCTATTGGTTCCTATAAAGTTTATTTTTGTTGTACATTTTTCTTAGGAGGCCCATTTTAGACCTCAAAATTCCCCTAATGGGTAACAGGAATGTCACATGTGAAAATAGGAGATGAATCTGCGATTGGTAAAGGAAATGAGAAACATGCTGCAAATATCTCATTAGAGGAAGTTAAAGTAATTCTCCACTATTCTAGAGGAATTTCCACTCAAGATGTTGACCATGGCTCATTAGTGGAGTCAAATATTGGTGCAGCACATTTATGGCCATGGAAATTTATCCTATATCGGAGGTAGAAGATCAACATGTTGGCCAAACAACTCCAAATATTAGTGCAGGAATATGCAAAGTGGCAATCAAAAGGCAGAGTTTTTAGGCCCGAAACAAACAACTATAGGATTCTAGTCTCAGATTCAATAATGGTTAAATGAATCCCATATTTCATGGAAAAAACTCCAGCAAACTTCAACAGTTTGACATATTGCAGCAAACCTATTCTATTTCAAATGATTTAATTAAATTCTTTAGTTATAGTTTAATTTATTTTTATTTACCAGCACAAATATATTTTATTTTTTATTTTTAATTTGATTCCTATGTAGAGGAACAAAAATAATTTTGGAATAGGGTATATATAGGAATATTTTTGAGAATGTAGAGGTTGGATTTTTAGGAAAGAGACTTCTTCTTTGGACTGTGCAAATTTTTCCTGAATATTATTTTAATGGAGCATTTTCTGCCCTTTAAATTTGGGATCCATCATGGTGTTTCATGTTCAACATGTTTTCCTTGTAAGATCATTTTCATACTGTCTTTTTTCTACTAATATTTGTTACAACATTCTCTAAGGGAAGTGTTAGGAATCCATCCACTCATGATTCTCCTTTCACAATGACTATGTTGTTACATGTAGTGGTAACCTTTACAGAATCCATCCTTTGTTAGTTGCTCTGTTTAGTAACCTTATGCTTTCCTTTCTACTAAAACTTCCACTGGAGATTCATCCACTGATTGAGCGGGCTTTCTTCTCTTTTCTATTCTCATTTACATAATTTATCTGGTTGAGAATTGTGCCTACTTTGCCCCAAGTTAGTAGGTAGAAACCAACCTCAACTCCATAGCACAATTATTGTTTATCTCTTGTTTTTTCGACCCAAAACTTTCAAATCAAATCCCCGTAATTAATAGCTAGCCTAAGATTCACTTATTGCATCCACCCTTCATTGGCACAGAGAGATCCATCTCTGGCCTGGCAGGGCTAGATGCTAGACTGAAAGCTTGGTCTGTGGTTACCTCGGGATTTCCTCTTCTTAGCCTTGAGGTTCAATCCTGAGTGCTAACATATTGTGTCGTTGCTGGGGAACGAGGTGACAGATCTTCTCTGGGAAATATTGTTCAAGTTGCAGATCTGGTTGCTGATGATGGACAATAGTCAGACACATATGAAAGCTGAAACATTCACCTGACAACTCCATTATTCGAAATCCCAAGTTTCGAAGTATTGATGGTGGCTCCACTGGTTAAATGAATGACTCAGATGTTGTTTCTATTTGTTCAAGGTATTCATGTATCGATTTTTCAAATATTCCTGATTTTCCTAATCAATTACCGAAGGATGCATATTTTTTGAGCAATGGCCCTAAATTCAATGGGGAATATCTGACTTTGACTCTTGAACATGTAGCAAATTTTAAAACATTTGTAGAATCTCTTAGAGTAAAAAAAGAGGATGTTTCTATCAGATTTTTCTATGATTCCTTTCAATCCAAATGTAGACAATGGATTGAAAATTCGTCTGTCAGATCTATTAAATCATTTGTAGATTTGTGGTGCATCTCTCTGGAAACATGGATGGAGAAGGAAGAATTCGAAGTATAGTCGGTTTCCATTCAAGGATTTAGAGAATGGGAAGATATGTGCACAGATGATGAGGTAGATGAGAACTTTTCTTCATCTCTTTCTTCTTTTTTGAAGTCCTGTCAATGTAGTTATGAAACTAAGCTCAATTTTTTGCAAGATTTTGCCATCAAAATAGAAAAATATCTAGCTAAATTGGAGACCCAAATACAGTCTCAGGATTTGGACTGTTAAGTCCGATTCTTTGGGAACCTTTTCTAGCAGAAGGAAGGAAAGGTAAGGCTGCCCTTGGATGTTTGCATTGACAGTTTGTAGTTGGAGGCATGTATTGAGGAGTTGGGGTAGCAGACAGAGTCTGGATTCTACGATCCTATTGCAGCATATATGGAATATTTTTTCAGTATGAATGATGGACCAGATTATTTTTAACAAATCCAGACGCATTTTGTGCATGTATGGCTGCCAGCATTTCCAACTGTGTTATGTTTCAAACACTGCTAAGCATCATCATTGCTACAACTGCTTGATTGGTTGACTTCACATTATATCATCACTTGATCTAGTAATTTTGCAGCAAAGTAGGGCAGATTTGTACATAAATAAGCCGCCCAAGGCAACATTTCAGTTTCCTAGTGTATAGGTTGCAGTATGTGTGTATTTTTTGGTTGGTATAAGTAGTTCAGGTTTGCAGCTGTTTGTGACCGTATTTCCCAATGGTTAGGCACTTGGGCTATGGTGTTCTTGACACCTCCAAGGAGTTTCCATCCCCAATAAGGCCAATGTAAGTTCCAGTCTTCACAATATGTCATTAGTGATCAAATAGGCTCTTACTATGTATGGTTTTCAGAGATTTTTTTTTTTTCACATTAGTTTAAGTATAAATCATATCATAAGCATGTTCATCAGTAGCATCTCGGAAAGAGTTTTCCAATGGTATATCACACTCCTGAAACCGGCTTCTGGATCAGAAGATATGCTCAAATGAATCATTGACTCTTGGTTACTACTTAAGGGAGAAGTTGAAGGAAATTGCAACATCACTCATACAGACATTACTATGAGGGCAAAGTATCAATGGAGAATAGCCTAATCAAGATGTCTTAGATCAGAAGCCTCAGGAAATCATTGATTTTTTCCACAACAGTAAACTGACTCACTTAGAAGCCTCAGGAAATCATTGATTGTTGCCATGGCAGTAAACAAACTAAAAAAATGATGCGAACTTCAAAATCAAAAGAGGGTTGCAACCCATGCATATCTTTCCGTAATATGTAAGAAGATGCTCATAGTAGGGAAGTAGCCACTTGTATGGAAACCAATGACTTAACAAATATATCAAGGAATCTACATCTTTCGAACAAGGGAACTCTTACAATGGAAAATGTGGAGGGTTAAGTGAATGGATGTGCGGAAAATAAAGAAGAAAAACTTCCAAATGTTAGAGATATGGGTTCATCAGCCAATCAAGTTTGGTGTACATTGTGTGGCAGTAACGAGTGAAATGATTGCATTATACTGTGTAACACATGCCAAGCAGCTTATCATAGGTATTTCCTTTAACCTTCCCTGGATGAGATTCCAACAACTGGTTGGTACTGTGTATCCTGTTCACAAGCCAGAAAGAAATCGTCTGAGGTTTACTCCTTTTGTGATAAGGACAATATAGTTAATGACAGTGCGGACATTTCGCTCCAAAATTGTGTTGTGTCTAAACTGCAAAGTGGGCATATGGCAGTGCATGACACTGGAAAAAAGGATGAACCAAAGCATTCCAAAGTAGGGATTGAATGTAATAAGAAAGATGTTGGACCTAGTATTGATGGACAGGTGATTGAAATTCATTGAGATGAAGGGTTTAATTTGCATAGGAGTGGAAGAGAGATGAAAACTCATACTATCAGGCAAGAAGCATAAGAACATGATGATAAACAACTAGTTGAAAAATTGTGCAAACTCTGTTCAACTAGAAAAAAGGATGATGATAATATTATAGAATGTAGTAATGATAATTGCCTCTATAAATTTTATCGTTTTAATATGCTTGAGGCCTCTATTAGCAATTTTTCTTCCACCGACATGGTTTTGTCCTTGATGTCTCTGTAGAATTTTCTTTATTGATGAACACGATGAAAATATCATCCTTTGTGATGGTTGTGATTATGGCTATCACACATATTGTTTGAATTCACATCTTGGAGGAGTACCAAAAAGTAACTGGTATTTCCCATCTTGTTTGGAAAGGAAAAAGAGGAGGAAATGTAAAAATGGTAAAAATCATGCAGGAAGTGCAAGAAAGTCAGTAGGACAAGTGAATTCAAAGAAGGTAGCTCAGGTTGTAAGTCCATCTTATTTGCACCTTTGGGGAGAGGCACCCAATGTTTCTGATAAATTCATAAAACATGAAATGGAGAACTTTGTGCCAATTATGCAATCAGAAAAGCCATCTCAATAAAATTATCTCATGGTGAAAGAGAAGACAAAAGGTCATTCTGATGGAAGTCTCGAAGGTAACAGATAGATTTATTATGTGTGTCAGACCAAAGTACACAATAGAAAATCAGCTAGGGGAATTGACCTTGAGATATTTTTCATTAAGCTCAAAGCACTCGACCACTCAAGCTAATCTGTCGGGCTTATTTATATGTTTGAGTCTCATTGCGGGGGTGTCAAAATGCCTATAGGCTATGTGCACATGGCAGGGGTCTTTTGAATCATTCAACCAGGATTTCCTAGTAGTTTGATGAATTTATTCTTGTTTCAAGGAGGGATCATGCTTATCAAATTCTTTGTGGAATGGGCTTTTTACAAGGAATTGTTTATACATGGGACCACGAATTTTGTATTATTTGTCAGCCAGATCAATGAGAGAGTTGAGTTTGTTGTGCATCTGAAGAATTTAGGACATTGTTCGAGTGAAAGAGGTGTTGCAACTCCTCATGGAGATACCAGAGCCAAATGGATTTGTGGAGCTGACTAGTGTTGTGAATATTTTTTCATGATAGTAACCCATCTATGAATAAGAAGCATCCAATGTTTGTAGTGAGGCTAGAACTGGAGTTTCAAAACTGGAGCCATAGTAAAAGTGCAGGAGTGCATTTTCTCACCGATTCAACCACTTGTTACGCATCTCTTGCAGTGGTGTGACCACCAGCATGGATATGCACGGGAAAAGTCTTGACCAGTGATACAGTGGACACCATGAGCATTGGTACCCCATTTCAGAGTGAGTAGAAATGTATTTGTTCATACGTTCAGTTTGAAGCCGGGAACTTGTCAGTGAGGGATTTTTGAGAATGTGTACAGCTGAGAAAGAGTAATGCAGAAGTGTTTGGTGAAGTGATCCTTATTTTGGTTGAGGAGACCGATCTAATAAGTTGGACCATCTATTGTTCCTTTTGAGCATTTGAATAGTGAAGCTTGATTGTTTTAGGAAGATCGACCATCGTTGAAGAAGCAAGTCTCCCATTTAATAGATCAATCAGATCATTGTTCTGTGCAGACTGAGATGCAGTGTGGTGCGGTGTTGTGGTAATAGGAATGTCACATTTGAAAATAGGATATGAATCTTCAATTGGTAAAGGCAATGAGAAACATGCTGCAAATATCTCATTAGAGGAAGTTAAAGTAATTCTCCACCATTCTAGAGGAATGTCCACTCAAGATGCTAACCATGGCTCATCAGTGGAGTCAAATATTGGTGCTACACATTTATGGCCATGGAAAGTTATCCTATATCGGAGGCAGAAGATCAGCATGTTGGCCAAAAAACTCCAAATACTAGTGTAGGAAGGTGCAAAGTGGCAATCAAAAGGCAACGTTTTTAGGCCCAAAATAAACAACTATAGGATTCTAAGCTCAGATTCAATAACGGTTAAAGGAATCGCAGATTTCATGGAAAAAAACTCCATCAAAATTCAATAGTTTGACATATTGCAGCAAACTTATTCTATTTTAGATGATTTAATTAAATTCTTTAGTTATAATTTAATTTATTTTTATTTTCTGACACAAATATATTTTATTTTTTATTTTTATTTTGATTCCTATGTAGAGGAATCAAAATAATTTTGGAATAGGGTATATATAGGAATATTTTTGAGAATGTAGAGGTTGGATTTTCAATAGAGAGACTGCTTCTTTAGACTATGCAAATTTTTCCTGAATATTATTTTTATGGAGAAGTTTCAGCCCTTTAAATTTGGGATCCATCATGGTGTTTCATGTTCAACATGTTTTCCTTGTAATATCATTTTCATACTGTCTTTTTTCTACTAATATTTGTTACAAAATTCTCTAAGGGAAGTGTTAGGAATCCATCCATGCATGATGCTCCTTTCATAATGAATATGTTGCTAAATGTAGTGGTTATCTTTACAAAATCCATCCTTTGTTAGTTTCTCTGTCTAGTAACCCTGTGCTTTCCTTTCTACTAATGCTGCCACTGGAGATTCATCCACTGATTGATGCCTACAGGGCAGTGGGCTTTCTCCTCTTTTCTACTCTCATGTACATCATTTATCTGGTTGAGAATTGTGCCTAATTTGCCCCAAGTTTTCAGGTAGAAACCAACCTCAATTCCATAGCCCAATGATTGTTTATCTCTTGTTGTTTCGACCCAAAACTTTCAAATCAAATCCCTCTAATTCATAGCTAGCCTAAGATTCACTTATTGCATCCACCCTTCACTGGCATAGAAAGAGCCCTCTTTGGTCTGGTAGGGCTAGATGCTACATCGAAAGCTTAGTCTTTGGTTACCTCAGGATTTCCTCTTCTCATCCTTGAGGTTCAATCCTGAGTGCTAACATATTGTGTCGTTGTCAGGGAACGATGTGACAGATCTTCTCCGGGAAATATTTTTCAAGTTGCAGATCTACTTGCTGATGATGAACAGTGGTTAGAAACATCTGAAGGCCCAAACATTCACCTAGCGACTCCATTATTCGAAATCCCAAGTTTTGAAGTATTGATGGTGGCTCCACTGGCTAAATGGATGACTCAGATGTTGTTTCTATTTGTTCGAGGTATTCATGTATTGATTTTTCAAATATTCCTGGTTTTCCTAATCAATTACTGAAGGATGCATATTTTTTGAGCAATGGCCCTAAATTCAATTGGGAATATCTGACTTTGACTCTTGAACATGTAGCAATTTTTAAAACATTTGTAGAATCTTTTATAGTAAAAAAAGAGGATGTTTTTATCAGATTGTCCTATGATTCCTTCCAAGGAAAATGTAGACAATGGATTGAAAATTTGTCTGTCAGATCTATTAAATCATTTGTAGAGTTGAGGCACATCTTTCTGGAAACATGGATGGAGAAGGAAGAATTCGAAGTAGAGTCAGTTTCCATTCAAGGATTTAGAGAATGGGAATATATGTGCACAGACGATGAGGTAGATGAGAACTTTTCTCCATTTCTTTCTTCTTATTTGAAGTCCTGTTGATGTATTCATGAAATTAAAATCAAATTTTTTCAAGAGTTTGACATCAAAATAGAAAAAGATCTAGCTAAATTGGAGACCCAAATAAAGTCTCAGGATCTAGACTGTTATATCTGATTCTTTGGGAACCTTTTCCAGTAGAAGGGAGGAAAGGTAAGGCTGCCCTTGGATGTTTGCATTGACAGTTCGTAGTTGGAGGCATGTATTGAGGAGTTGGGGCAGCAGACAGAGTCTAGTTTCTACGATCCTATTGCAGCACATATGGAATATTTTTTCAGTACGAATGATGGACCAAATTGTTTTTAAAAAATCCAGATGCATTTTTGTGCATGTATGGATGTCAGCATTTCCAATTTTGTTCTGTTTCAAACACTGATAAGCATCATAATTGCTACAACTGCTTGATTGGTTTATTTCGCATTATTGCATCACTTGATCTAGTAATTTTGCAGCAAATTAGGGAAGATTTGTACATAAATAAGCCGCCCAAGGCAACATTTCAGTTTTCAACATTAGTTTCAGTTTCCTAGTGTATAGGTTTCAGTATGTGTGTATTTTTTGGTTGGTATAAGTAGTTCAGGTTTTCTGCTTTTTGTATCCATATTTCCCAATGGTTAGGCACTTGTTCTACGGTGTTCTTGACACCTCCAAGGAGCTGCCATCCCCAATAAGGCCGATGTTAGTTCCAGTCTTCGCAGTTTGTCATCAGTGATCAAATAGGCTCTTACTATGTATGGTTTTCAGAGATGTTTTGCACATGAGTTTCAGTACAAATCATATCATAAGCGTGTTCATCAGCAGCGGCTCAGAAAGAGTTTTCCAACGGTATATCACTCTCCTGAAACTGACTTTTGGATCAGAAGATATGATCAAATGAATCATTGACTCTTGGTTACTGCTTGAGGGAGAAGCTAAAGGAAATTGAAACATCACTCATACAAACATTACTACGAGGGAAAAGTATCAGTGGAGAATTTCCTGATCACGATGTTTTAGATCAGAAGCCTCAGGAAATCATTGATTGTTGCCACAACAAAAAATAGACTGACTTAGAAGCCTCAGGAAATCATTGATTGTTTCCAAAGCAGTAAACAGACTGACAAAATGATGTGAACTTCACAAGCAGAAGAGAGTTGTAACCCATGCATATCTTTGCGTAATATGCAAGTAGATGCTCATAGTAGGGAAGTAGCTAGTTGTATGGAAACCACTGAATTACCAAATATATCAAGGAATCTACATATTTATAACAAGGGAACTATTACAATGGAAAGTGTGGAGGGTTGTGTGAATGGATGTGCAAAAAATAAAGAAGACAAACTTTCAAATGTTAGAGATATGGGTTCATCAGCCAATAAAGTTTGGTGTACATTGTGTGGAATTAATGAGCGAAATGATTGCATTATACTGTGTAATGCATGCCAAGCAGCTTATCATAGATATTCCCTTTCACCTTTACTATATGAGATTCCAACAACTGGCTGGTACTGTGTATCCTGTTCACTAGCCAGAAAGAAATCGGATGAGGTTTACTCCTTTTGTGATAAGTACAATATGTTTAATGACGGTGCAGACATTTCGCTCCAAAATTGTGTTGTGTCTAAACTAAAAAGTGGGCAGATGGAAGTGCATGACACTGGAGAAAATGATGAAATAGAGCATTGCAAAGTAGGGCTTGAATGTAATAGGAAATATGTTTGACCTAGTAATGATCAAGAGGTGATTGAAATTCATCGAGATGAAGGGTCTGATTTTCATAGGAGTAGAAGAGATATGATAACTCATACCAACAGGCAAGAAGCAAAATAACATGATGATAAACAACTAATTGAAAATTCTGCAAACTCTGTTCGACTAGAAAAAAGGATGATGATCATCTTATAGAATGTAGTAATGATAATTGCCTCTATAAATTTTATCATTTAAGATGCTTGAGGCCTATATTAGCAAGTGTTCTTCCACCGACATGGTTTTGTCCTTCATGTCTCTGTAGAAGTTGCTTTATTAATGAACACAATGAAAATATCATCCTTTGTCATGGTTGTGATGATGGCTATCACACATATTGTTTGAATTCACCTCTTGCAGGAGTACCAAAAAGTAACTGGTACTGCCCATCTTGTTTGGAAAGGAAAAAGAGGAGGAAACGTAAGAAAGGTGAAAATCATGAAACAAGTGCAAGCAAGTCAGTAGGACAAGTGCATTCAAAGAAGGAAGCTCAGGTTTTGAGTCCATCTTCTTTTCACCTTTGGGGAGAGCCACCCGATGTTTCTAATAAATTCATAAAACATGAAATGGAGAACTTTGTGCCACTTATGCAATCAGAAAAGCCATCTCAATCAAATTTTCCCATGGATAAAGAGGAGAAAAAAGGTCATTTTGATGGAAGACTTGAAGGCAACAGATAAGTTTATTGTGCCTGTCAGACCAAAGCACACAACAGAAAATCAGTTAGGGGAATTGACCTTGAGATATTTTGCATTAAGTGCATTAAGCTCAAAGCACTCGACCACTCGAGCTAATCTGTTGGGCTTATTTATATGTTTTGAGTCTCATTTTGGAGGTGTCGAAATGCCTATAGGCTATGTGCACATGGCGTGGGTCTTTTGAATCATTCAACCAGGATTTCCTAGCAGATTGATGACTTCAGTCTTGTTTCAAGGAGGGATCATGCTTATCAAATTCTTTGTGGAATGGGATTTTTACAAGGCATTTTTTGTGCATGGGACCATGAAAATTGTATTGTTCATGAGTTAGATCACTGTGAGAGTTGAGTTTGTTGTGTGTCTGAAGAATTTAGGATCATTGTTTGAGTGAAAGAGGTATTGCAACTCCTCATGGAGATACCATAGTGGAATGGATCTATGGAGCTGACTAGCGCTGTGAGTATTTTGTCATCACAGTAACCCATCTGTGAAGAATAAGTAGCCAATGTGTGTAGTGAGGCTAGCTTTGGATTTTTAGAGCTAGAGCCGTAGTAAAAGTGTAGGAGTGCATTTTCTCACTGATTCCACCACTTTTTACGCATGTCTTATAGTGGAGTGACCATTGGCATGGAGATGCATGGGAAAAGGCTTGACCAGTGATACAGTGGACACCGTGAGCATTGGTACCCCATTTCAGAGTGAGTAGAATTGTATTTTTTCCTACGTTCAGTTTGAAGCCATGAACTTGTCAGTGAGGGATTGTTGAGACTGTATATAGCTGAGGAAGAGTAATGCAGAAGTGTTTGGTGAAGTGATCCTTATTTTGGTTGAGGAGACAAATCTGATAAGTTGGACCATTTATTGGCCTCTTGAGCATTCGAATAGTGAAGCTTGTTTGTTTTAGGAAGATGGACCATCAATGAAGAAGCAAGTCTGCCATTTAACATATCAATCAGAGCATTGTTCGGTGCAGACTGAGATGCATTGTGGCGTGGTAATGTGGTAATAGGAATGTCACATGTGAAAATAGGAGATGAAACTTTGATTGGTAAAGGAAATGAGAAACATGCTGCAAATATCTCATTAGAGGAGGTTAAAGTAATTCTCCACTATTCTAGAGGAATGTCCATTCAAGATGTTGACCATGGCTCATCAATGGAGTCAAATATTGGTGTTGCATGTTTATGGCCATGGAAAGTTATCCTATTTCAGAGGCAAAAGATCAACATGTTGGCCAAACAACTCCAAATATTAGTGCAGGAAGGTGCAAAGTAACAATCAAAAAGCAGAGTTTTTAGGCCCAAAATCAATAGCTATAGGATTCTAGGCTCAAATTTAGAAACAATTAAAAGAATCCTAGATTTCATGGAAAAAACTCCATCAAACTTCAACAGTTTGACATATTGCAGCAAACCCATTCTATTTCGGATGATTTAATTAAATTCTTTAGTTATAATTTATTTTTTATTTTTTTCCAGCACAAATATTTTTTATTTTTTATTTTGATTTTGATTCCTATGTAGAGGAATCAAAATAAATTTGTAATAGCCTATATACAGGAATATTTTTGAGAATTTAGAGGTTGGATTTTCAGCAGAGAGACTGCTGCATTGGACTGTGCAAATTTTTCATGAATATTAATTTAATGGAACAGTTTCTGCCCTTTAAATTTGGGATCCATCACAGTGTTTCATGTTCAGCATGTTTTCCTTGTAACATCATTTTCATACTATGTATTTTATACTAATATTTATTACAAAATTCTCTATGGGAAGTGTTAGGAATCCATCCACGCATGATGCTCCTTTCACAATGACTATGTTGTTAAATGTAGTGGTTATCTTTACAAAATCCATTCTTTGTTAGCTGCTTTGTTTAGTAACCCTGTTCTTTCCTTTCTGCTAAAGCTGCCATTGGAGATTCATTGATTAATGCCTGCAAGGCAACAATATTTCTCCTCTTTTCTTCTCTCATTTGCATCATTTATCTGGCTGAGAATTGCGCCTACTTTGCCCCAATTTTGCAGGTAGAAACTAGCCTCGACTCCATATCCCAATGATTGTTTATCTCTTGTTGTTTCGACCCAAAACTTTCAAATCAAATCCCCGTACTTCGTAGCTAGCCTAAGATTCACTTATTGCAACCACCCTTCATTATCACATAGAGAGCCCTATATGGTCTGGCAGGGCTAGATGCCAGATCGAAATCTTGGTCTTTGGTTACCTAGATATTGCCTCTTCTCAGCCTTGAGGTTCAATCTTGAGTGCTAGCACAGACCAAGGAATGGTGGAATATGTATCTCAAAGGCATTGAGCCCTATTGCTTTTTGATGGTGTATGGCCCATATCAAAGTGGAAAAAGCTTGCGATGGGGTCCAGCGAGGTACTCCTTCTTCAAATTTAGCCACACTTTGTCACCCACCTAGAATTGGTGTGGTACCCGATGTTGACCATGTCGCTTCTTGTGCTAATTAGCATTGGCTATGTCCAATATTTCATGAAACTATTAGCAGATGTGCTGAATGCTCTCAATGAAGTTATTTTTGATCCCGATGGATATTGGTGGCCACCGGCCTATTCCACTTGGGGCCCTACTATTTTTTCTTTTAGTTTTTCAATTTCCTTAATAATAGCACAATTTACTATTTTTAGCAGTTTTTTGGGTCCTGAAGTTTTGGAGCCGTTTTGAGGCCCTAAACGACTTTGTTTTTGCATCACTTCTTTGGCGAATACATTTCCATTCCAAAATTGATATTCATAGTTATATGTTGTATTCCTCGGATAGATATTTCTAACAATGTATCATGTGCGTCAAACAGACATAATATGCCAAAGTTAGGACACTGTGAAATTGATGTACCAATTTTCCTCGACGGGGCCCATATTTTGGTGTTTCATCTCTTAGGGTTAGGTTTTTGGATGTTTAAGGTTTTCCATTGTTTTTCAATAATATGTAGGCCTTCGAGCCTCATTGTAACACAGAGTTCAGAGGCCTGTAGCCACCACATCTCTTGTCAGAGATAAGATACCAACGCCCTAACCAGTTTATTTCCATTCTGTTTGTAAACAGATTTTAGTTCTCTGATATTAATGAAATGAAGTGTTATTTCTGCTGAATTTTTATATTTATGGTTATATGTGTATTATGTTGCATTCCTGCATAAATCTAGATCAGCGGTATCAGAGGGGTCTTCTCTTTCTCAATCCTTATTTGGATGTCCCCAACGAGGTCAGGGTATAAGGAGTTATGGTTGGATCTGGTTGAACCTTTGTAAGATTAGCCTTGCAAACCTCGACGGCCGCCCATGGGGGATGAAAAGAAAGATGAGGGAGCAGGAGATCCTATCAAAATATTACTCGAGGAGGCCTTTGAAAAACAAAGGAACACGATGATGGATAACTTTTCTCAGATCCTTCAACGACTTCCCACTGGCGGCACATATGCATCCAGTAGCCACTCTAGAGGCGCAAATCATTTTAAGGTCCAAGTAAACTTTGACATTCACATATTTTAGGTCCAAGTAGATGCAAAAGCCGTAGATGGATGGTTGAATATATTAGAAGTATATTTCTCAATTCATGACTTTTCCGATCGGGAGAGGATTATTTTTTCACTCCTCAAAGCTACCCAACATGTCAAGGACTGGTGGGAAACCTACTGTGAGAAAAAGGACGAGGGTGAACCCTCTCTTTTTTTAGCCACACCCACTTGGAATTCTTTCTGAGATGCCAGCAAGGAACAATATTATCTCGTGGGGAGCTATGAGGACAAGTACATACAATGGACTATGGTACAACAACAATGGGATCAAGATGTACATGAGATGAAGAATCTGTTCCATACCCTGCACACAAATTTGGGTATCAAAGATTCAAAGAAACATTTTCTGATGAAGTATTTTAGTTTTCTGCATAGATACATTCAGGAGGAAATGGAGTTCCTTGACATCTCCTCGCTTGGTACGACATACCAGTATGCTACCAATATTGAACAAAAATTCAAACAAAATAAGCAAGACTTTGGATTTGCAAATAAAAATCAAGGGAAAGGTGCCCCAAAACCGTAGAACAAAGGAAAAATCCAAGGCATGGCGGCCCAAGATAACCTACCTAAGCCACAAGAAATAACAACACCATGAAGCTGAAGAAGGACATGGGAAAGTGGTGTGAGTTCCATAAGAGCCCCACTCACAACACAAGTGAGTGTCGGGCCAAGCAGTCACTTGTGGCTGAGATGAGGGCTTCTAAGTTAGATGCATGCTCTGACTCTGAATCAGAACCTAACAAGGATAATGAAAAAGAGAAGCAGATTATTGTTATGGAGCCCAACTCCACCGTTTCCACTACAAATATATAGAAGGAGGAACCGCAAGATCTAGAGGAGGAGGAGCGTCTCTTCCACTCTCAGATGTGGGTAAAAGGTTCCTCGCTACAATTAATTTTTTATAGTGGGACCCAAAAAAACCTCATTTCAGTAGAGGTCATGAAGTGTTTGGGATTTTCGACCATAACACACCCACATCCATACACCATTGGGTGGCTTCACCAAGGAAAAGATCTTCACATCAGCCAGTAGTGTCGCCTTCCCTACATTATCAAGCCCTTCACAATGGACAATGAAATCAAGAGGTAGATTCAAGAGCTGCTACAGATAGATCACATCCGGTCGAGTTCATCACACTATGGGAGCCTGATATTGTTAGTGCAGAAGAAGGATGGGACTTGGAGACTCTATATTGACTATCGAGCATTGAAAAATATCACTGTCCGAAATATGTACTCGATCCCACAGATTGATGACCTTATGGATCAACTGAAAGGGGCAAAATATTTCAACAAGATCAACTTCATGTCTGGGTATCACCAGGTATCAATCAAACCATCCGATGTGTGGAAGACTTCCTTCAAAGCCGAGGATGGCCATTTCGAATAGTTGGTCATGCATTTCGAGTTGACAAATGCTCCCGCAACCTTGATGAGGCTGATGGATGACATATTCCAATCATTCACCAACTAATTTGTAGTAGTGTACATTGATGACATCCTGATCTTCAGTCAGACTTAGGAAGAGCACCTCCACCACATCCGACAGGTCCTCCAAACACTGCGGCAACACAAGTTGTGTGCGAATTTGAAGAAGTGCACTTTTGGCATGACCCAGGTTCAGTATCTGGGACACATTATTGATGAATGGGGGGTGCATGTGGACCCCACCAAGATCAAAGTAATTCAGGATTAGCCAAACCAAACCACTCTAACAAAGCTTCACAGCTTTCTCGGTCTTGCTAATTTCTACCACAGGTTCGTGTTGGGATTCTCTCATATCACTTGGCCCTTGAGTCAAGTCACCAAGCGAGGAGCGAAAGAAAATTTCTTTTGGTCGGAATCTCAATAGAAGGCATTCATATAATTGAAACATCGCCTCTACTCTACCCTAGTGCTCACATTACCAGACTTGCAACAATCATTTGAGATCGATACAATTTCCTCTGACTATGCTATTTGGGTAGTTCTTACTCAATAGGGGCATCTAGTGCCATATCACAGTGAGACACTGTACAACACAGTCTGCAAGTATCCCACTTATTACAAAGAAATTTATTCCATTGTGCAGGTGTTCTGCCAATGGAAGAATTACATTTTGGGGAAGGAAATGGTCAACCACAAAGACCACCGACCCCCGCAGTTCATACAGACACAAGGGAAGTTGTAGAATGATCACCATTGGAAGTGGTCCACATATCTGTAACAATTTCATTTGAACATAAAGTATAAGAATGGAAGCACCAATAATGTTCCAGACTGCCTTAGCCTACCACCGATTGTGGCGCTAACCACCATTCTCAACTATTGTGGGCACAAGACTTCTGATTGGCCACTTCTCTACAAGAGTGATCTGGAATTTAGCCACACATACAAGACACTATTGGAGGGTACGCAAGTTCCAAATTTTCACCTCTAGGATGCACTGCTATGTCACCCAGGACACCTTTTTGTTCCTTCAAGCAAGCGTGCCAAGATGATTTGGGAAGCACACTACAGTCGAGTCGTTGGGCATTTCATGGTCTAGAAAATAGTGGCAGTACTGCAGAAGTATTTCTATTGGCTGAACCTTCAACAGGATGTTGGGAACTACATAAGATCCTGCACTTCTTGCTCCATTGCCAAACCGACCATCAAGAAGTAAGGCCACTATACTCTGCTACCTACCCCTATTCGACCTTGGGAATCCATCTCCATGGATTACATGTTGGGCGTTCCTTCTACTAAGCATGGAAATGACTGTGTTTTCGTGGTCATCGAAAAATTCTTAAAGATGGCCATTATGTCGTCCTGCAAGAATAATATCACAGCAGAAGCCACTGCTAAACCCTTCTTTGAACGAGTTTGGGTGCACTTTTGGATCCCACAGTCTATCATCTCAAATTGGGACAGCAAGTTCCTCAACACATTTTATTCCAACCTCTGGTCAATGCTAGACACCAAGCTCACCAAGTCCACAACTTTCCATCCCCAAACTGATGGCCAGACAGAGGTCATCAACATGATGATTGTACACATTATACGCATGTACAGTTCAAAGCATCCACAAAAATGGGATGAGATCCTTCCCTATGAACAACAAAATTATAATCGGGCTCTCCACATCTCAACCGGCCACAACCCCTTTTAAGTGGGCCTGGGTTTCTGGCCACTATGTCCCATTAACGTAGCAATGCCATTTGTGGCTACTTAGGCTAATTTAGCTCATGTCCATTCTGAAGCTAACAAAGAGAATACCTTCATTGAGAAAATTTAGCACATCTGCCAGTAGGTTCATGACATATTGGATAGAGCCAATGCTAAGTACAATCAATGACATGATCAACATCGGGTGCCACACCACTTCTAGGTGGGCGACAAAGTGTGGCTACATTTGAAGAAGTAGCACCTCACTAGACCCCACAACAAGCTTCTACCACTCCGATATGGGCCATACACCATCACCAAGGTTGTAGGGAAAAATGCCTTCGAGCTCAGTATTCCACCACTCCTTGGTCTACACCTAGTATTCAATGTGGACCACCTTCGGCCCTATTTCCCACCTCTACTGGACACCTCTAACATTGCAAAACAACTCACACTAACAGAGTTAAACCTAGAATACATGGAACAGACCACCATAAATTGTATCATGGACATTAAAATAAAGAACACTCGCCAGGAGAAGATCCAACTGTATCGAGTGTCAAAGCTGGCCAACTCTTGCACCAAGGCATGTGGTTCACCTAGGACCAAGTTCAGTAGAAGTTTCCTCATCTCATGGAGGAACTCAACACAATGGGGACCATTGCTTCCTAAGGGGGGAGGAATGATCCAGGTGGATATTGATGACCACCCACCTATTCCACTTGGGGTGCCACCATTGTTTCTTTTAGTTTTTCAGTTTCCTTAATAATATCACAGTTTACTATTTCTAGCATTTTTTCGGGTCCTGAACTTCCGGAGTTGTTTTGAGGCCCTAAACGACATTTTTTTGGAATCACTTATTCGATGAATAAAATTTCATTCTATAATCAATATTCATAGTCAATAGTTTTAGTCCTCGGATATATCTTTCTAACGATGTATCATGTGCGTCAAACGGAGATAGTATGCCAAAGTTACAACCCTAGGAAATTGATGTACCAATCTACCCCGACGGGGCCCATATTATGGTGTTTCATCTCATAGGGTTAGGTTTTTGGATGTTTAGGGTTTTCCATTGTTTCTCAATAATATATAGGCCTTCAAGCCTCATTGTAACACAGAGTTCAGAGGCCTGTATCCACGACATCTTTTCTCATAGATAAGCTACCAACACCCTAGCTAGTTTATTTCCATTCTGTCTGTAAATAGATTTTAGTTCTTTGATATTAATTAAATGAAGTGTCATTTCCGTTTCATTTTTATATTTATGGTTATATGTGTATTCGGTTGCGTTCCTGCATAAATCTGGATCAATTTTCCTTGTCAAATTCAAACTAGATGTGAGCTGAAACTACTTGAGTAGCCCCAAATGGCATGGCTACATCAATGGGAAACAGTGGTTGGAATCCTAAGACCACCTGAAAGGGGTTCTGGCCTATTGAGCTTGGGATAGCTTAGTTATAGTTGTGTTGTACATAGGGAAGGCTCTCATCCCATGTGTTGGCCCTTAACTTTGGTTAATTTTGCCTATCATAAACCTACCTATTAT
>CM076580.1:1502040589-1502186406 GCA_034641835.2 Pinus albicaulis | reverse complement strand
TTAATTTAGAGCGCAACTAAGCATACGTGACTTGGCACGTACTTTTTCGCGTACATACGTGACTTCAGCTCAATAAACCCGCATATGCCTTGTGACATACCTTGTTTAACATTATTCTGGCACTGTCTGAATTTCTTTCTCTGGTACTTCTGAGCTACTTGTAGAAAATCAGATTTACATCACTAATAAACTCATCAAGCATCAATAACAACTTCATTAAGTAGGTTTCCATCATCTTCATCAAGTGGGTTTCCATCAAGGACAACACTCTGCATCATATTGCCAACAACAACTCCATAACTACTTCTTCCAACTGTGTCATAACTCTGCCACTTGAGTTCTAACTGAGTCCTCCATGCAATAGCTCCAGTAAACCCTTAGGAATAACGTAATTCCTTCTGTCAGCTGTTGTGCCACATCTGTGAACTTAACTGAAGTGCTCCAAGAGAATAAGTTGTTGTTTAGAGTCTGATTATTATTAAGAGCTAATAATAATCGACATGCATCTATTTTTATATTGACGATCTATAAATAGGCTTCACCGAATATTCGAAAAATATAATTTCATCTATTTTTCCAACTTGATCAACCATCCACAAATAGCATCCTGAAATATGATCATCATGTCTAAAAATAGACATAGTCTAAAAGTAGACTTGCGCCAAAAATAGCCTGCGGGCCCACTTAGTGAAGGCGAATCTTTTCACTAAGCTCATCATCTTGTTGAATCTCAACAGGTGAGTGTTGCAACTCTTATCCTCCTTCCTTGGTGACACCTCTAAGTGATAGGTTTTCCTCATGAACCAAGTGTCTCCCACTCAATCCCTCCATGAATTGCTCCTTCCAAATACTCATGAGAAGCCAAATACTCAACTCATAAGGAAACAAAAGATCCAATGTATCAATCATGCTTTTCCCAATGTTCTCCCTGACACATGAAGCATAAGGAACATGGGTAGTCTCACTCCCAAATGGGAAATTTCAATCCATGCATCCTTCCTCCAATCATGCCCACAATAAGTATAAGGACATCATGAAGGATATGCAAGCTGCCCTATGTAATACTGCAGGAGGATAATAGTCCCACATGTGAAACTAGTGCAGGACATCTCTTGAATGCCTCAGATAATCATATAATAAGTGGTTTCCCAAAAACTTGTTTTCTTCCATAGTCTTCTCACATGTTTTGGTAAGATGAATGATGTTTGGTGCCAATGGAGTACACCCTGAATGATATGTCATCTCCTTATATCCTTCTTAGGAGTGGTCATTCTCAACACCATTATGGCCCCAAGTTGGCCATGAATTTTATAAGGAAGAATGCCCCCACTTGTAGCAATGGCCTGCACATATATGGTAAAGGAATGGAAATATTCATTAAGTAAACCATTATGCATAAAAACATGATCCTTACCATCTACTTCGAACACACTAATGGAGTGGATCATAGATAGGTCCCCTCTCATTCCCAAAGTGGAAAGAGGTGGTTGTGATAACTCCATCAAAGAGCTATGTCTCTCCTCCATATCCACATGATCCATTCATATCCTAAAATGTTGATATATCTCCTCATCAAAGCCTTCCCAAGTAAATCCCTCCATGACGGTATGGTATGCTCTCATGGAATAAGTGTGGCTGAAGAGAAAATCTTCATGTGCTACTTGTAGCAACTTCTCCTTGAGCTTGGATGCTCTAGAAAGGAAGATCCTACTCTAATAGTAGATGAACCCATCTCCTACTGAATATCCCTCATCTAGTAGCTACTCATCAAGTATAATGCATGTAAAAATATCCTTGGAATAATCTACCAATAACCAGGATTTCCAATAGGAATCTATCCTCCATAGTGACAGTGGTGATGATCTACCATGTAAAGCATCTGTCATGTGGTTTCCCCCTTATTTTACATCTCCCATGCCAAAGTCACATATTGGGATGTTTTTATCCTCCTGTAGCTTCTCATGCTCAAGTAAAGGTTGAAGCTTTTGGAGGTTAGTCTTCCATGGGAAGCTATCACCCATCCAAAACTTACTGAGTCTGGTCAATGCATGCATGAGTGGCCACCATCCTCTACCATGTGTGGAATATTTCTACCCAAGTGAGAACATCTTTTGAGCCTCCAAAGTCTAGGAGTAGTCTCCTTGCACCATGATAGTGCCATCCTCCATCCCTGTAGCATCCTCTATCAGCGCAAGATGTGAGGTGACAGTGGGTAATGATGATATTGCAAGAATGTCTCCCTCTTCCTCGAGCCTACCAAAGGCTCTCTGCATTGTCCCATGACCTCCCAATGTTCCCACTCCTCCTGGATCTATGAGTGGTGCAACATGTAGTGAGACATTTCTCACCAACTCCTGATCACGTGGCCTCCTAGGTGGTTTTCCACTAAACAATAATGTCTCATGGGCCAAAGTCATCTGCATAATTGATGGGACTTCTAGGTCCTTTCTTCCACTGCACAAATCCAATTCTATTTTCTGTGTGGAATCAGTTTGTGAGGGATATGTTTTCATGCCCCTAATCATCTGATGTTTTCCACTCTTCCTTTCCATTCACTACATATGCAAAGTCTCCCAATATGTGGTGACCTTCCCCAAAGTAATCAACCACTACACACCAAATATCACATTTGTGTCAGGTATGTCAACCACAAAGAAGCGATCAGTCAATGTATATGTCCCCATGGTGACAGGTAAAGATGGAACATAATGCATGCACTACATATTTCTATCTCCTGGGACCAAAACTGACAATCCCTCAAAATCATTAGTGGGTAGTACCCTCCTCTGCACTAGTTTGGCATCAATAATGTTTTGGGTAGCCCCACTGTCAATCAAAATTGAAACCCTCTGATCCTCAACGGAACCTCGAACCCTTAAGGTCAAGTACTTGGGTACTCTTCTCAATGATGCAAGGGCCCCTCCAATTAGATAAAATTATCCATTCCCACCTCCTAGTGGTAGTGAATCCTCTCATGCTATCCTGGTGCTCTGACCTCCTTCTGGTTCCTCTTCTTCTTCCTCCTCATCATCTGATAATACCTCTATATAGTGTGCCTTTCGTGCTACACATCTATGTCTGGGTTCCCATGATTCTTGGCATGTGAAGAAAATTTTCCTTCTCCTCAAGTCTCTTCGGACATCATCACTAAGAGGTAATTTTTTTTGGCCCTCCTTTGAAGGATTATGATTCTCATATTTCCCCTTTGATGGAAAGGTGGGCTTTTGCTAAAATTTTTCCTTGGCTTTTGGCAAGGCATATTGTAGTTCTCTAGCCCTTTAAATTCCATCCTGAAGGATAGTGGGTTTGGTATATTTAACGAACACATGTAGACGTTCTGATATCCCATCTATAAACATATAGACTCTCCTTGCGACGAAGAAATCAAGAACCATAATAGAAAGTTTTAGAAATTTAGAAATACAAGTTTCTAGATTATGTGATTTTTTTAGCTTAGCTAGCCCAATAAAAAGTGCCTCCGAGTCTCTTCGATGAAACCTCTCCACCAACCTCCTTGTGAACTCTGAATATGCAGACACATTGACATGTCCCAATGTAGAAATTCCATGAAACCACCAATCATGTGCTTCACCATCAAGGTGCAGTGTTGCTATTTTGATGACCTCCATTTGCATTACTTGGTTCACCTAGAAGTAGATGTATAAATTCTCTACCCATGATTTGGCAGTGCATTTTGATGACCCATCAAAAGTGGGTAAGAAAAGTATGCCCATAGTTGTTGATCAACGGTTGTCATTGATGTCAACCCAAGCAGCACCAGGGGCCAACCCAATATTGCATGGGAATTTTGACCTACCAAATTAATATATTCTGGGTAAATAATTCTTTTGATGGTTTCTACTTGTCAAGATTTTTACGTTGATATATGGCACACCATGTAATTCTTCACGGTTTGAGAGATATTCATGTTTCAAGTTTTTACCCCTAATCAGTGGGCTAAAACCCCATGGGGTTGGGGCATGGGTCATTGAAAAGTCTTAATTAATATTTTTTTAAGCTCCTAAAATCCCTCCCATGTTCACTTGTTGAAGCCCCTCTCAACTCAAGCACTTATATAAATTGTGATCCTCATTTCCTGCTTATGTATGGGATTCGACCATCTGAAACAGGTCATCGTGGAATTTTCGCTCTAACGCTTTTTCTACGAAGGCTCAGAAGCTGAAATTTTTATGACGCAAAGCTGAAATCCTAAGGAAGCTTCAGTAACAATTTCAGATCAATTTGAGCCATATTTTTGGAGATATGATCTGTGGAAGTAAGAGTTTTTGCAGGCTCCTAAAATTCATCTCAAAGAAGTGACCTTGGTATAATTGTCATAACTCTCTCTCTGAATATTGTATTGGAATTATGTAAAAAGTGGCAGAGAGTGCACAATGTTAAGTTTTCGCTCTATCAATTTTAGAGCCAAATGAAGAAACAGTGACATGTGGTATGCCGTAAAAGTGCACTCTTCTGAAATAGTCCATAATTAGGGAATTGTGAGAAATTGGGTATAACTCTCCCTTGAAGAATCCAAATTAGGTTAGACCTATGGCATTGGAAAGATGACTTAGAGGACTACTACAGGACCAAAAATTAGATATTGAGGATCTGAAATAACAGAGATACACCAGATTCAATATCAAGCTCCTAGAAGGCAAGAAAAATCTAGATCATGTGCTGTCAAGGATTGCAAAGGACTAGAATTTCTATGGAGGAAAATCAAAGCCAGGTGTAGTGGAGGGTAGCATGACAAGAGCAGCAACCAAGGTGCATAACAGCAGCAAGAAGTTCATCATATGAAGTGTTCAAGTGGGCAACACTCCATACAATCATTGTAAAGGTATCATTGTACTTAGTCATTGTAAATAAATTATTGTACAAATTGTACTAGTGTCTATCTACCAAGGGTTGAAGAGGCATTGTTGGGAGGTCTAGGATCATCAATAGGTGGTTGTATCAAAGTTGGGGTTATGGTCTAGTATATCTTCTTCTTCTGTATCATTCTATATCATTGTAAAGTGGACCATTTTCCCTGGTACGAGAGTCTATTCTTCTTTTATTCTTCTATAGGGTGGTAGGGTGGTGCTAGGGTGAGTTGTAGCTCATTGGGTGTTGGGGCATCTGTTCAGTTGCTACTAAAGAATCTCGAGAGTTGGAGCATACATCCAGTGGGAGCTAGAGAAGAATGCTTTTCTAGATTCTAGGAAGTTGGAGCTTTGTTTTCAATTGGAGTTGAATATTAAAGAATTATTAGAAAAGCATTAGGTGGTTTTTGTCCCAAAGTGGGCTTCCACCTTAAAAAATATGTGCATTTGTGTTCCTCTTGTTTGCTGCTATCATTGTACAAACACTGATAATAATTGAAGATTAAATAATACTCTAATTGAAAGGAATATTGATTCATCCCCCCCTCTCAGTATTTCCAACAATTGGTATCAGAGCTTGGTTCCTTCAATAGCAATTTAACAGCTGGAAGGAGGTCATGGAGCATACCAAGAATGGTGTACTTTTATTCAATGAAAATAATTATGCACTTTGGAAAGGAAAAATGGAGGTCTATCTCTTGCAGCAAGGTTACGAAGTATGGGACACTGTTCAAAAACGATTTACATCAACCACATATGAACAAGGTAAGAAAAATTTGGTAAATGATGCAAAAGCAAATAATATTATTATCAGTGGACTTATTTAATATGCTTATCATAAGGTGTTGGGTTGTAAAACTGCCAAAATTTTATGGGAAAAGCTTTAGAATATATATGCAGGTGACTCAAATATCAAAGAAGCAAAGCTTCAAATCTATAGAGAAAAATTTGAGCAACTCATAATGAAAGAATATTGCAACATTGCTGCATAGTTTCAATACATTTATGAAATAACCAATACTCTAGAAGGATTGGGAGAGCTAGTTGATGAGAAGACTATTATACGGAATATTCTTAGAACGTTACCAGGAAGATTCAACCCAAAGGGATCGGTCTTAGAATACAGTGAAAATATGGGAAAACTCAGCAAAGAGGAATTACTTGGAGTTCTCATAGCATATGAAATGAGACTTGATGAGGAAGAGGGTACTTCACATCTAGAAACTGCGTTCGCTGCATCTAAGAAAACCAATCGGGATAAACAACCTTCAATTGAAAAGACATGCACCTGCAAGTGTGAAGATAAGGGAGATGATGAGGGAGGTCTTTTAGATGAAGAAAATGCTTACTTCACGAGAAAACTACAAATTGGTAAGGGACAATTCAAAGGTAAAATTCCATTGATATGTTTCAGCTATAATGAGGATGGGCATTTTGCAGCAAAATTTCCAAACAAAAGTAACGGCAACTCAAAAAGAAAGAAAGGCTTTAAGAAATTCAACAAGTAAGGTGTTATGGTCCCACGATTTGGCTGATTGGCAAGCCAAGTGATAGGGTAACATCAAACCAATATTTGGAGCCCAAGGACCTAGCCTTCCTAGACTCAAAGAGGACTCTCTCTATTTGTTTAAGGGATATCTATGTGTTTTACTTCTTTTGATTCTAATTTTAGGCTAGTTGTGAAGTAGGTTTTTTGGTTTTTCTTTTAGGTTTTTGAGGGAGGAACTAATCAAAGACTAAGATAGATAAAAATATTCTCAGATTAACTGGGCTATGGGGTCGAAAAGGTCAAGAAAGCTTTAGATGGTGATACAAGGTATGTTGAAGGGCCAATTTGATCATGGTAAAATGGATCTTTGGGTAAAATGGAGTGGGATGGATACTAAATTTGTGAAGAAGAAAGGATTTCAAGCATAAATAGTTAAAAGTATGACATAAACATGGTAGGGCTAACCATTAATCATGAGAAATGTAACCATAAACTGATAAATCACTATGTATCTGAATTATGTCAAAGTCCCTCTCTTTCTCATGGCTGCTTTCTTCCTTTCTTTTTCCCCTTGCTTTGGGAGGCCTTCTTAGTTTTCCTCCTCTTGGGTAATTCGACAATGGATTTCTTGGGCAACTTCCCCTTGCTTCGGATGGCTCTATTAACATTTAGAGTTATATTTTGAGGCACCCTCTTCCTTGATGTTGGGGGCTTTGTCACCTTTGGAGAAGAAAGCATGGCCCCTTGCCTAGGAGAGGCAGCTAGCACATGCTCTATTTTCTCTTTTCCCTTTCTACTTCCCTCATCATCCTTGCCATCATTTTGAGTTTCTTCAAGAATGCTTTGATTGTCACCTTGCATATATTTTTGAAGGCTGCCCCTTTCACTCTTGTCCTTACTTTCTTCAGGACTTTTAGGCTTTGTGTGCTCAATGTTTTGGGCTTCATCTTCATCATGTTTGCTGCTGTGAGGGCTACCAATATCCTCATCAAAATGTTCAATTTCCTCATCATTTCCCTCTTCACTATTTTTCTCTTTTTCATGGCGCTTTTCTTCATCATTGTGCTTCCTTCCCTCACTGTTTTTTTCTTCACTTTGTTGCCTTTCCTCACTGTTTTCTTCTTCACTTTGCTACTTTTCATCACTATGCTCCTCTTCATCACTGTGTTTTTCTTCCTGACTGTGCTGCTCTTCTTCATCATGCTCTTCTTCTTGACCAATCATGGCAGATTTTAGCTTCTTAGGAATTGGCTTACTAGAGGAAGGCAAAAGATGCTGAGTGGAAGGTGAAGGAGATGCATGGGATGAAGAAACAATGGCAAAATCGGGATGTGCAATGAAAGTGTCCCAAGAGATTCCCTTCTTCTCAAGTTGATGAAGAATGACAATCTTGATGAGAGAATGATGAAAAAGGCAAGTTGGCTGCTGAGAGGGAGGTCTCTTTGGAACAGTGGAGGCCATATTTTCAATACTTCTATGGAGGAAAAAAAGGAGGTTTAACAATTGGGCTCTTGTGAAGTGCATGAGGAACTAGACATGGTAAGAATAGACCTAGGAAAACCTTCCCTCACATGTGAAATATTTCATGATTATCTTTATGAGGGGAGCATAGCTAGTCAACATATATGAAAAAGGAAACATGGATGGGCATGCATCTCGATGCTCCGACTTCAAAAAGGGTTTGTATTTTTCTGAGTCTGGTAGCTCTGTTTAAAAAAAATTTCTCTGACATAAGGGATTTTGGTAGCTCTGGAAATCGATCTAGGAGAAAACTTGAAAACTAAGCCTGACAGCTCAAAATGTTTCCGTTGCAATCTCAAAGCACATAGATGTGTCAAGGGGAGATAGCTTTTCACCTCCTGAACACTTTGACAAAAATCTAGACATCCAACTTCATGAAATTTAAACAAAACTGAAGGATGGGCATTTACTTCTTCAGTTGAAACAAGTTCAAACTGTTAGCCCCATATGAATTTTTTGACAAGAAGACAGGGTGCTAAAATGTTTTTGAGCCTTCAAGTAATGCATTTCCCTCTGAAAACACATCATCCTTGAAGCCTCCTTGTGCCTTTTCCCTTTGAAGAATCCTCACTACTGTTTCGAAGTCAATAAGCCTCTCTGTGGTAAAAAAGAATGCCCAAAGGCCTTTTCCCTTATTTCATCCTCACTTAGCCACTATTTTCCGCTCCTTCCCTTTACCTTTACCCCTTCTCGGCCTCAAATTACACTAAAAACAGGCCAAAAAACCCATATTCTTCATATGTGAGCTTAGCCCCTTTGGGCTAGCCCCCTGCAGCCAGCCCCAAACCGTTTTTCCACGTGACTTGGGTGCTAAAACCAAGCGCTAGCTCGAAAATCACTTATTATGATCTGATAAATATGGTTCATAAGCGCTACATGCCATCAATTTCCCGTAATCCAACGGTCGTCACAAGCCCCAATGCTCTCGTGTTCCCCATTCATTCCCCGATCACATCAAAACCGTCGATCCGATCCGTAGATCGTGGCCCACATTTCATCGTCCCCGGTGGTCCTCACAAGTCGGTCACTGATAAAAAACTGGCAGTTTCTATCGCACTGCCTTTGGAAGGAGGGCAATATTTTTCGTTTGGCAGCGATACCATTCACCAGCTGACACGTGGCTTCGAGCACTATTGAAAAACCGCCCTCATCGCGGGTTAACATTCGACTGTGGGCCCGACGCGATATTGTTGTCCACCGTCTGATCTGTGGCCGGCCATCCGACAACGTTCTCACCCCAAAGATTCTCGGGTGATAATCAAGACAAAGGGACCCCTGGCCCAGGATCTGTCACCCTCCGATGCATTCTTGACCGTCGATATCCTCCTGAGATCAGACGGTCCGGATTAAGTTCACGCCCCGCCATTGACTGGGTCCCGCCACATCACCCATTCCATGTGTTTTCATCGCATTTTCATCCGTCCCCTTTATATTTCACTCAAAGGTCAAATGTCAGTGTTGTAAAATTTCTTGCATTCTGCCAACTTTTACTATGCCATTTTCCACTGTTTCGCTGCATCTCCTACCTTAATCCTGCATTGTTCCACCATTTCACCATGCTGCTCCACCATTCTTATTGTCCTCCATTACATCTGCCCACCCCATGCATGGATTTCTTAACGTTTTTTATTGTTTTGCAGGGTTACAGGTGGTGAAAACCTCCACTGTTCATAGTCACTGTTATAGTGGCACATAACGCAGGAAAAGACCATTTTCAGGGACTGAAATTATGGGAAAAAAAGCCTGGGAAGGTGTTATGACATGATTCTCATTAAAAGAATAGATTTAAACTCTGTAAAACCTGTCTAGAGCCATTAAAGCGCAGATTTTGCAGACAGAAGCAATCATGGAGCGACAAAGAGTATCAATCAAAAAGTAGAAAGTTTAAGGCCTGTAATTGAATATTTTGATCCTTAATCCAATAATTTAAAGACAAAATATCAAACTGAAGACCTCATGAATCACACAAAAGGCCTAGGGCACACAAAATGATATATATCAGTATCACCATCAGCAGAAGGTTCCTACCTGTGAAAGGACGAAGTGCCCATGCTGTTTCATTCTGTACTGTGTTCCTAAGGAAATTTTAGCCCTGACAATAGTCCTATGATATCAGAAGCATTTGTTACATAGTATGGCAGACATGAGTCATTGATATGTTTCTGTTCAGTCCACTAGAGTATTGCAGAGGTATTACAACAAGTACATCAAAGACATAACTGAAGTAAATTGCAGCCTGACGAAGACCACTCTTTCATCCAAAGAGTGTTGAAGATAAATGCCCAGAATTTAAAACAGAATGGGGTCTCAGCCTTCTTCCTCTTCGGAGTATTGATGCTACATTTAGTTTTTCATTTTCAGCTATAAAATTCATGAAGAAACTCATTGTAAATTTGTTGATCGGCTATCTATGAATTGCAAGCTGTTGCTCTTGAGATATGTTCTCTGTGTAAAGTTGTAATATAGGCCAAGGAAGATGTTTTCAGACTAAATATCAAGCTATTGGTAATGTTATACTTGACTGGTGTTGCTCTTTAATATGAAAAGCACATTTCTTTGGATCCTGATTTAAAGCAGCGGTGATGTTTTTCTGTCTTTGTCTATGTTTTCCTTTTTAGTTCATTACATTTCATTTCTACTGGCCCGCATCAGAAATATGGCATAGGATTTACCCTTGTTAGGTACCCTATGTTTCTGCTCTCCTTGCCTTCAATGTTTTCTGTTGTATGTGTTATTTGAGGATTGATTTCAAGCTAATTTAACCAGTGTAGTGGTCAAACATATGCTGCTAGTTGATGTATGAATTAATGAATTTTTTTCTCAGATGTTCTTGTTAGGCTTTAATTGAATGAATTGGGATATTGGGAATTTAGAACTTTGTTTCTGTCTCACTAGGATCCTTTTCAATTAATTGAACCTTTCTAAGTTCCCTCAAGCTGGAGGTCGAAGCATTGAGAATTCAAAGTCTCCCTCTGATCTCAGGTTTTCAACTTTGTGTTCTAAATCTTTAATGTTTCCTTATCTGAAGAGTTAACCTTTTAGGTCTTGGATCACAGGTTGTCCAACGACATGTCCTGTCCCTGGATCTGACTCCTGAAAGGTCACCTTGGAGGTTTTCTTGCTTTCACCTTCTCTCTTACCATTTCACACCACACTATCATCTTTAAGATCCAATTCTTTAGATGACTATCCCAACTAAAAGCCTGCATATTGAATAGCAAGTAAAACCTTTCTTGACTCCATTTCCCAATGGTCTTGAATGTTCTCTGTGTTATCTCTCCTTTGCCTAAAATCTTCTTTGCTCATCCTTGCCTTATATTGAAACCTTCCTTTCCTGATTCCCAGCAACCAAATATACAATCAAACAAAAAAAATCGTGCCTATAACTAGCCTAATATCTTAAATTTTGAGCTTCAAAGACATATACCTTTTCCCATCATAGAGAGATCCCTCTCTGGACCCAGGAGGGCTAGATCTTGAGGTATGAAAGTGTTTCTGATGTTGGCTCATCTTTTGGTATTGCCAATCTTGCCAAAACATGGGAACCCCAACATAATGGTGACGCCACTAGGGAACTTTTGAGTATTTTCCATCTACTACACCACAAGAGCCTCAGAAACCTAGAATCTCTGGTTAGGTTGGCAGTGAAACACTTCCACTCACAAATTACTTTCCACTTGTTGTGTTTATCCCACACTCTTAGACAGAGTCTGGAAAGGGCTAGATAGCCTCCAGATCTCACTCTCTTTCAGAGGTGAAATATCTGGTAAAATCCCTCCCAGTCCATCTCTGGTTAGAGTTTGTTGTGTTTTGAGGATATCCTTGAGAAAGGACATTACCTAAGCATTGTGGTGGACAGTGTACCTCTGAGAAACACCCTAAACCTTCCACATGGTGACTCCATTGTTCCTTAATGATTAAAGACTCCACTGGTGATCAATAGGCCTGCTGATTATCGTGGTTCACATAAGACTCCACTGGGAGACCGGAGTCCACAACAACATCAGCCACAACAGAAGTAACGAGTAGGATTAAGTTTTTTTGTTGGAAAACAACATTCTAGCTTCAAGAACCATTCACACAAGAGATTATCCTAACCCAAACCCACCTGAAATAGTTGACAACCCTGAGAGTATCATTAAGAAATCTCCTACATCCAGAAAACCAACTATTTCCAGACACATCCATAGAGCTAACTCTGCACCATAAGACTTTACAGCTCTATCAAACCCACTTTTTGACCTAGGCACTCAAAACAGTTTACCAAGAACTAGGTCATTCAGTGTCCTAGACCAGCCAGACCTTGAGTTTCCTGGTTCACCAACCCAAAGTGGTAAACACATTAGGGATAGAGAGACCCCTCCATCTACACCCCCTGATATTCACTTCATTCAAAACTTAGGGCTCTGCCACCATAAATCTGCTCAACAGACTTCTGCTGGTCCTAGTACCCCAGCCATCCATATACTAGCTGCTCAAGCCAACCCCTTAACTCCTCAAAATACCATAATGGCAGCCTGGTATGCACCTCTGGTTTTACCCTAGCCTCTAGTTCCCTTACCCAACGATTATCAATCAAAAATCCCACACTTCACTACAAAGGAGTCTACCACAGCTTAGCACCATGTAGACAGGATGGAAGACTCTTTTGACTACATGGAGATAGATGATGATACAATCAAAATGAGAATCTTTGCCCAGAGCTTAGGGGGTGATGTGAAGAAATGGTTTAAGGGATTACCTCCTAATAGCATACAAGATCTACCCACCTTATACCATACCTTCATAAATAAATGGGAAGTTAAGGCCAACCCTCTCCAAATCTTAGCATAATACAAGAACCTGAAAAGGAACATAGGAGAGAGTGTCCATGACTACTCTAAAAGGTTTAATAGTGTTTATAACGCCCTTCCTCCACATATGAAACCTCCCCAAGGTATGGCTCTAGTGAAATATCCTGAGTGCTTTGATGCTGATATGGCGTACCAGCTTAGGGAGAGAGATTAGAACACATTGGAAGACATGTAAAAAGGAGCATTAAGTGTAGAGGCTAATCTGTTTGAGAAAAAAACAAGATTGAGAGTTGAGAAAAGGGTAACATATAGAGATGACACTGTAGCCTCCACATATGACCCCAACTACGACCGTATATCAAAAAACATGGAAAAGCTATAGCAAATGATGGAAAAAATGGTTTTCATAGTTAGTAATCAGAATAGAAACCAAAATCATAACCAGAACTAGAAGTTTAGAAGGAACAATACCACTCCCAATAGACAAAGAAAATCAGATCAACAAGTTATACCCCCATTTCAAGAGAAATTCCTTGACTAAGAAGAGGGGATGATAGAAGAACCTAAGGAGAACATAATAAACATTTTTGAAACAAATAACTCAATCCACAATTGTTACTCAGAGGAATATCAACCCTCACCCTCATATTGGGATGAGGAAGGATTAGAATCTGAGGATTACAGGCTATGGTTTGAAAATGCCATCATGCAGGTCAGAGAACAGTATGAACTTAGAAGAAAAAAGAACTTAGAAAATTCCAAACCCCAAGCTTTTGAAGTTACCATCAAGAAAAGACCTGAGAAAGCTTCTAAAGTAACTGTTGAAAGTAACAAATCAGCAACTCAGAGTTCTGGGAAGAACAAAGAAAAAGACAACCAAAACACTCATAAATGAATTCAACCAACTAGCAGCACTAGCACTGCAGTTACTGCTCCTGATAAAATAGTTCCTAAGCCTGTACATAGCGAGAATCAGCCCACTAATTCTGCCACCAAGGTGGTGGTTAACAAAACAGAGTTGAACATTCCAAGGAGTCAGTCCACTTTCAATTTGGAGAGCGAGATTATGAAAATTAGAATCTCTGTCCCACTCTCTGAGATGGCCACTCAGGATGTATATAAAGGCCAAATTTTGAAAGCTTTAAATCTAGGGGAAAACAGTGACATTGTCAATCTGAGTGATGATCAACTGGCCCTTTTGTTTGGCCCAAAGATAGAGGGGAAGTTTCAGTAAGGGGTAATACCTCCTTTTTATATCAGTCTCAATATCCATGATAAGATCCTTCACAATGCAATGCATGACTCTGGGGCATCACACAACCTAATGCCTAAGGTAGTTATGGAGAGGCTAGGCCTAGAAATAACCTGACCCGACAAAGATTTATATTCGTTTGACTCTAGCAGAGTGAAATGCCTGGGCCTAATCAAAGACCTATGTGTGACCCTAACCCAGATTCCAGCCAAATGTATGGTCATGGATGTTGTGGTGGCAGATGTGCCACCTAAGTATGGCGTGTTACTATCGAGGTCATGGGGAGCCAAGCTGCAAGGTACAATGCAGATGGATCGGGCATATGCCACAATCCCTGTCTTTAGCCAACCTAGGAGACTATATAGAGAGCCACAAATGAAGTTCCTGATTAGCAGCCCTGAAAAGCCTGAAAATTCTCCTCTGTACTCTGTACACACAGATCTGGACTCCTTTATCCTTTGCAATGATGAATCCTTAGAGGAACCAGAGCTAGAAAACAGAGATATGAATAACGAGATAGTGCCCATAGATTTCAACATAATGGAAACTCTGCTGGGGAACTAAGACCACTTAGTCTAGATTGGCTTTTAATTGCTGATGGTGGACAACAGCCTGCTCCAAACAGTCAAATTCACCCACCTGGTGACTCCACACTCCATAAATCCCAAAATACCAAATGAATCCACTGGTAGAAGACTCTGAACTAGTTGAGAAGATGCAGTGACCATCTTTGTAGGAACATGAATCTAGACATGGACAGAGATACAAAGCTAGATACTTTGTATGATCAATTAAATGGAATAGCAGACATGTTTTGTAAAGTGCTGGAGATGTATATGGCTAATCTGAATTCAAATGATGACTATTTAGATTAGCCCACGCCTCTTCCAGAACAAGAACAAAATCAAGACCTAGATAATGAGCAAGAAATGTATAATGCTTTAAAATCTATGGAAGATGAAGAGGAAAATGATCAGGAACTACCTGATCACCTTTCTATGTCTTGGATGATGCTGACCAGAGAATATCACGACCTATTGGCAAAATATAATAGGGAATGTTGCTTTGAGGAAACAAGAGACCACATAGAAGATGCAGAATCTGATGTGGAGGAAGAAACCACTCATGAGCCTTGTAGTCTAACCGAGTATCATCAGGTTCATGAGGATTGGTTTGAATCAAAAAGAGATCAAGAGACATCAGAAGATCCTCAAGATTTCCCTGCAAGCACAACTGAAGATATTCTAGAAGAGGTTCAAGAAGACATCCTGCCTCCAAATCAGCTTGTACAAGAAGCAGAGAGATGCTGCACTTCTGCTCAAAGAACCACAAGAAAATATTCCCCTTTGACAGAAGAAGAGATTGAGCAGATATTAAATCAGCAGCCCACCTCTGAAGTCTTTTATAGAACACACACTCCTTCTCATTCATCTCCTGAGTTTGACTGTACAGATCCAGAAAGCTCCTCTATAAATCAGAACGAAGAAAGACCTGTTGAGTGTCAAGAATGGTTGACTTGGTCGAGCCAACCTATTTAGGACACTGATGGGGAGAGATACGATAGTATAATAGTAGATGAAGATTCCTATAATCTTCATTATGCTTTACCACAGATCATCAGTGAGACTGGAAACCAGCAGCCTTCCTTTTCAGAAGATGAGGAGGAGAGAAAAGAAGAAGAAATTTTTGAGCAGACTAAAAATGAGGGGCCTTCTCTTGGAACAGAGGAAGCAATAGACCAAACCCCTACCCAAGAATACATGGATCTCTTCACAGAGCTTAGCCCACCTGATCAGAACATACTAGAGCTATAAGATGACAACACTACCATATATGATGAGTCCTCTAGTTCAGAAATTGAAGAAGATGAAGGAGATTCTCTTTCTCAAGAGAGTCTTGTTCTTGGTCCAGTTGAAGAAGAAGAAATCCTGGTTGAAGCCTGCCTGCTAGATATCCATAACTAGGTATCATCTCATGATCCTTATGTTCATTTCCTGCAAACATTTGAAGAAGGATCAAAGGTCTTGTGGAGCAACATGTTGCAGACAGCAAGAATTTTTTTTTGTAACTGCTATTGTGGAACAAAAAGAGAGGGAGCAGCCCTACCTATCCAGCATGCTCAAAGAGTTGAGCAAGAAAGACCAGTCATGGGATCACTTGATGGACTGGTTGCATTGGAAGACAATGTTTGTAAGCTAGACTAGAAAATATTCTAGTTAGAGTAGGGTAGGTAGGAAAAATCTTAATAAAGCTCAGCTTGTGAGCATTTTAGTTAGTTATTTTTAATTTCTGCAAAGTCCAACAAGCCAGACAGGCTAATCTTGGCTTGGCTGTTTTGAAATTTTTGTCTTAGAATGTAGAGAAGAAATATCCTAGACAGCCTAATCCTATCAGATATTAGTTTAGGTAGAGAAACTATGAGACCAACAGTTTAATCTGGTCTCATGGAGTGATATGGGTAGAAATAGAATAGGTTTATTTTTCCTGTTTGTACAAATTGATGATGTAAAGGGTCTGCTAGTCCAAATGCACCCAGAAAAAAAAATGTTAGTACTATAGTCTAGGTAGGTAGATTGTTTCGGAATGTTTCTGCTAATCTATAATGTTTGTGGCATGTAGCCAGAATCAAAGAAGAAAGGGATGGGTCAAGGACCAGGCATCTGGCCTACACCAAATATCATTTTATAAATTCTTGACTCCTTCAAGAAGAAGCCATCCCCATGTAGAGCCACTGTTAGCCCCCTATGAATTTTTTGACAAGTAGACAAGGGGCTAAAATGTTTTTGAGCCTTAAAGGAATGCATTTCCCTTTGAAAACACATCATCCTTGAAGCCTCCTTGTGCCTTTTCCCTTTGAAGAATCCTCACTACTATTTCCAAGTCAATAAGCCTCTCTATGGTAAAAAAGAACGCCCAAAGGCCATTTCCCTTATTTCATCCTCACTTAGCCACTGTTTTCCCCTCCTTCCCTTTACCGTTACCCCTTCTCGGCCTCAAGGCCAAAAAACCCATATTCTTCATATGTGAGCTTAGCCAATTTCGGCCAGCCCCCTGCATCCAGCCCCAAAACCGTTTCTCCACGTGACCTAGGCACTAAAACCAAGCGCTAGCCCGAAAAGCGCTTATCGTGATCTGATAAATATGATTCATAAGCACTACACGCCGTCAATTTCCCGTAATCCAACGGTCGTCGCAAGCCCCAATGCTCTCGTGTTCCCCGTTCATTCCCCGATCACATCACAACCATCGATCCGATCTGTAGATCGATGGCCCACATTTCATCAGCCCCGGTGGTCCCTACAAGTTGGTCACTGATAAAAAATCGACAGTTTCTATCACACCGCCTTTGGAAGGAGGGCGGTATTTTTCGTTTGGAAGCGATGCCATTCACCGGCCGACACGTGGCTTCGAGCAATATTGAAAAGCCGCCCTCATCGCGCATTAACGTTTGACTGCAGGCCCGACATGATATTGTTGTCCACCATCCGATTTGTGGTCGGCCATATGACGACGTTCGCACCCCAAAGATGCTCGGGTGATAATCAAGGCGAAGGGACCCCTGGCCCACCCTCTGTCACCCTCCGATGCATTCTCGACCGTCGATCTCCTCTTGAGATCGGACGGTCCGAATTAAGTTCACACCCCGCCATTGACCGGGTCCTGCCATGTCACCCATTCCATGTGTTTTCATTGCATTTTCATTCGTCCCCTTTATATTTGGCTCAAAGGTCAAATGTTAAATGTTTGCTTTAAAATTTTCCACGGTCGACCAACTTTCACCATGCCATTTTCCAATGTTTCGCTGCATCTCCTACCCTCATCCTGCACTGTTCCACCATTTCACCATGCTGCTCTGCCATTCTCATTGTCCTCCATTAGATCCGCCCACCCCATGCATGGATTTCTTAACGTGTTTTCATGTTTTTCAGGGTTACAGGTGGTGAAATCCTCCACTATTCACAATCATTGTTACAGTGGCACAGAACGCATGAAAAGACCATTTTCAGGGACTGAAATTATGGAAAAAAAATCCTGGGAAGGTGTTATGACATGATTCTCATTAAAAGAATAAAGTTAAACTCTATAAAACCTGTCCAGAGCCATTAAAGCGTATATTTCTCAAACAGAAGCAATCATGGAGCGGCAAAGAGTATCAATGAAAAAGCAAAAAGTTTAAGGCCTATAATTGAAGTTTTTGAGCCTTAATCCAATAATTTAAAGACAAAATATCAAACTGAAGACCTCATGAATCACACAGAAGGCCTAGGGCACACAAAACGATATATATCAGTATCACCATTAGCAGAAGGTTCCTACCCGTGAAAGGACGAAGTGCCCATGTTGTTTCATTATGTACCGTGTTCCTGAGGAAATTTCAGCCCTAACAACAGTCCTATGCTATCAGAAGCATTTGTTATACACTATGGCAGACCTGAATCATTGATTTGTTTTTTTTCAGTCCACCAGAGTAATGCAGAGGTATTACAGCAAGTACATCAAAGACATAACTGAATTAGATTGCAGCCTGACGAAGACCACTCTTTCATCCAAAGAGTACTGAAGATAACTTCCCTAAATTTAAAACAGAATGGGGTCTCGGCCCTCTTCCCCTTCGGAGTATTGATGCTACATTTAGTTTTTCATCTACCTCCTCTACCTTTTTTTCAGCTATAAAATTCATGAAGAAACTCATTGTAAAGTTGTTGATCGGCTATTTGTGAATTGCAAGCTGTTTCTCTTGAGACATGTTCTCTGTGTAAAGTTGTAACATAGGCCGAGGAAGATGTTTTAAGACTTAATATCAAGCTATTGGTAATGTTTTACTTGACTGGTGTTGTTCTTTAATATGACAAGCACATTTCTTTGGATCCTGATTTAAAGAAGTGGCGATGTTTTTCTGTCTTTGTCTATGTTTTCCTTTTTAGTTCATTACATTTCATTTCTGCTGGCTCGCATCAGAAATCTGGCATAGGATTTACCCTATGTTTCTACTCTCCTTGCCTTCAATGTTTTCTGCTATATGTGTTATCTGAGGATTGATTTCAACCTAATTTAACCATTGTAGTGGTCAAACATATGCTGCTAGCTGATGTATGAATTAATGAATTTGTTTCTCAGATGTTCTTGTTAGGCTTTAATTGAATGAATTGGGATACTGGGAGTTTAGAACTCTGTCTCTGTCTCACTAGGATCCTTTTCAATTAATTTAACCTTTCTAAGTTCCCTCAAGCTGGAGGCCGAAGCATTGAGAGTTCAAAGTCTCTCTCTGATCTCAGGTTTTCAACTTTGTGTTCTATATCTTTAATTTTTCCTTGTTTGAAGAGTTAACCTTTTAGGTCTTGGATCAAAGGTTGTCCAATGGCATGTCCTTTCCCTAGATCTGACTGTTGAAAGGTCACCTTGGAGGTTTTCTTGCTTTCACCTTCTCTCTTACCATTTCACACCATATTATCATCTTTAAGATCTAATGCTTTAGATGACTAGCCCAATTGAAAGCCTGCATATTTAATAGCAAGTAAACCCTTTCCTGACTCCATTTCCCAATGGTCTTGAATGTTCTCTAAGTTATCTTTCCTTTGCCTAAAATCTTCTTTGCTCATCCTTGCCTTATATTGAAACCTTCCTTTCCTGATTCCCAGCAACCAAACATATAATCAAACAAACAAACCCGTGCCTATAACTAGCCTAATATCTTAACTTTTGAGCTTCAAATACATATACCTTTGCCCATCATAGAGAGATCCCTCTCTGGACCCAGGAGGGCTAGATCCTGAGGTCTGAAAGTGGTTCTAATGTTGTCTCATCTTTTGGTATTTCTAATCTTGCCAAAACATGGGAACCCCAACACAAACCTCCTGTGAGGGCCACTTCTGCTGTGTTGCCTTGGAGGCATTTTGTTTTGGATACTCTTTGTTGGTTGACTAAAACAAGCTGTCTCAAATGGTCTTTGAAATGGTTTCCCAAAACCACACCTGTCCTCCTTATAAGTCACTGTGCTTCTTTGATGCCAATAGATAAGCACTTGTCAAATGATAACCAAAATCAATTTATCATTGTGCTTGGGCAAATATTTTGAAGAAGATGTGTTTGTGTTTCCTTGTTGAAAAAGGATCTCCTTTTTTTTGACAAAAACACCTTTCAGCTGACTTTGAAAACCTTGAAAACAGACTCTGCCTTTTTGAATACTAGGGGCTGCACAAACTTACTATTTCACAAAATAGAGGGGACCTCTTTATATTGGTCAAGCCTTCATCCCTCTACCACTATCTAGATGATCAAAAATGTTTTGAGACCCCTACAATCATCTATTTATCTGTCCAACAATTGTGTATAGTTTTAGTTTTTTAATAACACAAGAAGCCTTTCAATATTGGTCTAACAAACCTCCCTTTTCATTCACTATTTTATCCTCTGAGTTTTTAACAAACTCTTCTCCTTTATAGCAACTGTGGGATGTCTGAACTATTTTAATATGAAATTCAAAGAGCCATAAAATTGACATAATAAACCTCCCTTTTTCACTGTTTTATCATTTACTAGCCATGACAAAGAGAGGCCTTTCTCAATTTTCGCAACCCACCTTTCTCTTTTAATTACTGTGTTTTGACCAAAAGGCTTAGCAAGTTATGCTTTTCGGTTTATGTTTGAAAAGGAATATTCTTCTATTTTGGCATAGACACCATTTCCCTATCACTGTACTAATTCTCTATATCCACAGCAACAAAAAAACTTTGAATTTGACCGAAGGCCCTAACTTCTTTATCACTATTTATCTCTTGAAAACATAGCAAGCATACCCCCTTTAAACTTCAAAACTACCAAGAGGCAAGGAAAATACCTTGAACAACGCTTATGGGTCTTTTTTGACCTTTGGAGCAGCCTTTTAAGAGTGTTTTTTGAAGCAATATTTGGAGCCCAAGGACCTAGCCTTTTTGGACTCAGAGAGGGCTCTCTCTATTCTTGTGTTTCTGATTTTAGGCTAGTTATGGAGTAGGTTTTTTGGTTTTGCTTTTAGGTTTGTGAGGGAGGAACTGATCAAAGACTAAGATAGATAAAAATATTGTTAGATTAACTGGGCTATGGGGTCGAAAAGGTCAAGAAAGCTTCAAATGGTGATACAAGGTATGTTGAAGGGCCGATTTGATCAAGGTAAAATGGATCTTTGGGTAAAATGGAGTGGGATGGACACTAAATTTGTGAAGAACAAAGGATTTAAAACATAAATAGTTCAAAAGCTAACATAAACATGGTAGAGATAACCATTAATCATGAGAAATGTAACCATAAACTGATAAATGCATAGAAATAAACATTCAAGCAATACATAGAGATATATGACTCTCTAACTTTAGGAAATTTCTATCAGACTTTGGGGAAAAAAATTAAGACAAAAAAATAACTCAAATCTCTATGAGGAAATGCCTAGGCATAGTATTTCAAGCTATCAGGAACTTTGAAGCAAGATTGCATATTTTTAGGCAAAGGGCAAGATCAATACAAGACATCCTTGGTTCAACTAAGACAATCAAACAATCAAAGAAAGGTTTCAGAGGTGGAGCTATGAATAGCCATGAGTAAGCAAGGCATATCGTAAATCATACTTAGCATGCATAAAACCATACATGAAACAAGCAAATAATTTCTTCAGTTATCAAAGAGCAATCAAGGATTCTTTGATATGACTAAGAAGGAAGAAAACATAGAAGCTATAAACAAACAGGAAATATGAGGTGCCTCGAAGGGCATGTCTTAAATCTATTCTCTACTGTCTTATAGCAAGCAAGAGCATGAAATATTAATGAAAACTAAGAAAACATAACAGAGAGGGACACTATACCATTTTACCAACTCAAGGAATCCAACAGCAGTCCTCTTTCATCATCCAAAAACATTTAAGAAACTATCCAATGCATGAGACAAGTTTTTCTTCCAAGCTTGTATAACCATATATTACTCTATATCATCAAGTTCAGCCTTATTTACAATTAAGTCTCTTGGAATATATAGGCCAAGATGAGGGAAAACCTCGTAGTGCAACTTGCAAGCTCATTAGCACATAAACAATATTTGATTTTTTCCTTGAGGCTTTGCAAAGCCCAAGGCACATAATATCTATAGAAATATCCCAAAAATGCTAAAAAAGGAAAATATATTGACTTTTCCTAACTAACCGTGGCCAAAAATAGCTAAACGCACATTAGGAAAAGCCACTTCAGAAAAGTGCATTTTTCACAAAAATACTTAAGAAATATATCAGCAGAAAATCCTCTGTCTTGCGGGCAAATTTTGGAGGCCTATGAAGATGCTTTGTTTTCTCCAAACTGATCACTGGAAGTCTGTCAAAAACTGTCCTATGTGTAAAAACCCAAAAATAGGCTTTGCTGATAAACGGGTCAAAGTGTAGAAAAAGTGACTTTTTTTTGCCATTTTGGGGGACCAAATCATCTTCAATTGATCTGAAAATTGCTGAGTATATGCCCCTGAAATTATGAAATCCAATGATACCATTTTCATCCTTTGAGGATGTCTCAAACAGAAATGGTGATGCCCATTATTTTTAACAAAAAGCCCAAAAATGACAAAAAACTAAAACTTGTTGAATTTCGCTCAATTTTGGCGAGCATGACCCTCAAGGGTTTTCAGAAACATGATGAGAAGTTGAGGCCAAAATTTGGAGTCTTGATATGTATTTCTTCATTTTTTCTGTCGTGCGCCTCTTTTGAGCCTCCTTGAGCTTTTCTTGTGTGGCCTTCAATTTCCGTCGGGTGAACTGACTGAGCTTCGTATAGTGCCCGGTCATTCTTCTTTGAAGGACCAAATCTCTATTGGCCTTTTCCAACTTCTTCTCCAAGTGGTCATTCACCCTTTCGAGCCATGCATCTCGATTTTTTTCTATCTCTTGGGTGAATAAAGTAGTGAGAGGAAAGGATTGGAAAAGGGCAACCTCTTCCTCTTTTTGTTTCTCCAAGGCTCTTCTGGGTCCCATGGTCCTTGGCCTGTTTCTTCTTGGCTGATCCTCATCTTCACTGTCATTGAACTCGCCCATGAGTTCTTCCAACTTAATTTTCACCTTGGAGGCCTCTTTTTGATATTTGATAGCCCTTTTCTCATATATCGCCATGTGGACACTCATCTGATTGTTTTGTGTTTGCAGAAAGTGAATGAGGTTTTTAGATCTCTCTAGATCTGCCCTCAAATCACGAATTTGTTATTCTCTATTGATCAAGAGAGACTCTAGGATTTTGGCTTCATTGTTGCTATCATCACTGTGTATCTAAATTATGTCAAAGTCCCTATATTTCTCATGGCTGCTTTCTTCCTTCTCCTCCCCCTTGCTTTAGGAGGCCATCTTGGTTTTCCTCCTCTTGGGTAATTCAACAATTGATTGCTCGGGCAACTTCCCCTTACTTCAGAGGTCTCTAGTAAAATTTGGGGTTATAGTTTGAGGCACCCTCTTCCTTGATGTTCGGGGCTTTTTCACCTTTGGAGAAGAAAGCATGGCCCCTTTCCTAGGAGACGCAGCTAGCACATGCTCTATTTTCTCTTTGCCCTTGATACTTCCCTCATCATCCTTGCCATCATTTTGAGTTTCTTCATGAATGCTTTGACTGTCACCTTGCATATCTTTTGAAAGGCTTCCCCGTTCACTCTTGTCCCTAATTTCTTTAGGACTTTTAGTCTCTATCTCCTCAATGTTTTGGGCTTCATCTTCATCATGTTTGCTGCTGTGAGGGCTACCAATATCCTCATCAAACTGTTCAATTTCCTCATCATCTCCCTCTTCACTGTTTTGCTCTTTTTCATGGTGCTTTTCTTCATCACTGTGTTGCCTTCCCTCAATGTGTTTTTCTTCACTTTGCTACCTTTCCTCACTGTGTTCTTCTTCACTTTTCTGCTTTTCATCACTATGATCCTCTTCATCACTGTCTTTTTCTTCTTGACTGTGCTGCTCTTCTTCATCATGCTCTTCTTATTCATCACGCTCTTCTTCTTGATCAATCATGGGAGATTTTAGCTTCTTAGGAATTGGCTTACTAGAGGAAGGCGAAAGATGCTGAGTGGAAGGTGAAGGAGATACATGGGATGAAGAAACAGTGGCGAAATCAGGATGGGCAATGAAAGTGTCCCAAGAGATTCCCTTCTTCTCAAGTTGATGAAGAATGAGAATCTTGATGAGGAAATGATGAAAAAGGAAAGTTGGCTGCCGAGAGGGAGGTCTCTTTTGAATAGTGAAGGCCATATTTTCAATACTTCTATGGAGGAAAAAGGGGAGGTTTAACAATTGGGATCTTGTGAAGTGCATGATCAACCGAACATGCTAAGCATAGACCCGGGAAAACCTTCCCTCGCATGTGAAATATTTCATGATTATCTTCATGAAGGTAGCATACCTAGTCAACATATATGAAAAAGGAAAGATGGATGGGCATGCATCCCAATACTTCGGCTTCAAAAAGGGTTTATACTATTTTGAGTCTAAGTAGCTCTGTTTAAACCATTTTTCTCCGGCATAAGGGATTTTGGTAGCTCTGGAAATGGATCTAGGAGAAAACTTGAAATCTAATCCTGTCAGCTGAAAATGTTTCCCTTGCAATATCAAAGCACATAGATGTGTCAAGGGGAGATAAATTTTCACCTCCTGAACCCTTTGACAAAAATATAGACATCCAACTTCATGAAAGTTAAACAGAACTGAAGGATGGGCATTTAGTTCTTCAGATGAAACAGGTTCAGACCTCCTGTGATGGCCACTTCTACTGTCTTGCCTAGGAGGAATTTTGTTTTGGATAGTATTTGCTGGTTGACTAAAACATGCTATCTCAAATGGTCTTTGAAATGGTTTCCCAACACCACACCTATCCTCCTCATAAGTCACTATGATTCTTTGATGCAAAAAAATAAGCACTTGTCAAATGACAACCAAAATCAATTTATCACTTTCCTTGGGCAAAGATTTTGAGGAGGATGTGTTTGTGTTTCCTTGTTGAAAAAGGATCTCCTTTGTTTTGACAAAAACACCTTTCAGTTGACTTTGAAAACCTTGAAAACAGACTCTACCTTTTTGAATTCTAGGGGCTGCACAAACTTACTATTTCACAAAATAGAGGGAACCTCTTTATATTGATCAAGCCTTCATCCCTTTACCACTGTCTAGATGATCAAAAATGTTTTGAGACCCCTACAATCATTTGTTTATCTGTCCAGCTACTGTGTAGAGTTTTAGTTTTTTAATAACACAAGAAGAGCTTTCAATATTGGTCTAACAAACCTCCCTCTTCATTCACTGTTTTATTCTCTGAGTTTTTAACAAACTCTGCTCCTTTATAGCAACTGTGGATTGTCTAAACTATTTTAATAGCACAATCAAAGAGCCATCAAATTGACATAATAAACCTCCCTTTTTCACTATTTTATCATTTACTAGCCATGACAAAGAGAGGCCTTTCTCAATATTGGCAAACCACCTATCTCTTTTAATTATTGTGTTTTGAGAAAAAGGCTTAGTAAGTTATGCTTTGTGGTTTCTGTTTGAAGAGGAATATTATTCTATTTTGGCACAAACACCCTTTCCCTATCACTGTACTAATTCTCTATATCCACAGCAACAAAAAAACTTTGAATTTGACCGAAGGCCCTAACTTCTTTATCACTATTTATCTCCTGAAAACATAGCAACCATACCCCCTTTAAACCTCAAAACTACCAAGAAGCAAGGAAAATACCTTGAACAATGCTTATGGGTATTTTTTGATCTTCAGAGCATCCTTTTAAGAGTGTTTTTGGAAGCAAAGGAGGAGCGACACATTTGAAATAAAGGGCGTCGCGCATATGGATGATAGTTGGGTTGGCTTCAGTCAGTAGTTGAACGTGGGCATAGGCGCACCACGTAGTAGTTAAGTTCATTTGTATTTGCACTCACAAGCGCGCCGCAAAAACCTACAGGCACGCCCCACAAGTTTCAAGCGCTGAAAACTTTGAAATTTTGCCCGAAAACCAATTTTCCTCTCCAGTGAGTAGCTAGTGGAGTGTGCTTAGGCTTTTGAAATTGCAAATGGGACTTAGAAATGGTCTCCTCCACCTTTTAAAGTCGAACAAGCCAAAACACCTTTGTAATTAATTTGTGAGTGTTTGAATGCCCTTTGAAAAAGGTTTTTTGTCATATAAAAATACAAATCACTGTCTTTGTCATTTTATTCCCTTTAAAACATCATAAAGACCCATATTTGATAAATTTTTATAACAAAAACGTCGTGGCCAACCTCTTTTTGAAGACACTCATAGGCACAACCTTTTCCGAAGTAAAGAAACCATCCTAAAAGCAAATCTTTGCTCACTTTTTCTTCATTAAGGAAATAACCTATCACTATTTGTCCATTTCTATCCTTCAAAAAAGGAACACTGCTCCGGAGCAATATCAAAGACTGTTGATGCATCCTTATAATGATATTTCATTTTTACTGTGGGTAAAACCTTAGTTGCATTCACCGAGGCTTGACTTATATCTATTGATCAAGGAGAAAGGCCTTTAGAGACCCTTAATGCAATCACATATAAACAACAAAATTTTTTCTTATGTACATAAAAAGGTTTGGTCTATGACTGTGGTCAGTTCATTTCTTTGAATGGTGTCTTGAACTTGAATCATGGTGTCATAGCTTTCGTCATACATACTGTCTTTGTGTATTCATTTGCAAAGGTATTTTTCAAAAGCAAGGCTTAGTCTATCTTCTTGTCATTTGATGAGGTTGTTCTAAGCTTGGGCATTTTAGCCTTTGTTTACTCTTCGAAGGAGGCTTTTATAGACATGAAAAACAAAGCTTCTTGAATCATAGTATCATTGCTTGTCATCTATTTTGTTATTGCCTAAATCTGCCTCAGGCTGAAGAAGGCAGAGTCTAGGGTAACATCAAACCACTACTTTTCCTTCCTGAGATAGAACTGCCCCAACACCCTCTTTACTTGTGTCTGTATACACTTCAAATTCTTTGTTGGGGTCAACTACCCTCTGTTAGTATGAATCTTTTGTCGAAGTGTACGAAAAAAGACCACTTTATCTATGCATAACTAATAGCCCTAACATCAAATGTGGCTGCCAATATCTTCAGATCTGTAGTTAGTTAATCAAGACAAGAGCTGCAAAAAACCAGATCTATGCATAGAAAGACATTAAGCAGTAAAAAAGAAGGGTTTGCTCCATATATCCAACAGACAAGACAAGAACAATTTTTGAAAGAATTTTTTATATTAAGGGCACCTAGGAGGAAAACAAGAAGATGTTTCCTATTCTCCTCAATGGGAAGGGTTCTTGGAAGTCCTCAGCACTTCAGATCTAGCATTTCTCTCTCCTGTTGGTGTAGAAAATCCATACAAAGAATAGAACTCAAAGGGAGCTCACACATCAAATAGTGGAAATTTAATGTGACCAAGTGTATAGATCCAGAGTGATCTAATAGGCAACAAAAGGTGAAGAATGGTAGGAAAAACCCTCCTATTTATAACAAAATATTGGATCATTCTAGATCTTGGTGCATGATTAAAATAATGTTAACCAAATCTAGATCCGCCTTTTATGGAATATTTTATTATATTTGCTGGAGGGAAAAAGTATTTGACTTGGGTCAAATCCCTTTATTTGTCAAAAATAAATAAATAAATGATTTATTTATCTTTTTAAGGAAGTGGTTGAAATATAATCAAATAAATAATGATTTATTTAATTATTTGTGGGTGATTTGGTCATATTTAACAAGGAATATTATCTAAATAAAATTTAAATAATTATTCCTAGAAAATAATAAGATAAATAAAGGTTTATCTAATTAATTTCTTTGTTTTGGGTTAAACATGACTGGTAATAATAATTAAATTATGGTTTAATTAATTATTCCATGAGGAAAATCAAACAAATATAGGTTTGTTTAATATTTCCTTTTGGGGTTTCCTGTTTAGACCATAAACAACCTAATAAACGTGGTTTATTAAGTTATTTAACATAGTGAAGGCAATTTTACTTAGGGTAAAATTGGTCTTACATGGTGTACTTGGGTCCATCTAATGATAATAGGTTAGATGACCAAAAAATGGTGTAACAGATTTCCCCCCAGCGTGCGAGTGTTAGGAGAAAATCATATGAACGAAGTACGTTGTAAGAACTCAATCACCAGACAACAGAAGGGAAGTCATAGAGAGAAATGTGAGGTAGAATAAGGTGCTGAAGAACTAGACCCTGAGGAGACAAGACTTACAGGTGCAACAAGTCTCTTTTTATGAGAGGGTACCTGTGCTAAAGGCGGCGGGGGAGGCATACCTATGCTCGCCGAGACAAAGTACAAAAGAATAGTGTGTCCAGTAAACAAGGGACCGAACCATAAAGTACAACTGGCATAATCATGAGCCAGATAAAAATACAATGAGGAATCCCACATACATGATGTGCCTGGGATAACAGCCAGGACTTATACAATAATATCTAAGTGCATGAGATAAAAATACAACCCAAATGCCCCCTGTAAATGGGGAAGGGCTCGCAAAATCTGACTGATACATGCAAATCAAAGAGGCACTGCAAGTGGCTAAGGCCAACATCATCAAATATCTGGAGCTGCATCGAAGGCTGCAAGGAGGAGGTCATCCGGGCATGTGGGGGGCTACCTGCAGGGCCACCCCCTCATGAGGGTTGAGACATCTCACACACACCTGGGAATCTTCAAGAGCTACTGCTGTATCACTGAACCATCAAGTATATGGATCTCGGTCATGCTGAAAGGAGCTGGAGTGGAGAAACAATCAAGTCAAAGGGAAATGAGAGATCCCTTTGCCTGATCTGAGGCACCGAACAAGAGTGGAAGCTGGAACCAAGGTACACCGCCCTCTAGACCTGGCTTCTGGAATGAATGAGCTGATGTCGACATAAGGAGGTCCGCCATAGGTGAGGCAATGAGAGATCCTCAACTAAGGCATGAGAGAAAATAGTAGAGCGACGGACAGACTAATACCGATGATGATGGTGGAATGGAGGGGACTGAGTAGCGAATGGAGGACTTCCCTTGCTAGAGCATAAAGGGCATGAATGACATGGCAGTGACTGACACGATATCATCAGGGATAAGGGACAGTGGGACTGAAGGCCATAATGTGCGACACAAGAGAGAAACCAAGCAATGAGGGATGGAGGACTATAGTGGGGTACAAAGGGACTCGGGATAGACTCCATGAATACGATGATGACTCAACTCGGATGCTCTAAACAAGGGTGACTTGATGGTGCTGCCACATAGTAAAGGTCCAATGGGGGACCATGAAAACATGAGTACAAGATGGGAACTCACGACGAAAATCAACACGAACAAAGACAAGTAAGGAGGCAAAGTGGTGCCCCAAGTACAAGTGTTGTAAGTGAAGAAATGTGATTTTAAGGATAGGTGAAGTGACCCATCTTGGACAAATGTGTCCTGGTGAAGTATCAAATCACAAAAAACTAACAGATAACCATTTGAGGGCTCGGTGAGAGCTTTCCAATGGTGCAGACGGTTTGTCAAACGGGGCTACGGTATGGTCGCAGCAGGCGAAAGAAGAAACAAGGGTTCTCTTTTAATAAGGCAGTTTTCCCTCCAAATTCACTCATTTGCTAGTGTTGTTGTGGTGAATGTAGAGAGGAGAGAAGGCCCTAAATCTTGCGGCGAGCATAGCAGACAAACCGACCGTTGGAATCGAGATCCGTCAGTTGCAGGTAAGAGGCCTAACCTTACTCTTTCATTTTGATGGATTGAAAGTTGAGTTTAGGGCCCAAAATCTCAGTAACAGACCCTCCTTCATCTCTACAGCCGGGTCGCACTTTTTGGGCCAAAAAGTGCGACCTGGGAAGCAAGTTTCAGGGCAAAAACTGCGACTTGTCCCAGAATTGGGTAGAAAACTGCGACCTGGAAGATGAGGTGGTTTTAGTGCTGTTTTATGGCTGAGAGTTGGGTTTTTGTGTTTGGTTATGGTATTCCTGATCTGTATGCTGACAAAGATGATGTTTTTGTGCAGATATGGCAAATATACGGGTTAACTGGAGAGAGAGAGACCTGGGTACATTACAGGCAGAGATCCAGGCAGATCAGGGTGTCCGTCGTGTGTTGGCCAGGTTTGGGGTTCTAAAGTTTTTGGAGAACCCTTTGATGAGAGTGAGAGAGCCTTTGTTTGCCCGGATTATCAATTACTGGGATCCATAGCATGAGGTATTTGTAGTGCAGGGGCACAGGATCGAACTGACAGTCCAGGATGTGTATTTCCTGATGGGTCTCCCGCCACTGGGGATGGTGGGAAACACGCAGCCAGTATTACCGCGGGGGCGGCATATCATGGAGTTTGTGGAGCAACATTGTCGACCGGGTCTCCAAGTCAAGGGGACTCGGATACCGATCGCGGATCTAGAGAGATTAGAGACCTGTGCAGTGGCCACAGCGGTGCTGCGTATCCTGGGCAACCAGGCGCTCCATCACATCACTGGGGGGAAGATGATGATTGTGGAGAGTGTGTTGAGTGGGACCTACTATGGGTGGGCCCAAATGATGCTGGTGTCGCTAAAACGACAGCTATCGCTCTGCAAGCGGCAAGTGAACCACGATTGCTCGTATGGGACTTTATTGTGCACCTTCTTCTTTGAGAAGATCCCGACCTTGCGGCCTCGTATACAGCTCCCAGATGGGGGCCCGAGAGAGCCCAGGATGCACCGGTGGGGGCGGCTACTGTGCAGAGGAGGAGGAGGGGCGGTTGGACGAGTGTTTCGACCTGAGTTCTTTGCCCATTGGGATCAGATGCCATTATACATAGACGACTATCCCTATAGTGGGATGAGTTATTGTGGGGATCTAGACCTACCACTTCCGCCTGGTCGAGTACGGGGGCCCGATGGTAAGTGATAAGTAACTATTCTTTTTTGGGCATATTAAAGTTAGTGAATAGTAGATAGGGTACTGATTCATGTACTTTGGGTATGCAGATATAGCTCTGGTAAAACCGGCCGGATATATGGGACGACCGGCAACATCTGGAGCTGCAGGTCCGAGTGGGTCGAGAGTAGCGCATAATGAGGATGCAGCCGCCCTTCTGGAGGACATCCGCCATAGATGCGAAAGGTTGCTGACCAGAGTATCAGAGCGCGGGTGGTAGGACTTAGACGACCAGTACATAGAGCCATGTATTCGTCTACCCTCGGAATGGCGAGGTGTCATGCGGCGCATGGCAATGGCCGGTCAGGGGATACGGGATCTACAGGCTGCAGGGGCAGAGCCATTGGCTCGGGATCCGCCAGATAGTGATTAGGTGTGGGGCATGTGGTGCCCCCTAGTGTGTATGTAGGGGCAGGTGGTGCCCCCAGATTTGAGTTTTGTGTAACATGCTATGGGTATGTCATATGTATCAGAGTAGATGGACTCTAAACACATGTTTTGCGACACATATTATGGATATGCATCTTTTTTAATGATTATGAATGTTATTGTCTTGTATGAAATGCGTGTGATAAATGCCAGTCTAGAACATGGTTTGCAATACTATCTACATAGTGATTCTGTTCTCAAGGTACATGGTTGAAAGTTATGGTTTCAAATTCACATATCAAGAGTTTCACTCATAAATATCGTCTAAACAGCATAGGATTATGCACAGGATAGACACCATTTAGTTGCATGACAAGAAGTAGGGAATCTAAACGAACATGCAGATGAAGGATGCGATGAGAGAGGGCATCGACTAAGAGACCACACACTGCATCATATTCAGCCTGATTATTGGTGGCAGGACCGATGCATACCCCGTTGGAGTTAATAAGGGCATGCAAGGGGGGTGAAAATGGCCCAACCTGCCGAGGCTAGATTCCGGGAGTAACGACTTGCACCATCAGCGTAACCGATATAGGGTGAGGACAGGAGGTCCTGCGAAATGATGTTACAAGACAACAAATGGAGGGGAGAGGGACAAAGACAGCAGCGTGAGTGTACAGAAGACATCGAGCGGCAACTGCGGGAGGGAGTGCAATGAGTAGGATGGCTATGACTCATATACAACATAGAGGGTGGTATAGGAGGGTTGTAGGAGGTAAGGCGGGGACTCGGGCTGTAGAGGTCAACAAAGATACGGGTGGAGTTATCTTGATCGTCCGTGGAGGAAGAGAGGCTCGCATACGGATCGTCACGGGGAATGACGGAAGAACAGGGAAACAAAGGGTTAAAAGACGGGGAGCCCAGGGTGGTCGCTGAAGGGGGGTCAAGCGAAAAAACGGTGGAGGATTCGCGAGGAAAGTGCTCCGAGGGTCTCACAGAGGAGGACAGGTAAAGAATGGTCGTAGTAGACTCCGTCATCTGAACATCAGGGGGGGGAATGTCGATGGGAGTGGGGGGATCCTCTAGCTGGCCCGAAGCATACTACGCGAGTATGGGAGAGGCAGACTGATTTTGTTCAACCTCGTACTCTCGGACTACTTCTAAAGAGGCGTGGTAATGCGTCAGGTGAGGACAATGGTGGGAGTAATGACCATGGATGCCGCACAAAGCACAGGGTTTGCTAGTGCGAATAGTTTTTGGGTTCCTGGTTACGGAGGAGGACGGAAGAGAAGGGTTGGAGACCGTAGACTCAGGGAACGTGACTTTAACCATGGGTTGAAGGCGGGGCAACTCAGGAAAAGTATGGGTGGCATGACCGACGACATCACACAAGGCACAAGGCTTTGCAAGCGGGGGAGGAGCTGGGTCAGTCGGGGGGGCCTTGTCTTTAGATGCCCCCTTGCGAGCTTTGCCTTTCTTTCCTGGAGCTGTCACCACAGGGGTAGGGTCCTGGGGAGGTGCAGGGGGCAGGGTAGCAACGGAGGAAGCGAGGGGGACCGGTTGAACCGGTGTCAAAGCAAGATAGGGTTTGGGGTGACCAGGAGGGGTAGCAGCTGGAGGGTTAAGGTACCAGACGGGTATACCCAGGGTCAGGTTAGGGAGAGAGAGGGTGGCCATGACGAGGACCGAATAGACTCCAGGAGGGGGAGCCAGGAACGGTATCTGACCAGCGGGATAGTGACCAGGAGGGATGGCTCCGAGATGGTTAAGGCTTGGGGGAACTGATCCAGGGGGATAAAGGGTTTCAGGGATACCGGCTGTAGGAGAAGGGCCAGAAGGAGGAGGTCCAGCTGGCGGAGATGAAGGGCTAGGAGCGGGTTGTAGTGGGCGAGGTTGAGGTTGCTGAATAGCCGAAGCGGGCCATTTAAGAGTAGCCTGAGACGATTGCATCATACAAACATTCGATAAGCTGGGATCAGAGATGTGAGGAGGGGGAAGACCAGGAAAAGTTCCAAGCAGGGAGGAATATTTGTAAACGTCGGGGGAGACACTGGTCAAGGAATCGACGATTTGCTTATTGGCTACAGAAGAGATGGTCGTCTCTGGGGAGGTCTGAGACGGTGGCTCATGGTAAGTCAACTGGTTAATGGTGACTATCTTTCCATTGTGAGGAAAAGACATCTTGCAAAAAACCGCGGATGGGACAGCAGACATGGCATAGGTGTAGCTTCGCCCCAATAGAATGTTGTAGTCTAGAGGGGCGTCGATGACTTCGACGTCAACGCGAACAGTCTTACCGGCAAGGGTGATAGGACAATTACAAAAAATGCCAATGGGCTGGGAGGCATGGCCGTCCCATGCTCGAAGGGTGATCGTGGAAGGGGCCAACTCAGGAGATCCGAGTTTCTTCCAAACCGAAGCGGACATCACACAAGTGGATGCCCCCTCATCAATTATACACTGAGAAACGTTGGTGTTTCGGATTTTGACTGGGATTTGGAAGGCGACGGAAGCAGGAAGAGGAGGATGTTCTGATTGATGGGCGTCGAAAACAATCATTTGGTCATCAGCAGGATCTACAGTGCCCACGGCAGATAGTAGAGCCTTCTTTTGGGAAATGCACGACTGGAGGAGTTCCAGTGTGGAAATGGCAGCAGGAGATTGTGCCAAATCATCTACTATGCTATACGAATGAGCAGCTCGACCAGAAGCAACATTTCGACGTAACGGTCCTTTAGGAGTTTTGGTATGGACCTCAAATTGTGGTTGAGGGATATGTAAGGGACCATTGGATGTTGAAAGAGGCTCTGTAGAACCGGAAGAAGAGGACTCGGGGGCAGACTGAGCGGGAGGCTTGGGGTACTGGCGAGACCGAGTTTGAAGGTGAAGGTCGACGGTTGGGGATGGATCAGAGTTCATCATGAGGATCTGGTAATCGGAGGAACCAGAAAGGGAAGGTGGAGTGGCGACCTGTCCGTCAGGTGGTTGGGTAGCCACGAATCCTTGCTAAGGGAAAGGATCAGTAAACACAGCTGGTTGAGTAGTGGCCACATTAGGGGGAGCATGAGGGGAGGCATGTTGTCCGCGCAATGTGGCTTGAGATTCCCACATCTGCCACATCTGTGGTAAGAGGGGAAAATTGTGGGTGTAATGACCGTAAACACCGCAACACGAACAAGGCTTATTTGTGCTAAGCGGCCTGTCTGGCTTGGGCTGAGTGCCCTGTTGCTGGTTAGCAGTGTTAGGGTCAACACCTTGAGGATTGGGTCCACGAGTACCAAGGGCAGATTGGTTGGGATTGCCTCTCCGCCTTCTTTGAGAAGAAGGGGGATTAGACGCGCCCTGTTGTGAAAATACTTGCCCTGGAGGGGGCTGTAGTTTTTGTTGCGGGGTTGGGGGAGGCAAGGGAGGTGGAAGCGCATATGCTGGAGGGGCTGGCGCACCAGGCTGTGGATAAGGGTAATGGTTAGGTTGGGTAAAAGGATGAGGCATGCCGTATCCTGGATACATGCTACCTAGAGGGGGAAAAGTGCTAGAGGTGCTGGACCCTCCTTGAGGAAGACCATAGCTCATAGGAGGTTGAGCATATGGATGGGAAAGGGCTCCAACGATACCGTCGGCAGAATGAGATGCCCCAGGGGCGTTAGCGCCACCGGGCCTGGGGAGGTCAGGAAGAACGGTATAAACATAACCAGACTGAGCATAGATCAGGTCATATTTCAAGGCTATTTGGAGGGCGGCTTCTTCGGTTTGAGGAAAATGGGAGGCGACATCTTTGCCAATGGGAGATAAGAGAGAACAAAGGAATGAGTCCATATAGATCCGATCTTCGAAGGGGGGAGCTCGACATAAGCTTCGTCTTCGTCGCCATTCTTGGACATGAGCGGAAAGGCGGGTCGAAGAGGTTTGCTTGAAAGAGGTCAAAAGCTCCGTACCAGTATCGTATCGGAGAGGGAGCTGGAAGTAAGATAAAAAGGCTTGGGAAATGGTCTCAAAGGTGGTATGGGAAGAGGTGGCTTGGTCAACATACCATTTAGAAGCTTCACCGGTAAGCGTGCGTTGGAACAACCGCAGATGGATGGAGTCATCGGTAATGGAATTGGAAGAACACCACATGTGGAAAGATCGAACATGGTTGGTTGGATCTTCTCCAGCAAGGCCTTCGAACTTAGGGATGTCGGAGGGGAGCTTGGTTGGCATAGCAGGCCAACCAACATCGTGGCGGATAGGGTCATTGATCAACTGATTGAAATCGGGGAGGCTGAGGCCTGCCATGTAAGGGAGCAAAGGTGCAGCCGAGGTAGTTCCTGTGGTGGTTCCGCTAGTAGTAGTCCCGGCATTAGGGCCGGGATTACCGCTAGCGTTAGGCCCTGGACCAGACATAGTGAAGGTGACAGGGGGAGAACCAGAAGTAAAAGGAGAACCCAATGAATCAGAAGAGGAGTCGGAGTGCGGACTCGAAGGAGGACTGGCTCGACGACGACGGGACGGAGCAGGTCGATCGACCGGAAACTGAGGGTGAAGGCCAAGAAGTCTCCGGGAAGTGCGCCTTGGGGGCGCAATGATGACAACACAAACATGGCACAAGGGGAAGAAGAACGACCACAAGGGCAAGGAGGTGCAGAATCAAGTGATTACAATATCGAAACAAGGGCAGATAGGTGCAGTGTGAATTGATTTTAAAGTCTTTGCCTGGCGGTGTAAACCAGGCTCTTCTTCACTTAGGGTGAGTGTGTGGCGTGCGTTAATTTTAATTTTTAAACCCTTTTCTTTTTGAGAGAAAAATAGTGTGCTGCGTAACTGAAAATAAATCTGTAGAGAACAATATATAATGCTGAAATAACAGAAAATTAACAGCTACTATTGCATCGATTCAACCCAAACAGGTGGGTCTCTCAAAAATAATCTAAAAAAGGGAAAAAATCTAGTCAAAACACACTAAAAGAGGCCAATAGATCTAGGGTCGAAAGGGACAGGGATCTAAAGGGAAAAGCTGCTGAAAAGAGGTGCAGATCACAGCCAAGAGACAGAGGCAAGGTGGCTGGAAAAAAGGAGGAAATCAGCAAAAATCAGAAGGGGCAAGGAGGAGTCCCTAAAAGTAGATCCAAACAAATCTTCAGGAGGTGATTTGAAAGGGAGAAGAGCTGATTAGAGGAGGTCTAAAAAGGAGGTATCAGATCTGGAAAAAGAGGGGCTGAAACTCTGAAAAAACAGACCTGAAACAGATAAAAAATCTTCCACCAAAAGTGGAGGGTACTGAAGCCCTAGCGGGCTATGTTCCCACTTAGATGAGAAAAACAGATCAGAAACAAGTTGAATCGGGCTGAGACAGAGGCTGGAAAACCCTGACAGAAGCTTCAGAAAAACCCAGAAAAATTGCAGAAAAACAACAGAAAAATTGGCAGGTCGCAGGTTCTGACCTATTTTCAGTGCAGGTCGCAGATACTAGGCTGAAAAGTGTGACCTGGAGGTCCAGGTCACAGTTTATGGGCTGAAAAGTGCGACCTGAAGCTCCGGTGTCTCGGCGGCAGATTTTCAGAAAAGTTGCCATCTCAGTTGCGACTGATGTCGGTCACCTACGCAATAGGGCCAGAAACACGCGAAAGTTAGAAATTTTAATGTTTTACGGTTTTATAGGAGAAAAAAAACATAAAAATAGAAAAAAAAAAGCTGAAAAGAAACCCTAGGGTCTGAAGTAGCTGGATATGCAGGAATATGAAAAACGACAGCGGTCGTAATTTAAAACCTGTGTGGAGTCGCCATTTGTTAGTATGAGTATTTTGTCGAAGTGTACGAAAAAAGACCACTTTAGCTATGCATAACTAATAGCCCTAACATCAAATGTGGCTGCCAATATCTTAAGATCTGCAGGTAGTTAATCAAGACAAGAGCTGCAACAAACCAGATCTATGCATAGAAAGACATTAAGCAGTAAAAAAGAAGGGTTTGCTCCATATATCCAATAGACAAGACAAGAACAATTTTTGAAAGAATTTTTTATATTAAGGGCACCTGGGAGGAAAAGAAGAAGATGTTTCCTATTCTCCTCAATGGGAAGGGTTCTTGGAAGTCCTCAGCACTTCAGATCTAGCATTTCTCTCTCCTGTTGGTGTAGAAAACCCATACAAAGAATAGAACTCAAAGGGGAGCTCACACATCAAATAGTGGAAAAATGTGACCAAGTGTATAGATCCAGAGTGATCTAATAGGCAACAAAAGGTGAAGAATGGTAGGAAAAACCCTCCTATTTATAACAAAATATTCGGTCATTCTAGATCTTGGTGCATGATTAAAATAATGTTAACCAAATCTAGATCCACCTTTTATGGAATATTTTATTATATTTGTTGGAGGGAAAAAGTATTTGACTTGGGTCAAATCCCTTTATTTGTTAATAATAAATAATAAATTATTTATTTATCTTTTTAAGGAAGTGGTTGAAGGATAACCAAATAAATAATGATTTATTTAATTATTTGTGGGTGATTTGGTCATATTTAACAAGGAATATTATCTAAATAAGATTTAAATAATTATTCCTAGAAAATAATAAGATAAATAAAGGTTTATCTAATTAATTTCTTTGTTTTGGGTTAAACATGACTAGGAATAATAATTAAATTATGTTTTAATTAATTATTCCATGAGGAAAATCAAACAAATATAGGTTTGTTTAATATTTCCTTTTGGGGTTTCCTGTTTAGACCATAAACAACCTAATAAATGTGTTTTATTAAGTTATTTTACATAGTGAAAGCAATTTTACTTAGGGTAAAATTGGTCTTACATGGTGTACTTGGGTCCATCTAATGATAATAGGTTAGATGACCAAAAAATGGTGTAACAAATATATACCCCAACAATTTTCTCAACAAATCCGTCAGAATTATCAATATCCTCCTCAAATTTCATGTAATACTCCTATGCCATTACAGGCTTGGCCTCCACAGCAATATCAAAACCAACTTTGACAAGGTTGGCGAGGATATAGTTATGGAACCCAACCACCTCAAAAAATATATCCTCAACAACAATACCAATCTTATCCTCAATAACCATATCAAAAACCTTTATCCTCAACAACCATTTCAATATCAACAACTACAACAACATTCTCAACCAATTAAATTTCCACGACAAAATATTACTCCCTTACTAACTCAACTACAACAACTTCAACTGCCTTCTAACCAACCCCCACCTAGACCAACTCAACTACCAACTCATCCAATAGAAAATCCGAGTAACAAAGTGGAAAGACTAGCATATAATGTGGAAGAAGTAACATATTTTCCTACATATTATATTATTCCTATTCAAGACATCCACTTAAGGTCTGGAAAATTATTACACAGAGTTTCTAAACCAATCATAGAAGAACAAAATGAACAAGGAGAACAATCTAAAAAATCTAATCCAGAAAATCAAATTCATAAAGAAAAAAATATTATGACTCAAACACCATCTTATCCAGAAAGGTTAGTAGATAAGAAAACTTCAATTTATCTTCCTGAATTTGATATTTTGGATGAATTAAATAATTCTTATGTCAAAATTAATTTATAGCAATCTATCAAAGACATTCCAATCTATGCAAAAATAATAAAGGAATTATGTATTAAGAAAACTTGTAGAAAGAAAAGAGACCCACCCATAATCCATGTCATTGGAAAATTAGTTAGTCTCATTTCTGCAAAAACAACAATTGAAAAGTATATTGATCATGGGATTCTTATGGTTACCATTTCAATCAATAATTTTTGAGTTCCTAACACATTAATTGATCTGGGAGGTGCTATCAATGTCATGACAATAGAGACTATGAAATATTTAAAATTTCCAAATATTCAACCTACTACTAAAATTTTAGAGCTAGCAGATAGAGCTACTAGAGGGAATATTAGAAGACATAATTGTTTCTTTGGATTCACAGGAATATCCTATAGACTTTATAATCTTGCAACCAAAAAAAAATCTAGGAGGCCATCCTTTAATTCTACGTAGACCATGGTTAGCCATACCAAATGCCTTCATTGGATGCAGATAAGGAAGTATGATCATAGCACGTGGAGATGAAAAGAAACATGTTACACTCTATCCTCCAGCTCAATCTCCTTCTTTATTATCATGGCTTGATGACCAACAACAAGAAGAAACTCAATCTGTTCTAAGTATTAATCAAGTTTTAATTTTAGAGAAGAGGAAGAAAATGAGGATTTAATATACCTTTTCATCTCAAAACCTGATATTTATGAGCAACTAAGAATAACACAAGATGAAGCTGCAAATCATCTTTTGAATCAATGTTTTCAGGAAAATTGTACTATTCAATCATTGAAAAATTCATTTGAAATCATTTTTCCGATTAGCTTAATTACCAATTCACAAAGTAGAAGCATTGAAATCAATCATGGAAAGAGTCTAAATATTGGTAATAATCTACAATCATCACAAGAACAATAGGTAATTTCATTATTACAAAAATATTCAAAAAAAAATCCTAGGATTATACATACATGGAAGGAATTCATCCAAATACATGTATTCACCATATCTATACTGATGATCATAGAAAAATAGTAAGAAAACCACAAAGAATAATGAATCCTATGACGAAATAAATAGTCAAAGATGAACTGCAAAAATTGTTACAGGTGGGATTCATCCATCCTATTTCAGATAGTCAATGTGTTTATCCCTTAGGTGTGGTACCAAAAAAAAGTGGAAAATGGAGAATATGTGTAGACTATAGGGAATTGAATAAAGCCACATTAAAATATCATTTCCCATTACCATTCATTGACCAAGTACTATATTCGATAGCAGAAAATAAATTCTTTTATTTTCTTGATGGATTTAGCAGTTACATTTAGATTAATATAGCATTGGAGGATTAGGATAAAACTACATTTACTTGTCCTTGGGGAACATATGCATATGCGTTTTTCCTTTTGGATTGCGTAATGCACCTGCTACTTTTCAAAGAGCAGTCCTAGCCATCTTTGTTGATTTAATTCATGAATGTGTAGAGGTCTACATGGATGATTTTACTGTCTATGGAGGTACATTTGATGATTTTTTGAACAGCCTTGAAAATTTTATAAAGATATGCATAGAGAAAAACTTATCCCTTAGAAATGAGAAATGTTTTATGATGTTAACTGAAGGGATAGTGTTGGGATACCACATTTCTTCTTCAGCAACAAAGGTAGACCCAACAAAGATACAAGTCACTGTAAACATAACGCCACCAAAAACACAAGAGGAAGTAAGAAGTTTCCTAGGATATGCAGGCTATTACAGAAGATTCATTGAAAAAATTAGTAAAATATCTATACCCCTATTCAAATGACTTGCAAAATACATTGAGTTTCAATGGAAAACAAATTTTCAAAATGCATTCAAAAAACTGAAAGAGAAATTGTCAATAGCACCCATTCTTAGAGGGCCAAACAGGTCATTGCCATTTCACATATATACTGATGCATCTGATACAGCTATAAGAGCATCACTTAGAAAAAAATAAATTAGTTTAATTATGTCATTTACTTCATAAGAAAAAATTTAACTCTTACGAAATTGAACTATACACTAACTGAAAAATAAATGATATTTGTTGTGCATGCAGTCAATAAATTTAGGCATTATATAATAGGCTATCAAGTATTTATTCATACATACCATTCAACCATTAAATACCTAATGAACAAACAAATTACCAATGGAAGAATTACTAGATGGTTGTTATTAAAGCAAGAATTCAATCTCGCTGTTCTATATCAACCAGGTAAAGACAATCAAGTAGCAGATTTCCTGTCAAGACTTGATTCACCTGGTGACCTATTCCTGTTTTAGACAACTTTCTTGGTGAACATTTATTTGATACTATAGCTAAAACCCCATGGTTTGGAGACATAGCTAATTATTTATCAACCAGAATATTACCATCTCATTTCACTAGCAAGCAGAAAATAAAAATAATCAGAGAAAGTGTCAGATATAGTTGGGTCAATGGTGACCTATTTTATACTAGTTTTGATATTTTGATAAGAAAGTGTGTTATAGAAGATGAAATTATTTATATTTTAAAATAATTTCATGAAAATCCATGTGGCAGCCATTTTGCAGACAAGCGAACAACGTACAAGGTGCTCAAACTTGGCTACTACTGGCCAACAATCTTCAAGAACTCAAAAGCCTATGTCAAAAGATGTGATAACTGCCAAATAACTGGAAGAACTGTAATCTCAAATGAAATTCCATTGAAACCACAAGTACTTATAGAGCCATTTGAACAATGGGATCTTGACTTTGTGGGACCTATTAACCCACCTTCAAATGGAAATAAGTACATTCTAGTGTGTACAAAATATGTTACAAAATGGGTAGAATCAAAAGCAGTGGCAAGAGAAAAAGAAGGAAACAATCCTTTTTGAAGAAATATTTGTAAGATTTTGAGTTCCAAGACGGATTGTTATATCTTACGGAGAAGTATAAAATCAAACGCATAAAGTCTACTCCATACCATCCTCAAGAAAATGGACAAATATAATATACTAATAAGGTCCTGGAAATTATCACGACAAAGACAGTGCAAGTGAACATATAGGATTGATCAGAAAAGTTAAGAGATGCATTATGGGCATTCAAATTTACATGGAAGAATACAACATGATTCAACCCATATCAGTTGGTATATGGTAAGGAAGTTCTGTTACCAATTGAATTTCAAATTCATACTTTTAAACATGCAGCAAAATTGGGATTGGACCTTTTAGAAGCACAACAACAGAGAGTTATGCAACTAAATGAACTAGATGAAATCGGACAACAAGCAGTTGAGCATACATCACTAGTGCAACAATGGATAATCAAATGGCATGACAGATTTATCAAAAACAAAATTTTGCATAAAGGAGACCAGGCACTTCTTGTTTAATCCAGGTAAAAATACTTCAAATCAAAGTTTACAACTCATTGGCTTGGGCCATATGAGATAGAATAAATATTTGAAAATGGAGTAGTGAAAATAAAGACAATTAATGAAGCAACAATTTCATTTCTAGTTAATGGACATTGACTCAAAGTCTATAATAAGCCTATCAATAAAGAATAATTTCTGAAAAGAGTCTTAATAGAAAAAAATATGGAAATAATGAAACAACATAGTGATATGCATTCCTTACTTCCAGAATAAATAAATAAATAAATAATTTTAAAAATAATAATAAAGGAGTTTGGTTGTGAAAATCCAGGAAAATTGGCACAATACAAACTCTAATTCTTGTCAAAAAACCAACTTTTTGGCCAATATTAATTATCTATTTTGTTTTACTTTTTCTTCAATTTCATTTTGCAGAAATCATCCTCCATAATTCAAAGACTTGAGGACAAGGCTAAAAATAAGCAAGGGGGAAGATTCGTAATATAAGTATGCAAATAGTTTAATAACAAGCAGTTGTATTGTAGAAGGGACCTGATACATCAATCAAATATCCTTGCAAAAGGGACCTGAAAAAAATAAAATATCATATGATTGCAGAAGGGACCTGAGACATCAATATTCATCAGTAAGGGACCTGAATAAAATCAATATCTGATGCAGAAAGAACCTGAAACATCATAATATTCATCAAGAGAATCTGATAAGCAAGTAGAAGTACCTACAATCCATCAAAATTCATCTTTCAATTCAAAAGAACTATCAGTATTGAGAAACTAGAAATGGTAATCATCAACAGAATGAGAATTAACAATGATCTACTAAGCGTAAGGAAAGTACTGTAAGTGTAAAAAGTGTTCTTAAAACCTTTGATTTTGAAAAAATTTCTACGATTGTTAAACTAATTTAAAAAAAACTTGAATATGAAATACTCATGAATTCATTATCCCACATCCTATTAAATTACCCTACATCCTATTACATTATCACCCTACATTAAAAACATTTTCATTCATCTACCAACTTCATCATAACCCTACATTCACTAATCATAATTCTACATTCATCCTCCTACATGAGCATTTTTTACCAAAATTTTGGCCCAATTTTTTTTCCTCAAAAGGAATTGCCTACAAAAACAAAACAAAGGAATTAGTGTCATTAGTAAATGAATTTGATTTGAAATGACCTATGGATATGGTCATTTCAAAGAAAATTAATATATAAGCATATAAAAAATGACATACAAAGGAATCAAAAGACAAACATACAATAGGAAACATGCAATAAGAAAGAAATGACAAATTCATGATTACAAAGTCATGCAATAGGCATCCAGACAATAAAGTGAAGACCTTAAACAAGTGCAAGATCCATGATATGGCATCAATACTGTACAAAAGATAGAATCTAGATAAACAAACATTATGGTGACAATTCCGAGCCTGAAAACGTGTGGCAGAAAATATAATCATATGAAAAAGCAGGCAGTCAAACCATGACACATAGGAAGCACAAGTGGCAGACACGAGTACAAAGGTCATAGCATGAGTTGGGAGTGTAGAGATAAATGGTCAAAACGTTAAAAAGAAAAAAAACTTTCTCTGTGTATATTATCCTCCATCATCATAGCAAAGCAAAGCTCAGAATTGAAAGAAACACTTTGCATTCACTAACATAGATGAACTCTCGTTGAAAGAGAAATATGCAGGAAAAACATGGAGATTAAAGAGAGGGTTGCGTAGGTCAGAAAATCCCTGAGATGTGGAGAAATAGCGTAGAATTTGGCGAATAAATTGAAGGGTTTGCGTGGAGAAATAAGGAGAGACACATTTTTTTAAATGAAGAGATTGAGACCGAGATTTTCTCTGCGCCAAGATGACTATTTTCTCCAATGAATTCCAAGCATTTCACAAGTAGCAGGTAAGAGTCAATCGCAAAATTTCATCAATATTTAAACGATTTTGAGGATAGTTAACTCAGGATTTTGTTCAAGATGTGTCATTGTATGATAAAACATGACTCCAGTTGAAGATTTGTAATGTTCTGTCACCATAAACATACGTTTCCACTTGTAGAATCCATGAATCTTCGAGATGATGAGGGAGGAGTTTTAATTGAAGTTTTATTGTTTAACACAGGAAAAAAAACCATTTACAAGAAACCTCTACAATTTTTCTACAAGTTGGTCAAATTTCAAGTATCCTAAACCATTTCTTCATACATATTTGTCAAAAAAATTGCACATGAAAACACAGAGAGCCTCATTATATACACAATACACAATTTTGAAACAGAGAGGGGATTCCATGAGAAAAGTTTTCAAACATAGGTTGAGGCACGATTTTGCAAAACAGTGAAACATTTTCGAGATATTTGTATGGTTTTTGACATAGAAAAAGAGTTTTTTTTATCAGTTTTACAAATAGAGGATTCAATTTGGGTATTATTTGCAGCAGAATAGAGCGAAACTCAATAATTTACAAGTAGAGGAATAGTCTCATTCTTTTTCAAGAGCTTCAAATATTCCGTAAGTCCATCTACCATGGTATTTATCCTAAAAGTTTCATGAATAAAAAGGACAAGTATCTCTCTCTCTCTCTCTCTCTCTCTCTCTATATATATATATATATATATATATATATATATATATATTTGTTTATTGATGATGAGGATTTTGACTATACAAGGATATATCAATTTCTATACAGAGCAGAGACAAATGGGAACCAAAATTGAGCCCAAAGGATTCAAACTAGAAAACTGGGGAAATGAAACAATATAAATATTTTACCAAGAATTGTTGTTGGAATTTATTCAAAATTTTAATGGAAATAATGACAGAATCACACAAGAATTTATAAATCATTATGAACATGGGAAAACAAGAGTGGGTGAGATCTCCATACCATTAAACCCATAATTTCTCTCTCAAGCACTAGATCTTCCCTTGATAGGAGAGGAATATCACAAAGGTCTACATTTTAAGGAGAAAGGATGGACATTCTTCCTAGAAATACAAAGGAAGGGATCATTTGATAGGGAAAAAGGAATTCCAAGAGATTGGTTAAGAGAGGCTTGGTTAGAATTAATGTTGATTATCCAAAAATATTTCACCTGTGACAATTGGTATAGTGTGTTCTATCTTTATCAAATAATTTTTCTTCAACACATGAGGGGAGAATCAAAAATCAATCTACCTTATTTCTTCTCAAGAAGCTTGATTAAAATGATAGGAAATGTAAAAAAAACCTGAATAAAAGGAAGAAAACATTTATCATCAAGGATTTATCAAAATACTTGTCGAATATCAAATAAGAAATAAGGGAATGCTATGGAAATAATTTTTGGTTCAGAATCATCTTGAAGACAAAACAACAGAAGAAAATTTTGAACAATTGCATGTGACAAGAAGAATTATGAATTCCCCTTAGTACCCTAGGACTAGATCAAAGAATAACCATGATAGTATTATGGCTGAAAAATAAAGATCCTTTATATCCATTCCTAGGAAGCCTAGGAGGAAAACACATGATGAGCCAAGTAACAAGGAAAAATACCCAGAAATAAAAATTGTTGAACCTCCAACATCAAATAAAAAATTGATGAAATAATACAAAGAATGCAGAGGGAAGTCCAAGAAGAAACTATGGAGAGGGACTCCTACTTTGAGAATGCTTGGCTAGGTGTCATTTGGAGCCAAATCTATATATCTCTTCCTTCCATTTCTACCCACTTTCTTTATCCATTTGTATCATTTACACTCAAAGTCATGTTATAAAGTGCACAGGTAAATCCCTCTATATGTCTTCTTGGAGTATTTAGTTGATGATGTAAAGTCACGAGGATTGTTACCTTATGCGATTTACTAATTTCACTATTTCCGCAGATTTGGTGATCGAATGACCATATCCACAATTCCTGGCACAACTCTGAGTTGGCAGCGCTATTTCGGCAAGAACTATAATATCACAATGACTCCAGATCCCTTCGTTGCCTTCTTTAGCATATAGATTGTCTATTATAATGTTGTATATCTGTAGGCATTAATTGTTGCGATTTTAGGAACAATCATTGTAAACAGTTGTATAAGAATGGCATTGGAGCCGTGAGTCGGGGGTTGGTAATGTAAGGAACTGAGTTGTGTAACAGAAAATTATTTTATCAAGTTAATGCAAGATTAAATTCATGTTACTTCTATGAGTTGTGAGCATATCACAACCCTGATCAGAGAGTTGTGCCCACTCTCCAATCAGGTGTTGCGTATCTCCTATGTATTGTTATTTATATTTCCTATTTTGTATAATTTGCAATTGCTGTGAAATTAGACATAATTTATGATATTATTATTTCTCTGATTGCATTAGAAGCTTTGTGATTTATTACTGCTATTTCTTTATTTGTTGTTACAGTGATTGTTGTTTTGTTTAATTATCAAATCCACGGTTGATATTGAAACTGTGCTATTGTATCTGCATATACTGTGTGCGTTAACATTGCAATAATAAATGCACCTGGATTGATGAATTTATGTGGGAAAGGGTTTGAATATTCATTCACACTTTGACATCAACATTTTGGCACCGTTGTCGGGGAGGCTAACAAAGGTGCAAGAACACAATTCATATCAATCTAAGGATCAATATATCATCCTAGGGAGGGAAATGCTACCTTGCTCTAGGTCCTAAGCATAGTTGTTATGTTTTTTATTTATTTACTAGGAACCAATCTCTTTTCCTAGGGAGGGAAATGCTACCTTACTCTAGGTCTTGAGAGTTAGTTGTTTTCTTTTCTTTGTTTTTCTTTCTGTTGATTTATTAGGGCCCAACCTCTCATTCTGGGGAGGGAAATTATACCCTACTCTAGGTCTTGAGCTTAAGAGTTCATTGATTTCTCTTTCTTTCTTTTCTTTTTGTTAAAAACCCAATCTCTCGTCTTGGGGAGGGAATTGTTCTTGCCTTGCTCCAGGTCCCGAGCGTAGCATTTTTTTAGATATTTTTCTCCTCATCAATTATATGAACAAAGATTCAAATAGAAGGGGTAGAGGAGGACCCCCAAAGAAAGGAAGAAAGGATTTGGGAAGGATCACCTATATCCAGGAACTTATCACAAAGGCTGATTCAGAAGCATCTTCACGGGCCGCTGTCAGGGTAAGGACTCGGATGAAATCTGAGGGGAAATCAGTTGTTCAGCCAGTGCCATCCACGGTACCTAAAAGGACCCTTTCAATGGTAGAAGAAGATGTGAACCATGTATCAATAGAAGAAACATCCCTGTTGTTAGTGGGGAAGAACTTCTGAGGGAATTTGCATCACCGTGAGACCAAGGAAGTGTTGTGAAACCTCTCGTGATTGAATCACCTCAGTTATCAGTTGTAGAACCAATTGAAATCATGGGTGAGTATTGGAGGATATTTATGGCACCTGCAACTTCCTCTATTGACTTCCCAATTGGGTATATTAGAGGAGATGCACCAATGAAGTCTATCTCTTTAACAACTCTACCTAATTTTCATGGGCTTTCCTCCGAAGACCCTGACATATTCCTCTTTGAATTTGATATTTTCTGTCGAGGGTATGAATATATTTATGATGCTCAGAGATTGAATATATTCCCTTCCACGTTGAATGGAACATCCCTGCAATAGTTCATGGGTTTGGGGGGTAAAACTATCTCCTCATGGGATGAAATGAAAAAAAAAAATCAGGAGAAGTACCAGGATTAATGTAAATCCTGTGACATAAAGGAAAATTTTTTTAAGTTTGTACACACTAGAAAATTTGGCGGAAATTCTGACGGCCAATTCGTCGCTATTCCGACACATAGTCGTTGCAAGAGCGACAGTTTGAGGGCAGACAAAACGTAGTTTGTCATGTCATCGTAATTCTGACGCACCTAAAAAGTGTTGCACTATCGACACTTCTTCCGTCGCTTCCAAACAAGCGTCACTCTTCCAACGTCTCACAAACCATCGCGCTTCCGACGTTTGTAAACGGTCACACTTCCGACAAAATGTGGTCCGACGTTTTGAACGTCGCTCGTCCGACGTTTGTAAACGGTCGCAATTTCGACGTAATGTGGTCTAAAATATTGGACGTCGCTCTTCCGATGTTTGTCAGAGGTCTCAATTCCGACGAAATGTGGTCCGACGTTTTGAACATCGCTCTTTCGATGTTTGTAAGATGTCGCAATTCTGACGAAATGTGGTCCGACGTTTTTATACTGTCGTTCTTCCGACGTTTCTGAGTTGTCGTAATTTCGACGTATACAAGGCGTCGGTATACCGATGGCGGGTTAAATTTAAAAAAAAAAATGAAACTTTAAAAGACCAGAAACGCTGTTTTGAATATATTATATGAAGTAAAACAGTCCATGAAGTCATTACATTTTCACATCTGAAGATTGGAACCCAAATATCCATCCAGAAAAGTGGAAGTCCCACCCCAGACAGTGATAGAAAAATACCCCATGTCACATACGGGGACTTGATATAAAACCCAGTAACGGTCCACATGGAGATTATCGACAAATCTGAGAAAGCATCCAAATATGCCCGAGGCATCTATAAGAAAGTGAAATAGCAGTATGTAGAATAGTAAAACAACAGATAGAGTACCGACGTCCACTGTTCCAAATACAAATTAAAGTACCCAAAATCCTTGAACAGAGAAAAACGCTAATCATGTGAGGAGTGTGATATGTCCAAAATATAAAAAGACCATCAGACCATATCAATAAACCAGCAACATAGACCAGCATCGCTAGTTTTGAAGGCAGAGTGATAAACATTAATCATTTTTTTCACAAGAGAAAAAACGTTGTTTTGAATATATTATATGAAGTAAAACAGTCCATGAAGTCATTACATTTTCACATTTGAAGATTGGAACCCAAATATCCATCCAGAAAAGTGGAAGTCCCACCCCAGACAGTGATAGAAAAATACCCCATGTCACATACAGGGACTTGATATAAAACCGAGTAACGGTCCACATGGAGATTATCGACAATCTGAGAAAGCATCCAAATATGCCCAAGGCATCTATAAGAAAGTGAAATAGCAGTATGTAGAATAGTAAAGCAACAGATAGAGTACCAACGTCCATTGTTCCAAATACAAATTAAAGTGCCCAAAATCCTTGAACAGAGAAAAACGCTAATCATGTGAGGAGTGTGATATGTCCAAAATATAAAAAGACCATCAGACCATATCAATAAACCAGCAACATAGACCAACATCTCTAGTTTTGAAGGCAGAGTGATAAACATTAATCATTTTTTTTTCACAAGAGAAAAAACGTTGTTTTGAATATATTATATGAAGTAAAAGAGTCCATGAAGTTATTACATTTTCACATCTGAAGATTGGAACCCAAATATCCATCCAGAAAAGTGGAAGTCCCACCCCAGACAGTGATAGAAAAATACCCCATGTCACATACAAGGACTTGATATAAAACCCAATAACGGTCCACATGGAGATTATCGACAAATCTGAGAAAGCATCCAAATATGCCCGAGGCATCTATAAGAAAGTGAAATAGCAGTATGTAGAATAGTAAAACAACAGATAGAGTACTAACGTCCATTGTTCCAAATACAAATTAAAGTACCCAAAATCCTTGAAGAGAGAAAAACGCTAATCATGTGAGTGTGATATGTCCAAAATATAAAAAGACCATCAGACCATATCAATAAACCAACATCGCTAGTTTTGAAGGCAGAGTGATAAACATTAATCATTTTTTTTTCACAAGAGAAAAAACGTTGTTTTGAATATATTATATGAAGTAAACAGTCCATGAAGTCATTACATTTTCACATCTGAAGATTGGAACCCAAATATCCATCCAGAAAAGTGGAAGTCCCACCCCAGACAGTGATAGAAAAATACCCCATGTCACATACAGGGACTTGATATAAAACCCAGTAACGGTCCACATGGAGATTATCGACAAATCTGAGAAAGCATCCAAGTATGCCCGAGGCATCTATAAGAAAGTGAAATAGCAGTATGTAGAATAGTAAAGCAACAGATAGAGTACCGACGTCCATTGTTCCAAATACAAATTAAAGTACCCAAAATCCGTGAACAGAGAAAAACGCTAATCATGTGAGGAGTGTGATATGTCCAAAATATAAAAATACCATCAGACCATATCAATAAACCAGCAACATAGACCAGCATCGCTAGTTTTGAAGGCAGAGTGATAAATATTAATCATTTTTTTTCACAAGAGAAAAAACGTTGTTTTGAATATATTATATGAAGTAAAACAGTCCATGAAGTCATTACATTTTCACATCTGAAGATTGGAGCCCAAATATCCATCCAGAAAAGTGGAAGTCCCACCCCAGACAATGATAGAAAAATACCCCATGTCACATACAGGGACATGATATAAAACCCATTAACGGTCCACATGGAGATTATCGACAATCTGAGAAAGCATCCAAATATGCCCGAGGCATCTATAAGAAAGTGAAATAGCAGTATGTAGAACAGTAAAGCAACAGATAGAGTACCGACGTCCATTGTTCCAAATACAAATTAAAGTACCAAAAATCCTTGAACAGATCAAGAAAAACGCTAATCATGTGAGAATTCTAAGTAAAGTTAATCTATTAACATTGCGAATAAAATTACACCAAAGTCAAAAACATTGCCTGGCCATACTCATGGCAAATTTGTCATCAAAAAATCAAAAAATTAAGAAGACTGCCCTCATACGGGGAAACCAGTCTTGAACGTTTAATTTACAGAATTCAAAAATATTACAAAGGTCTAGCACAGTAAAATAAAGTAAAAGCAGCCCAATTAAGTGGGCCTACTAAGCAAGAAAAACAAATTAACCAAACTACTCCTCCGGTGGTTCCTCCACGATTCGGCACCATCCTTCGGAAGGTCCAGGATCGCTAGGTGCTACCTCCACATTCATGCCACGGCTCCCCTCCTGAAGGCCCGAATGCTGGCCGGCTTTTTCCGAGCTCAGACCCGCCGGAAGGGTGCATTCTTCCTCCGTTTGGACCTCCTCACGGAAAACCACAGTGACTAATGTTGTGATTCATGGGCGGTTGAGAGAGAAATTAAAGTAAAATTGTGCAGTGCATGTCGTGGGAGAAGGTGAACTAGCGGTGGGGAAACGAGGAGCAGGGGAATCCATACGGTGGCCAAATCCTACAACCAAACCACTTCCTCTGTGCCTGGATATGAGCTACGTAATCCTTGGGTAGGCGGAGTCGGCCCTCTGTTGAGGTTGGAGGAGCGCCGGGAGTTGAAACCTCTCAATTGCTCCTGGCCAGTAAATCCTATAGCCTTGCGCGAGGCATGGGTCGTGGTCTCAGCCTTGAGTGGGCACAAGAGGAGACGGAGAAGCAAAATTCCAATTAACAGAGGAAGACAGATAGAGACAGAACCGAGAGAAATGCAGATATGCTGCAAGGTCTAGGCAGCAGTTCAGCTGGCCACTTCTCCTTATCGTCACAGTTAGCAGGCAGTGTAATCCAGCAACCGGCTCGTCTGAAAAACCATAGCTAAATGCCATTTTGTCGACCCGACTGCAATGCAATCAAAGGACGCCCGTCATAATTAATCTCTTATCATTAATAATGAGAGCCGAAGGCCGGATCATATTGGAGCGTGCGGAATCGCTAAGAGGAGTGGAGGTCGGATCTTGAACAGTGTTAAAAATTAATTAATGCGGATTTGATGTGAAAACTTAATTGAACAGCGTTAAATGTTAATGTGATTGATATGAAATCGCCATATACATGTCCCATCACCTTAAACGCCATCGAATGCACCCGCAGCTGGGAGCAGGGCAATTTTTTATTAAGGACACGTGGCAGAAATTGATTGGAGCGGATCTTTGTTTGGGCCGCTCGCGCAGTGGAAATCCAGACCCGAAAAATATTAGGGCAAATTTGATAAGAAATTCGCGTCACAACTCTCCCTCCGTATGCCAGCCCAACTTCGGACCCAAAAAATATTAGGGCGGAATTCATTTGGTTTTCGCGTCACAAAATTGGCCGACGTCAGCAGGCTATTTTGGAACATGAATTTGGTTTGAATTATGGTTTATCGCCGTTTGAAGTCCGGCGGGCTCGACTTAAGAACAATTTTGTTTGATCCAATCTTATAAAATTTGTGTTGGTTTTCTTTGATAATACACATATTTATAATAAATCATGGGAATACCACACTAAACATGTGGAAAAGTTATATAAATTATTGAGAACAATCATTTTTATGTAAAAATATCCAAATGTGCTTTTGGGAAATAAGAATTCGAGTATTTGGTTTATATTGTTTTAAAGGAAGGAGTGAAGTTGGAGCCTCAAAAGATGCAAGCTATTACAAAATGACCTATTCCTAAGAAAATCAAGGTTCTTAGAAGAATTTTTAGACTTACATGATATTATTGATCATTTGTTAAGAATTATGCATGCATTTAAAGTCCACTCACATATCTCTTGAAGAAAATATCATTTATATGGAATGATGAGGCTACTTTGGCATTCTCTCTTTCAATGGATGCCATGTCTTCTACACCAACATCGGTTGCACCTACTTTTGGTAAAACATTCATAGTAGAGTGTGAGGCACTAGGACAAGGAATTTACGTAAAATTAACACAACAAGGGATATCATTGGCTTTTAAAAGCAAGGAATTCAAAGAAAATATTTGGTGAAATTCAAGGAATTTACTTTTGTTAATAGGTTTATGTCACACGATGATGCAGGGGCATTAGGCACTAGCCAGCAATGTAGGAGGTTTTTTCCACATGTTGTGGCTAGGAGGGTTCGAAAACATTTGAGTTGTAACAGCTAGGTGTCAATACCTCAGCTGACTGTATTACTTAGACTAGTTAGAGTTGTAGGAGTCGAACAGTTTTAGTTAGTTGAATTATTATAATTAGACCTTTTGATTTCTAGAACGGTCCTCTCAGAGGAACCGAAGAGCCATATGTTATGTATATAATTTGTAATTCCTCGGATGAATAAAAGTAGAGAGGGAAGAGGAGAGTAGAGAGGGGATTTCTGCAATAAACCTCTGTGTGTGAACAATTGTTTCCAGTTAAATGATTTCCAAGCTTAGTTGCCATTGAATTATCTCGAACTACTAATTGTGAAGAATTGTTTAACTATGAGGCGATTGGGTACTGATAATTCCATTCTTCTGTCTTTGAATTCCCGTAAATTGTTGGATAGCCCTGTGAACTCACCCCACCTGAAGGCGAGGTCTGTGTAGAGAACCGGGGTCGTGAAAATTGTTCAAATATAAAAATCCCGCTTAATAAAGAGACAAAATTGTTGTGCTTTCGGAACCTGACCCGAGGATTGGAGATGAGTTAACAAACAAAAGGATAGAGGAACCAGACTTGCACCCGTGGTCAAGCCCTCTACCAAAACCACTAGCGGAATCACAAAAGCAGGTTGCCCATATCGCACCGCTTTTGCGGAGTAGGCGGTATTTTCTATTCGCGAGCGATTCCATAGGGAATGCGACACGTGGTGAAGTGACCCCCGGAAAACCACCGTTTAACCCGCGCCATCGCACGTTAAAGCCCGACGTTGGAAGCCGAGTGAAATTTCCAAGAGTCGTTGATTTGGAGAAGGGCCATCGGACGGTGGTCGCGCGTTGAACTTGCCCGGAGGTTAACTAAGGTGTGTGGAGGATAGCCAGGTACGATACGAGTGTTTGATTGGTTATTGATATATATAGGTGGGGCCAGAGTATAATGAAATTGTTGAATTAAACGATTGGCGGATAATTAGCATAAGTCTGGAGCGTGATTTTTGTAAGGCTGGGTCGTGAAATATAGAGCCGAAAGTTCATTACAAGTTATTTATTTAAAAAGAAACATGGAGTATAAATACAAAGTGTTGAAAGTTAAACATTGGTTATAAGGCTTGGAGATACTATAAAGTCGGGAATATAAATTAAAGTCCAACCATTGTGGATAGTATTTATTTATCAAATTCTACGAATTTGATAAATAAACCCGAAGAAAGAAGAAGTCAATTAAGACTCAGGCTGGAGGAAAAGAACGGGGTACACAAAGGGAAAATGCTAACAGAGCGATTGTAGACACACCAGCTCTCCTTGGGGGTCCAATTTCAGTTTTGTTGCGTCACACGATGATCTCTCTTCTCTAGCATTTACTTGTATTGAAGATCACTATTCTAGGAATAAAGAGTTATTTTCTCCAAAAATAACCCTAGCCAAACATTGACAATGCATCAAGGATATCTTTCTATGCTTCATAAGCACATTTTTTCTACTTCTAAATCATGTCTTGGAAGTGGTTGTTGTGCTGGAAATTATTCACCAGTTGGTTTCATACCAAAGTCTTTTTCACATTTTCAGCATTCAATACATGAAAAAGATAATGGTTTAAAACAACATAAATATTTGAAATTTTGCAAGAATTGTCTGGCACACTTTGAATATGAATTTTGAAGTCAAGTGCATGATGCCATATAGGATCAAGTGTCATTTTGAATACCAAATGTTTCACAAGAAACTTCTCAACATGCTACCCTGCAGTAAGGATTAAATGACAATATTGCATCAACTATTTCCATAATAAAAGTGCACCTCGGCCATAAGACTAAACAACTACAAATGTTGTAGATCTAAAAATACCACACAATCAAATGTATTCCACAAGGCCAATACTGTATGAAAAATGAAAAGGAGTTTGCAACCAAAAATACCTTAGGCAACTAATTCAATTAGATACACCAAACCATCAGCAAAAAGGAAAACCGGCCTACTCAAAAGGCAAGCGTTTACCTCCTTTGACAAAATTTTGAGTTCCGAAACAAGGGCCTTTATTGTCTTGTCAATGCCCCTAGTAATTTGAATGGGGTTTGCACCTGCTGCAGCAACCTAAACAAAAAGGTTTCATTTCAAATTATTTTCCACAAATTTAAGATACAACCATTGTTATTTTTGTATTTCCTAACAAGCTCATAAATTTTGACAAAAGAACCAATTTTTTTAATACCTGATAGCAATTTTTTCACTCAAAAACTATCTTAGACTCAATAAGCCCAACCCAAAACTAAAAAACCAAACACCATAAGACCCTACGAAAATGAATAGATGATCTTAATCCAGTACCATCGACAAAAAGTTACCTTTACACCCTCACTTATTAAACCCTGTGCTGTTGAATTTTAACTTCTCCATTTACTACTGTAGTAAACTATTGTTTTTTGGAGGTTTGTACATGCCATCGAAATTTAATTCGACATTTAAAAAATTCCTGCCAGAGTTTTTTGTAGGCAGCGCGGTGACTATATTTTCTGTCAAAGGTTGTGTTTAACTTTAACAACCAGCAGTGCTTTGAATTCATAACCATAAATTTGACAAACGAGAAATTTACTAAACCGAGTTTTGCCAAATTCAGGAGGACACGTGGAGCATTAATATTGGATCGCGTGAAGTGAAGGAATACGAAAACACAGAAAACACAAAACCGGACCCGGAGTGCACATAGGGCACATTGGATTGAGAATTGAGTTAAAAAATTAGGCGTGTCCATTTGGAACGCGAATTTGGTTTGAAATTCAATCTATTCAGACTTTTGAAGTCCGACGGAAAGGGTTCTTTAATGTTTGATAGTTTAATATATACATATGTTTTAAACATATGTTATATATATATCATATGCGAAATGAAAGGTGGGCCATAGAATTTAGTTTTAATTTTATTTTTTTTAAAAGAGGGTTTATTATAATATGTTTTATATGTTACGGCATATAAAAATAAAAAGGACGAAAAAGCTTGGTAGTTTTTTTTATAGATAGTACGTAAATTTTTTATTACACAGCAGTGTGTAAAAAGTGAAAGACTGAGTGTAACTTTTTAAGTGTGTATGCACAGCAGTGCGAAAGGGAAAAACACAGCAGAGTGTTTTAGAGACAGAGTATTTTTGTTTTGAATAGACGGTGAGTTGGTTTTATGCACTGCGTTTTGTAGCAGTCATAATTTTGTAATCCCTCTCAGTGAGGAAGTAGTGTAATAGTTTTTTTTTGAGTTATTGAAGGGAATAGAAGTTTTTTTTCAAAGTATTGAAACTCTGTCTCCTGTCAAAGAAATTTTTATTTTCTCTGTGTTAGAGGAAAGGAGATTTATTCTCCATTCATTGTTCCTAGAATTTTTCAATATTCCAACATGTGCAAGAACAACATGTTGTGGTTCCATCGACTAAATCATTTATCTTTGCCACAGCTTGCCTTGTTCTGGCAGCCCCAATATTTTTCATTAGGGTCTCTAATTCAACCAATAAAAAGGCCAAAACCGTAGCATTGAGATACATTTCATTACAACATCAATAACAATAAAATTTGACTACGACCATAACCCTTTCCTTTTATTGCTGAAAATGTGCATTACTCTAATGTGGCTAGTCCATAGGCCATGTGAACCCTTCAGGTAACAAATATGTTTCCTTTCACCTTTGAGTTTTCAAATTATGCCCTGCAAATCTAAGACAGAGAATTAATACAATGTTAAAGAAAAACCAGAGCACACATCTGCAAATTACCTCCTTAGCTCTTTTGTCTCACCATCATTAACTATTTTAAGGAGAACCATGCTTGCTCTCCAAGACAACATTTTGCACCCTTACTTCAAGGGTGACTCAATAAAGATCGGCCAGAGTTTGTTCACACCACCTCAAGACAAATTGACAATGCTTTTCGGTAAGTGTGCAATTGAATGCAGGAACATATGCCAAAACAACCCTCCATGAAAAATTAAAATAACACATTAAAATCGAATATAAGTGGACAAGGAAAGATCCACCGCCGGTGAATTTTTCCGTGCGGGTGAAGCCTTCCTTTAAACATAATTTTTCTACGACTGCCAATTTTTTTGTCAGGCCATCCTTGTTGAAGTACAACTCCTTTTCCATAGCTCTTGTATTAACTACTGGCATTCTCGCGCGTAATCTCGGGAGTCCCTCTTACCTTGAAGCGATTAAAGGAAATGGGTGAAAAAACTGAAAGAGAAGACAATTGTCTACCATAATTATCGAACATTGCACCGACTTCTTGCCAGCTGACTGTGGGTAGATGTGGCAATTGTTGTCATCTTGCCAAGCGAGCCATCTTCTCTTATCATGAATATAGAATTACAAGATCTTCATATTAAGTATAAACCTTAAAAAAACATGACTCCCATTGCTAAAAACCACTTTTAAGTTGTAACGGGCAAACTAAACAACTATCTTAACTTTTGGCAACAAGGAGCATTAAGAGAAATAACCAAAGTACAACCAAAATCCTCATTTTAATGAGACCAGACTATATATTTTTATTTAAGATAATAGAAAGAAATCACGACTATATTAAGGCCACCACAAAACAATCTTGCGAAGTGTCTCTCGCGGCCTTGAGGGTTGCCATGTTAGAGGTTGCATATTTTTAATTTAAATTCTTGACCTCTCGTGCCCATCTATGAATGCATCAATGGGATATCTACATCAAATGTCCTTTATATCTCCCAAAAACAAATTCCCACCACTACAAGAGCACCGATGATGGATCACCCCACACCATCCCACCCACCGAACGGTGAAAAAGGAAACCCGAGAAAACCATGAAATATCTCAAGATGACTATATGGGTGGTTCTTATGAATCAACCAACCATTCGAACATACTCATAAAATCCAAACCATGAGTATTATGTGACAATATTCAATAGGTACTTAGATGGATTGAAGCTATGTTAGAGAAACCTAAACTCTCATGAAAATAGGTAGGTGAAATGTGGCACCACTCGAGAGTTGACATGTGCCAATTGGTACAAGTGGTAGACAATTGGCATGCTCAAACTGTCGGGTGATGCGGGGAATGACATGAGGGAAAATATGGAAAAGCCCCAAATGGAGAACTAAAGCTCATGTGACTGAGATTGACAACTTCCATGATGTAACCTATGAAATCATAAATGGAAAATCATAGTAACAATAAAGTAACCTATGTAACAATAAATTCGAATTCATCTTGGGAGTGGTAATGGGAGAAATCATAGTGAACAACGGAAACATGCGAGGAGTTGCTTACAATGAATAGATGAAAAAACATCTGAAAAAACCTAGATAATAATCATGAACAAGCTTAATATTGAATTATGGTGTAAAGGAACTTACAAAATGTGACATTACGAACCTGGTCAAACGCACAAACAAAAATATCACGAAATGACCTACTGTTTGACAAGTTGTATTGCTCGTGCAAGAGGATTTGTGCTGCTTTGCGAGTCAGTAAAATCCATCATTATCTATCACAATAAATACAAGTAATTGATGTAGTATTTTTTACTCTAAGATGCATTCTTATGATAATGTTAGAACATATGTTGAAAATGTCAAAACATACGATAGCTCTCTTACGTTTCGGGAACAATTTATTGAGTCAGCATGAACTTGGAACAAGCCTCCCACACGATCTGAAAGAGTAGCGACTAAGTCACTTAGGTGACTTTTTTGTTGCTAATTTGGATCGAGAAGGTTGCTCGGGTCATCATCAATAAATTATTCTCTACTAAACGAGGGCCAACCACGTGAAGGTGGAAGCTCTTATGGCCCCTCCCCACTCACATACATCTGATTTGTACCCAATCTATATTTCATTTTTTACTTTCATGAGCATAAAAAAATATTCAATAACTAATAAAAAAACAATTCAACAAATAGTACGCAAGGAAACATTGCAATTAATGCTTGACATAAAAATAGTGATAAATGAGTTTTTTATATAAGCACTTAAAACGTTCCAAGTATGGTAACGTTTGTATTATAATAATATAATAATATTTTTATTGTCAATTTTTCTTTTTCTTCTTCCTATTTTTAGCTCCTAATTACATCATCGATATCATCGTGCTCTGCTCTGTTTCGTGCCTTTCGACATGCTGCGGCCTAGTTGCGTATTCACGATGTACGGGCTCATCCGGTGCGGGGCATCGCCTACAAAAAAGCAGATAATATTAAATTTTAATTGTCGGTTTTTTAAATATCATTGAACTAGTTCGGGTAATATTAATAAAAAAAATTTCAATGAGATTATTTGCTGGTGCTTGAGTTATATGCGTGACCTAGTTGCATATTCACGATATACGGTCTCATCCGATGACGGGGGCATCGCCTACAATGAGATAATAGTAAATGTTAATTTTCATTTTTTAAATATCATTGTGACTAGTTTGGTAATATTAATAAAAAAATTTGCAATGAGATTATTTACAAGGTACTGCAGGTTATACCATGTGACCTAGTTGGTGTCACGATGTCTGGTCTCATCCAGGTGTGGGGCATCGCCTACAAAAAACGAGATAATATTAAATTTTTAATTGTCGGTTTTAAATATCATTGAACTGGATTACATTAATATTAATAAAAAATTACAGTGAGATTACTTACCTGGTACACCCGAGTTATCGCTTGGGCAGCCTAGTTGCGTTGTACGATATACAGTCTCATCCGGTGACGAAGACATCGCCTACAAAAATAGATAATATTAAATTTTTAATTGTCGGTTTTAAATATCATTGAACTAGTTCGGTAATATTAATAAAAAAAATTGCAATGAGATTATTTACCTAGTGCACCGGTTGTCGTAGTTGGGCTGTTGCCTGTCTTCCTCTCTAGTGGTAAGATCATAAGGAAACATTCTCGCTCATTTACGTTATAAGGACAAACATCGAAAGTGTAATTGAAAAAAAATTATAAGTGGAAATTAATTACCGTCCGACCCTCACGATAAACGACATTGTCGGCCTGGTCCCCCACTACAATGATCGGGTTGCCATGAGGATCATCTACATATGGCTCTAAAGCGGGTATTTGCCTGCGTCGGTAGTCTTTGCTCCCACTGATTTAAACAAAGAAGTTGTTAGACATTAAATTTATGAATGAAAACAAAAATATTGAAAGGTTAATGTTTTACCTTATCGGGCATTACGGATCTTGGACCCATGCCCCAAGCTTTTGTGACGTTCAACTACGACGATAGCCAAAACGAGCGATATTTTTGCTCTCTCCTTAGTTCACATTCCGAAGTCATCACCCTACATTACATATGATTGTGTATTTTTAATCATATTTGATAGGATTACAAAAGCGTTGGAAGGCAATACAATTAATTATAATATGTTTAGCTACTTAATTACAATTCTTGAAGCTAATTTCAAGTAGTCGCCCTGGCCTAGCTTGCTGATAGCCTTTTCTCAATCTAGATTTGGTTGCCTTTGAGGTGTCAGGCAGCCTAGCATCAAATATTGAAGTGGATATGGCGTAGCACACTTTATTTTTTAGACATAAAGAAAATTAAGCTATTGAATTAAAGGCATCGTTTGTGCGGGTCCCGATTGGCATTTTCCTTCTTTCTTTGCCCTTTTCTCTTTTCCGTCATGGATGAGTGCTCTCCACTCACTCTCTAAAACTGCGAGAGGACACTCATATCTAGGGTTAAATTGAAATTCATCCTATGAGTGTCCATGGTATATTTCAAATATTTGCACGCTACAGGAGCCACCGTACTGTCCAGTATCTTAGACCCCAAAGGAAACTTCTAGATAATCTAGAAGTTCTTTTTTTTTAGGTTGGAGATGCAGGAATTCCACCTGTACTCGTATGGTTGGGCAAAAATTCTGCGCCTGGCTCTCCGAATCTACCAGCAGAACTCATTGTTTCCTACACGAGAATAAAACAGGATATTATCATTAATTTAAAAATAAAAATCATGATAAATATGTTTTAGATATTTATGAAAATAGTTAAAATATTAAAATTTACACAGGAGTTGTACATGCTTTATAGGGACACCCTCATCGTTCACCAACAGCGTGCCATTAATGGTCCCTGTGGTACAGCACGTGTAGCTCGAGGAAGCAGCAATAATGTAGTTGGCCATATCAGCCCTCATCATTGCCAACACGTTCGACGGTTGGGTAAGGTGTCTGCTTAGGCGAGTGTGTTTCTTGGGCGGCACCTAAAGGTAGAAGGTGTACGAGAGGTTTTGGGCAATCTCTTGCCCTTTTGTCACTACCACCAACACCGGGTTCAGCAAATGCAGACGCTACATACGAAAAGAATTTTGTTAGTTTAGTCGATGTAAAAATTAAAAATCAAACTATCACAATTCATCTCATGCGAACAAAAAAATATCCTTTTGACTTTTTATTATTACTGATATCTTTCTAGCTGCCTCATAAGATGTTGTATCCTCTCTTGTGTTTCGGGTGTTTGAGTCGCATCTATCAAAGTATTAAATTCCGACCTTGCATCTCGTGCCTTTTTTTTGCAACAGAACACGGAGATAGGGATGAAGAAAGCTCTTCCTCAAGGGGAATCATCGGGCGTACCATGGCTAGGTGTGCGCATATTTGAACAAAATTAATATTATTTCAATTATGTAAATAACTAAAATACCTGAAGATAGAGCAATGCGGCACTTTACATGTTCTTATAGCAGCTCTTTCATGATCATCCCATCTCGGGGTTGTTCATGCTTGCTACGATCCGGTCTACCACATTGCAATAAAATTATAAATGTAAAAACTTGAAAACAATATCTAACTTGAAAACACAAAATGAAAAACTGAAATAATTTCTAATAAGACACCGAAAGACGAGTTAGAGTTTCAATATGCCTTGCATTGAATTCGATCTTCAAACATGTCATTGCACATTAAGGCACCCAAAATTCACTCACGAATGATGATATATTGAGTAGGCTTCTCTAATGCAGGAAAAATATCATACCTATAATGCATTCACTTGCATGTGTATAAAGGGAAAAGGAAAACATGTTTTCATACAACGGTGACAAAGGCATCTTGGGAAAGGTATCTTCACTTTTTATTGTATTTGTTCACCCACACCACTCTCGTGTTTCACTAATCCCGTTTTTGTCATTTTTTGGATTCAAATTAAGTTAAGGCCTTAAGTATTTTTGACCTTTCGGTGTAGTTTTTATAAGTGGCATGTATGGATTTTTCGTAGTGCACTTTTTCTCTTCATGCGCATGTTTCCTGGAAATCAAATGCATGATTTAGTCCCATACATTTAACAAGTTGTTGGATCAGCTCCATTGGCAATATCATGTTTCCTATTCAATCAAATTTATCTCGAGTTAGGGTAGGTGAAGGTTTTCCCTTTGTATTAATAGGGGCACTTCTAGCACGTTTTCTTCTGTATCTTTCAAATTTAGTGTTGTTTCAATTAGGGCATGAATTTTTGCAAATTTCAAAGGTGAGAATGAACAAGAATAAATTTTTGTGATGAATGTTTGTATGTGACTCCATGGCAAGGAAAAATGCACTATTATACTTCTTTAAATATCTATGATTCTCATTCACCTCATACGAGAGATGGTCACGATTTTGAGCCAAATGTTGCAAGCCAAAAAGTTCCCCCTCCATAATTTGATATTCAATGGAAATTTCTTAAATTGATGATGGGGCATGATTATGGAACATTGGCACATACATATGTAATGGAAATTCCAAGATCATGATATATGTTTGCATATGTTTATGGAGGTGGTGGAGCAAAAAGAGCTCAAATAGAGCTGAAATTTTTCACATAAAAAGGACTATGAAACCCGACTAATGGTTCCATTTAAAAATGATATCTGAAACGGAGAGAATAAGTGTAGCATGCAAACATGCATTGAAAATCCATACGAGTTTGCATTGTATTACTTATGATGGATTCAAATTTGGGTTTCAAAATGCCGGGTTATGGCATGATTTTGTCGAAAACCCTTAGTTGGATTCTCATGTTGGTTCAATTTATATTTGCAGTTTGTTTTGCGGTCTTTGGGTGATAGTAACTCATAAGACTAGGTTACCAATGTGTAACAATCATATTTCAAGAATAAAGTTGTGATTTTTTATATTATTATTATTATCTATTAGCTACAGTATTGACACTAATGCCGGAATTTTGACATCTTGATAGCATGGATAATTTCGAAAATGTTCTAGTAATGTTAACATATAATAACTATCATTACGTGTGTTCACTTTTTTCACCATAATAGACCTATGATATGGACTCATCACACAACTTCATATGCTATGTCCCAACAAGTTCAAACTGGTTGAACCTACTTCATAGTGTGGTTATTAAGGACAAGTTGCTTGGTATATAACTCGATAGCATAGACCGCGTTGCGATTCTAAAAGAATCCTCAATTATCAAAAAAACTGCAATATGTTCTACTATAAACCTTTTGGGATACCTAAAATAATATATGTATCATTGATGACACTAAAGTATGACAAGATCAGGAGGAAAGAAATCAATGAGTGATCCACCAATGAGAACCTAAAATTTAGCATAAGATGAGTTAGAGTCTAGGAGGTGAAACTATAATTTTAACTAGTGATAGAAGGACATCACATAGGTAATTATATTTCATGTAGAATAATGCGGTAATTCAAATTTAAACTACATAATATGAAAGGCATACCATAAATTTTTCCACGTAAGTCCAAACAACCTAAAAAAGGGAAAACCTTCTTTTTCCATGAAATAATTTACCTTTCCTTTTTCAAGATAATCTAAATCACAAAAAATATGAACTATCTTGCACACATTCTTGGATAATGTGAAAGTGGAAAAGGAATACCCTACACAAGTGATGCACACATGTACATTTGAACACTAATAGATTTTTGTAGTTGAAATGCAAGTAACATTCATTTAAATGTAGGGTTTTTAAAGCGGGGAGAAACAATGGGCAAATTAATAAGCGTTTCTTTGGGAAAAAGAAATTTAAATCTTATGTTGGTGATGAAGATAATGGGAGTATTTGAATCTTTATTCTTGACATCTAGAGAGAACCCTATAGCCTAACACAATCAATGGAATTGACCAAAAAAACCCAAAATGAAATCGAAAACCCCTACTATAGGAGGAAGGGCATACGATGAAACTTACCATTTGCAGAGTGAGAGCGAATGTATTACGCAAGAGGCGAGGGTGAACAACGAGGAGCAAATGTTGAGGAAAATTTTATTTAAGGGCGAGGCGAATACGCGATCTTATTTTGCAGAAAGCGAGAGGTGAATGTAGAGCGAATACTGTTCTGCAAAGCTCGGGGCGAATGCGAGGACGAATGTTGTTGCGGAACTTAGGGCCAGTGCGATGGCGAATCTTTGTGCAAGAGGCGAGGGTGAATGCGAGGCGAATGTTGTGCCAAGAGAAGAGCGAATACGCGCGTGATATCGGACGATTAATTTAGCACACATGTACATTTGAACACTAATAGATTTTTGTAGTTGAAATGCAATGCTTATTTTCCATTTAAATGTAGGGTTTTAAAGCGAGGAGAAATAATGGTTGCCAAATTAATAAGCGTTTCTTTGGGAAAAATTTAAATCTTGTATTGGGTGATGAAGATAATAGAGGTATTGAATCTTGATTCTTGACATCTAGAGAAGACCCTCTGACCTAACACAATCAATGGAATTGAACAAAAAACCCAAGAAATAGAGTCAACCCTACTATAGGAGGAAGGGCTGCAGTAAGAACTTACCATTTTGCAAGAGGTAGGGCGAATGATGTTCTAAAAGAGGCTGAGAGGCGACCTTTGAGGGCAAATCTTTGAGGAGCAAATGTGTTCTACAAGCGACGACGACGGCGATGGAGAATGCTGAGGAAAATGCTGTTACACGCAAGAGGTGAGGAAGCGAATCTTTGTTCTGCCTGCAGAAACGGAGGCGAATGCGCGTGATATCAGACGTTAATGTAGCTATTACGACGGATGCGAAAAAATAAAATCATTTTTATGTAGCGTGCATATAAGTTTCGAATTTTTATGTAGCGCGCATATAAGTTTCGTATTTTTATGTAGCGCGCATATAAGTGTCGTTATATCGACGGCGGAAAAGGCATCACTATTGTGATGGGTGCCTCCAAACGTCACAATGGTGACACCTAGACATTGTGTCGCACTTGCGACGATTAGAGTCGTCTCAATAGCGACGCTTTGGGCCATGGTGTCGCAATTGCGACGTCTTCCTCGAAACGTCACAATTGCGACACTTTTCTAAGTGTTGGTATTGCGACAATTTTCTATAAATGTCGGTATAGCAACGGTTTGGGGTGGGATGGAAAAAATTTGGGGAAATTTCCGACAATTGGTCAAAAGCGTCGGAACCAAGTGTCGTAATTTCCGCCAAATGTAGTAGTGACAGAAAGAGGGTGAGAATATGGAAGATTGTGTGGAACAATTTAAATATACACTGCAGAGGTCAGGGCATAGTAACCCGGACAAAGGTATTTTGAAGATCATCCTTCTCCGGGAATTAAGGGAAGACTCTCTGGAGCTTTTAAATATAGCATGAAAGGGGATATATCGAAAGAACAGTTTGATACTATCTGTGAGTTGTGCATCTAGTGTTCACGGGGGGCTATGCGAAATAGATAAGAGATTGGGTCGTCAAAAACATCTAGTGGAGGGGTCAAAAAGGAATAAATTGTGAACCTGCTAGATAATCTCAGAACTGATATATTGAGCACACTGTTTGCCCAGATGGACACGCTACAGGAAAAACAAAAACAGATGGAATTGGAGAAGACTATGGCCATATTCTACCCTTAGTGTAGAAAGAAACATCTGCTGAAGGAATTTCCATTGAATATAGTTGAATCCTATGCAATTTGTGAACATAGTAATGCAACCAGCTCATGTCCTTCCTTTCCAGGATTGAAGGAAATATTTCAAGGAGAGAGCAAGGAAAGCATAGTGGATCAGCTATATTTCATGGGATCGAAGAAGTATGGAAGCCACAACCACCGAATATGAATCAAGGTATTCCTAGGGACCCGTATCACTATTTTAGTAATTTTAATATGGGTCCCCAGTATGTACCTTTTTCACCAGCATGGCCCTAGTATTGTCAATATTCACCTTGGAAACCATGGTTCCCTCAGACCAGTTTGAACCCTTCATGGACATAGAGCTGGCGTGGACCTTTTGCTTCTGAACAATTTCCCAAACCTATGCCACAACACCAACTCCAGTTTCCATCCAATATTCCTCCTGGTAATCCACCCCTTCGACCTCATATTTCCATCCAACCAAATCCAAATCCCAATAATAAGGGACTTCAGCAAGTTAACACTCTCAACCTTCTTTCATATGACATCTCTACCGCAGGATTTAATGGAATAAACTTACGATCTGGGCGGGTAGTGAATGCCCCAAATTCGCTTATTATTATTGAACAAATTGATAGTGAATTTATAGAACCAAAAAAAATTGGGGATAAAAAAAACCAAGATGTTGTAAATCAAATACCTCTTCGACCTACTGTTAACTAGGGATGTCCAGTCAATCCCCCATATCCGAAAATATTAACCCTGAGTAAACGGAGCCCTCAGGCAGAATTTGATTTTCTGGGGGAATTGCAAAATATGTTTGTTAAAATCCCCCTACTTCAAGATATGAGGGATGTACCAATATATACAAAAAATCTCAAATAATATTGTTCTAAAAATCCTGGAAATAAATCAAAAGACCTACTAAACATCCATGTGACAGCTAAATTGTCTGACATCATGCCTAGAAAATTCATGCCTTTAAAATATGGGGATCCAGGGAATCCAATAATGATTGTACAGATTAATGGGGTTGAAATCCCAAATCTACTGGTAGATTTGGGTGCTACCATAAATGTCATTACCTCTGAAACTATGCATGCATTAGGCTTTACAAACCTTAAACCAACTCCTACTGTCTTGGAATTGGCAGATAGATTCACAATCAAACCAGTAGGGAAGTTGGAGTATGTTACAATTTCGGTTGACTCATGGCACTATCCTGTGGACCTCCTAGTACTGCAAACACAATCCCTAGCTGGTGGTCATCCCTTAATTCTGGGGAGACCTTGGCTTGCAACCACATATGCCTACATTTGGTGTCAATCTAGAAATATGGTTATATATAATGGGACAGTTACAAAGAACCTCGCCCTCTATCCTCTTGTAGAACTGAGCCCATTAGAAAAAACATCAATCAAACGAAAACCTCTACCAATGGAAGGGCATGAGCCTGAAAACGAAGAAATTAGACTGGTCCTTACCATTGGGCAGGCTCTTCAATTCAAAATAGAAACAGAGGATGATATCACTAACAACTTTATTAATGACCCCTACTATGTTTCTGATTCAACTTGTCAAATTCTGGAATCTTCCATGAGTTGTGAAATGCAGGAAAACACTAAACCAGAAGATGAAATTGAAACTATGCCTACAAATTGGTCCCATGATAGCATTCCCATCTAAATTGAGATAGGAAAAACACTGAACATCAACAGCGGATAAAACAACTCCTAAAAGTTCTTCGAACCCATAAGGAAGCCTTCGCCAGGGATTACACAGACATGAATTGGATTCCTACTAATCTATACACGCGTCATATATATATATATCAAAAAATAATTTCTTCCTGTGAGACAGCCTCAGAGAAGAATGAATCCCACCGTAAATAACATTGTCAAAGAGGAACTTCAAAACAGCCATTCATTTACCCCATCTCAAACAGCTAGTTGGTTTCTCCGCTGGTTATTTTTCCCAACAAGAATGGTAAATGGCGTATTTGAGTGGACTATAGGGAGTTGAACAAGGCAACTCAAAAAGACCATTTCTCTTTGTTGTTCATTGACCAATTCCTGGATACCTTGGCTGGGAAGAAGTTTTTCTCCTTCCTGAATGGGTTTAGTGGGTATAATCAGATCCAGATAGCCCATGAGGACTAAGATAAAACAACCTTCACATGCCCCTGGGAAACCTTTGCATACCGGATCTTTCCTTTCAGTCTTTGTAACACACCTGCAACATTCCAGAGGCAATATTGGGTATTTTTTCTGATCTAGTCGATGAAAACATTGAGATTTATATGGATTACTTCACTCCATATGAGGATTCAATTGAGGAATGCTTGGAAAATTTACAAAAAATTCTCGAAAGAGGTAAACATACTCATGTCTCTCTAAAGTACGATTAAATGTCACGTGATGAGGGAAGAGGGAATAGTTCTGGGACACCCTCTCTCAGCAGCTGGGATTCGAGTGGATCTGGCAAAGGTAGAGGTAATTGTGCATTTTCCTATACCTAAAACACCCACATAGGTATGTTTTTTTATTGGTTGCAGTGGCTATTACAGGCGTTTTATAGATAATTTTTCTAAAATAACATCCCCACATTTTTAGTTGCTAATTGAACATGCACAATTTTTGTGGACAGCTGATTGTGAAATAGCCTTTCGAAAAATCAAGGAACTTGTTTGTACATCTCAGATCATGCGAGGACCAGATTGGGAACTTCCATTTCACGTCCATACCGATTCCTCTCAAACAATAGTTGGGGCAGTTCTAGGACAATAGGAAGATAAGAAGTCATACGCAGTGTACTATGTCAACAAGAACTTGACTCTCATTGAACTGAACTACATGGTAACAAAAAATGAATTCTTGGTTGTTATCTATGTCATCAACAAATTTTGACACTACATTACTAGGTATCCTACTTTCGTACATATTGATCATGCATCAATTAGGTATTTGATGAATAATCCTATCACCCGTGGTCGTATTACAATATGGTTACTATTACTTCAATAATTTGACATTATCATAGTAGATAAACTAGGGAAGGATAATGTGGTTTTTGATTTCTTGTCTAGAATGGATAATAATGATGAAGGCACAACGATAGAGGACAATTTTCCAGATGAAAATCTTTTGCAATTTCCACTAATCCTCCATGGTATGTAGATATTTATAACTATATTGCTACAGGAAAAGTGCATCATCGTTTGTCATAGAGGGAATGACGAAAGACCATTCATCATAGTGCCCAATACTCCTGAATAGCAAGATGTATTTTTCACACAAGTGTTGATCAACAAGTTCGTCACTGTGTATCTGAGGATGACATTTATGAAGTATTGAAGGCTAATCATGATGGCCCTTGTGGAGGGAATTTTACAGATAATAGGACAGGACATAAGGTATTACAGATGGGATATTATTGTCCCTCTTTCTTTTAGGATGCTTGCTACTACGTCTGTGCATGTGACAGTTGCCAATGGATGGGTCAACTGCGTTGATATGATGAAATGCCACTGTAGCCCCAGGGAGTCCTTGAACCTTTCGAGAAGTGGGAAATTGTCTTTGTTGGTCCATTTAACCCACCGTCACATCAAAAGGTCCACATTTTGGTCTAAACAGATTATGCAACTAAGTGGGTGGAAGCCAAGGCTATTGTGAAAGCAAGAGAATAGGCTGTTTTAGATTCTCTATTTGAAGATATTTTTTCTTGTTATGGTGCTCTGAGAGAGATTGTTTCAGATGGAGGAGCACAATTCACATCACACATGATAGAGAGGCTTATGTAGAAATACGTGATAAAACATAGAGTTATGTCTTCATATCATCCCCAGGCGAATGGTCTAGTATAAATCACAAAAAATATATTGGAAAATATCTTGAGAAATACTATAGCCAAACATCGTCGAGATTGGGAGGAGAAACTTGAGATTAGTACACTCAAAACAAATTTGGAGGTAGGAATAGATTTTTCAGATGCCTAGAAACACCAGCTGGAACAAATAAATGAGTTTGATGAAATCCGTTTGATGATTGTCCAGAAGAATGTTGAAATTCAACAAGAAAGAACAAATTGGAACGATAAATTCATTAAAAATAAGGTGTTTCACAGGGGAAATTGGGCATTACTCTATGATTATCGTTTCAAGGACTTCAAGGGAAATTTTTCTCTTAGTGGATGGGACCTTATGAGGTGGACACATTTTTTTATAATGGAACAGTCAGACTTGTCACAATCAATGATACTCATGTTTGTTTCATAGCAAATGGACATCATCTGAGACTATATCACCGCCCGTATTCTAAGGATACTTTCATTAAAAATCTCTCTGAAAAATATGGTCTGAAGGTTGTTAGTGCAGAGAATTCCTCCTCTACATCCTTGAAAAAAAAATTAATAAAAAAATAAAAAAAATAAATCTATATATAGTAATATGAATAAAATGTTGTTACTACTCAATTGGGTTTTTTTTGCAGGTACTACTACGGGAGTGCAATTTTGCGGAGATGAAAAATTTTCTAAAGTACTCAGTGTTGTTATCCCTTTAATGTTGCTACTCCAGAATAATTTCCTAAGTGTTGGATGTTGTTGCTCCTATGTTGTTACTCCAATGTTGTTACTCCGGAAATTTTCCAAGTATTGGCTGCTGCTACCCTGGATGTTGTTACTCCTCGATGCTGTTACTCCTCTAATGTTTTTACTCTTGGAATTTGTATAAGTGTTGGATGTTGTTACTCCATCGGTGTTGTGACTCCATCACTATTGTGACTCCGTCATTGCTGTGACTCTATCACTGCTGTGACTTTGTCGTTTTCGTTACTCTGTCACTGTTATTACTCTATCACTAATGTTACTCTGTCACTATTGTTACTCTGGTAGTGTTGTGACTCCATCACTGAAGTGGCTCCGTCATTGTTTTTACTCTATCACTGTTGTTACTCCATCATTCTTGTTGCTTTCATAGTGTTGTGACTCCGTACAATCGTGACTCCGTTAGTGTTGTGACCTTGTTATTACTGTTACTCTGTTAGTGTTGTGACTCCATCACTATTGTTACTCCCCTAGGTTGTCACTCCGCCGAGGTAAGTCGCCAGGTACATCCCCGTTGACTTTTATGGATTTCATTAAAATATTCCTTTGAAAATACATTTGACGTGACCATGGACGGTCAATGATTAAGTTGGGGGGGGTGTGTCATAACCGAATAATTACATAATCAAATCACAATGATGATTTTCCGGCATCACCATTAGAACTCATGCCAATTGTATATTCCATGATTTGTACCATTATTTTGCATAATTATTAGAATGCATTGGGACTCAAAGTAAGTACATTATGAAAATCTAATTAGTCCTTTCTAAATCTATGAAATAATTACCATAATATATCATTAAGTTTCCTCGTTTTTCGAAATAATTTCCATTTTTATTTTCTACCTCCATTCCATTTTATACCATGCTATCACCATAGGAGATTAACTACCAATAATCCCTCCCAAAGCTTTGGTGCTATTCCAAAGTGCTACTAAAGAGCTTCTGTGGGATGGGTGGACTAGCAGTGAGACATGAGCCCGAAGATAAAGTGCTAGTATGCAGTAATGCAGTTGCATGGAAGGTCTTCATAGATGTGGGATGGGATGTTTATTTCAATAGATTACATGGGTTTGATGAGGCAGTTATAGAGGAATTCTATGTTAATCTGGATGGAGATCATTCTAGAGTGTGGGGTTTAGAAATAACTGTTACAGAGGAGGTCATTTTAGCGGTCAGTGGACTACCACAACGAGGGCAGAAATGGTTTTCACGAAATACTCCGCTGCAACAATTTAAAGAGTTGCTTTTGCAGGCCAGAGAGAGCGAGTGGTTCTAAAAGGGAGAGGATATGATCATAATTCTCTACCACATCCTTGGGGAGAAGTAGCATACTTTGTTTTGAGGTATATAACTTGTGAGGGGCAGTTTTCCACCCTATTCAAGTATCATTTCAAGCTCCTAGCTCACCTCAGATGCTAGCAGGCGCATGTTAATACTGTGGACATGCCTTTCTTTCTTTTAAAAAATATTCAGGTTATGGCATAGTCTGCCCAATATTCGCGACTAGTATTGGAAGTTCTTACAAACCATGGGTTGGTTCGTCTACTGGTAATGCATGCATTGGCCCAAATTCATGTTCCCTAGGCACAATTTATCGAGCTGAAGGAATAATAAATGGAAGTTTTGATAGCTGCAAGGGAGGAGAATGAGACAGAAGAAATAGAGGAAGAAGAATCAACATCCCCTACTGGATCATCTGAGGAAGAGGATCCAGAAGAAATGGAAGAAGAATCAACATCTCCTACTGGTTAACGTGAGGGGTGATGTGTTTTAGGGAGAGAGCATGAGATGGCAGTGTAAGAGGGGGCCGGAGGTAGCGTTGGCGTAGGGAGAGTGAGCGCTGAGTTGGAAAGGGGAAGCGTTGCAGAGTGTAGTGGGTTGGAGTGGAGCGGGTAGCACCGTGAGGGCCGAAGGGAAGGGTCGAGTAGAGGCATATGGAATAGGTGTAGGGAGGGGCTGCTGGAGTGAGGTTCGATTGTAATGTGAGAGGGGAATGGGATATGAAAGGTGTAGGGTTAGCGTATGGTGAAGTCCGTGCGGATGTGGGAGGAGCGGAGTCCAGTTGGGAGGTGTAAGGACGTAGAGAGGGGACGCAACATGAGCAGGCTGTAGTGGAATGGGGATAGGCGGAGTGAGGACATGGGCAAGGGGGTATGGGGTGTAGTGTGAGGGTGAGTGTGTAGGAATTGTGTAGGCGTTGAGAGTAGGGGTCGTTGGGAGTTGTGGAGGCGTTGAGAGCAGTGTGTAGAATCTGAAAGGCCGAATGTTGCAGAATTTTTTTTTATTTTTATTTTTATTTTTTATTTTTTAATATAACAGCAGAGAGAGATTCCACTTAAAACAGCTGGTAAAAATTGTAGAAATGAGGGCAACAGTACAAATTTCAAGTACTAAAATGCAACAGCAGATCTCGAATAAAACCCAGAAATTTTTCCAATAGCCCAGCAGCAGAGAATATTTTCTAGCAGTAGAAAAACCCAGAATTGCAGAAATTTTTCAATGGAAAAACTCAGAAAATTTTCTAATAAAAACCAGAAAATTCTTCCCAATTTAAACATTTTTTAGCAGCTCTCCAAATTGCAGAATAAACACAGAAATTGCAGGAAAAATAAGCAGTGAGAAAACCTTCAGATGCACAAGGCTGTGTCTCCAAACCAATTTCTGAATGCTGCTTTTTCTTCAAAACAAATTTCTGAATGGTGCAGAAATCTCTGAGTGCTACAAAAATTATCATAATTTTTGCAGATATGCACAGGCAATAAACAAAAATGGCTCACTCAAATTGGAGCAGGGCTAGCAATCACCCGCTCTTGTGTGTGTGTGTTTATCTTCCTCATACACCATGTGTGTGTTCAACATGGTGTATTGCAATGGAGGGGCAGTATTGAGTGGAGAGGTGAGTAGTTTGTTGAGCGGCCAAGAGATATGCGTAGGGAATAGTAGATTGTGTGGGAATGGGTGGCGGAGTAGATAGGGTTTGGAGCATGGAATGTGAGGCCGTGCGAGTGCCGAGGGGGAGGCAACATAAGGCAGGTGGGAGTTAGCTGTAGCAGTGGTGTAGTAGGTAGGGGAAGGGCGTAGTTTAGAATTCGATTTTTTATTTTTAATGTTAAAACTGCAGAGAAAAATTTAATGGGTTGAATGGGCCACGCAGGGTTGGGGATTGGGGTAGATAGGGAACGGTGAGGGCATAAGGTGTGAGGGGAGGCTGGACGCGCGGGGTATGGTGCGTGCAGAGCAGGGATGCAGGTGCTTAGGGAGGCGAGAGCTCGGGGTCTGTGGATAGGAGGAACGGAGACGTGGGTAAGGGGAACAACGTTGAGAGTTGCAGGTGGAATGGGGAAGGCCGAAAGGGCAAGAGCGCTGTAAGATCGATATTTCAATGCAGAGGGTAAGGAGTATGCATGTGGGATAAGGGCATATTGAAAAGCATAGAGGGTGGCCGAGAGGCCAATCAAGGGAGGTGTTTGTTGAGAGGGATGCGTAGAGCTATAGGAGAGGGCGCAAAAATTTTTATTTTTTTTATTTTTAATTTTTTAATTTTTTTTTAATTTTAAAAACAGCAGAGAGGAGTTAAAACAGCTTGTAGAAATTCCAGAACAGTGAAAATTTCAAGCACTAAAATACAATAGGAATTTGTAGAAATTGCCAATAAAACTCAGAATTTTTCTAATAGCCCAGCAGCAGAGAATATTTTCCAGAAAATTTTAGCAGTAAAAAACCCAGAAACTTCTTCAGAAACCCAATCTAAATAGTATCCAGTAGCAGAAATTGCAGAGAAAAATTAGAATGAAAACCTTCAGATGGGCAGTGTTGCCTTTCTTCAAAGCCAATGCCTGAATGCTACCAATTTCTGAATGCTGGGATTTTGAATGCTGCTTCTCTTCAAAACACCTCTGAATGGTGGCAAAAACTCTGCTAGAGAAACTCTCTAAATGCTGCAAAAATGTCAAGAATTTTGCAGATATGCACAGGCCATAAACACAAATGGCTCACTCAAATTGAAGCAGGGCCAGCAATCGCCCACTCTGATACCATGTTAAACACCATGTTAAGCACACACATGGTGTATGAGAAGAATAAACACACACACAAGAGACTCAACACACAATGAAAGATAAGCGTGAGGCTTTCTTATTTTTCCATTATACATGATGTACATTTGCCATCTGATGGTGACTCTTGGTTTCCTTATTCAAAGGTCACTTGGACTCCATTGTATTTTAATTACTACCCTTACCAGGATTCGTTCCAACACACAATACGTTGCATGCATCTGAACTCGTGGGGTCCATTGGATGGGACTGAGGTTTTAGTTCCACATTGTTTGGCCTCTAACAGAACAGTATACTCCATCATACAACATGGGTAATGATTGCTGGAAGGGAATTATTCTTACATATGGATATAAACCCTCAGGGACAGAGATGGAGGATAAATATGACCTCGCTCAGCTTCATGTTGACCACAGTCAGTCCAACCCAGACCTGCGAAGGCAGAAAGCTGCACGAGGACATGCAGAAAGACCAGCTAAGGGGAGATGTAGAGAGCCAAATCTGTATATCTCTTCCTTTCTACGCATTTTATTTATCCATTTGTATCATTTGACCTCAAATCATGTTCTAAAGTGCATAAGTAAATCCCTTTATATGTCTTCTTGGAATATTTAGTTTATGAAGTAAAGTCACAAGGATTGTTACCTTATGTGATTTACTAATTTCACTATTTTCGCAGATTTGGAGATCGAACAACCATATTCACAATTCCTGGGAAAATCTGAGTTGGAAGTGCTATTTTGGAAAGAACTGCAATAGCACAATGACTCCAGATCCATTCCCTTCCTTCTTTAGCATCTAGAGTGTCTATTATAATGCCATATATTTGTAGGCATTAGTTGTCGGGATTTTAGGAACAATCATTATAAACATTTGTATAAGAAAGGAGTTGGAGAAGTGAGTCTGGGGTTGGTAATGTAAGGAATTGAGTTGTGTAACAAAACATTATTTTATCAAGTTAATGAAATAATAATTTCATGTTACTTCTGTGAGTTGTGAGCATATCACAGCCCTGATCAGAGAGTTGGGCCCACTCCACGATCAGGTGTTGCGTATTTCCCGTGTATTGTTATTTCAATTTCATGTTTTCTATAATTTGCAATTGCGGTGATAGTAGATGTAATTTATGATATTCTTATTGTTGTGAATGCATTAGAAGCTTTATGATTTATTACTATTATTTCTTTACTTGTTATTACAATGATTTTTGTTTTGTTTAATTATTGAATCCATGGTTGATATTGAAATTGTGCTATTGTATCTGCATAAACTGTGAGTGTTAACCTTGCAATAAAAAACACACCTGGATTGATGAATTTATGTGGGAAAGGGTTTGAATATTTATTCAACTTTGACACCAACATGTGCTACCTCATCTCATTCATATGCTAAGGAGATGGGAGAAGATATTAGAGAGTTGTATTATGAAGAGTACCTTAATAAGATAGAAGAACTAACAAGACAGTTGGAGGTCAACCAGAACTTGGAAAGACACTTGAAAAAGGAGAATAATATGTACAAAGAAAAAAGAAAAAACATAATCAAAGAAAAAGAGGAATTGACCAAGAAAATTGGTAAGCTTGAAACTAAGAATATCCTCATCTCTAAACAAGCTTACTGATGGGTCAATGAGAAGAATACATGTAGTACAAATATGAGAGGCAGAAGGTGAAAGCTGAAATCTACAAGGAAGGGAATAATGAGGGTATTTAATATCTTCTTCAAGCTTCACAATACGATTCAGGGACAGTATGGTCATCATCACTCAAGAGATCCAAGCGAAGGAAGCAAGCATGAGGATATGCTTGAACATCAGCAAGGAGGAGATGTTGGCCCTCAATTTTGATCAATTTTTCCTATCATAAACCCACCTATTTACCACCATATTCCTTATTATATCATCCATATATGCCTAATTTTATCCTTATTATGCATATTCAGGTAATTAAATTAATTTTTTCAATTTTTAGAAATTTTTGTAAAAATTGGGTTTTAAGAGTATTTTTGGACTACACTAAAAATTCCCGTAATAGCTTCATTGAAGTCATATGTGCAGGACCCTTGGGAAAGAGTTGAGAATATATTTGGAAATATTAGGAACCATGGATGGAAAAATACCTATTGGTTCGGTCAAAACGAGTTAAAACATGCATGATCAACGCTGGTCAACCCTGACTTGTGATTTTGAAATCCCTAAGAACAACGACAGAATTAATATTTTTTGGGATTTTCCTGATTTTGTGAAACATAATGGATGATTTTGACCTAGATAGATGATATTGGGATGGATAGTACTGTTATAGACATTATCTCTAAGTTTGTTTATTATTTTTCTATTTAAACCAAGTTTATGGACCATTCAAGCATGTACAATTTGTGTAATTTTGTATTGAGACTTTTGAATACTTTGAGATAATTTGAAGAACTAGTTCCACTTTCTATTTGTTTTTCATTATGTGGTTTATTTATTAAGTTTGTTTTAGCTGATAATCTCTTCAAGTGTGCAATGCAAGGGTGGAGGGCCCCCGCACCAAGCTAAGTACACTTTGGTAAAATTAGCATAGTTTTAATGCAATAGTTCTTGCTTCATATTTATTTTTCAGTCATTTAGATGTGTGAAGATTTCTTATTATTGTTGGATGATTATTGGTTTAATTCTAATTTTCTTATGAAAGGAATAACAAAAATTTAAGTTAAATTCTCTTTCTATCAAATCGTGAACAATAACTAAAATTCATCCTCTTTAGTTTCCTTTCTTGAATTATTTCTTGAATTTCTAGTTTTAATGCAGTGGTAGTAATGTTGGAATAGAACTGTAAAGAAGGATAACCTAGACCTCCTAAGTTATGGGCCTCTTCTTTTACTTTATATACATCATAAACTATTGTTCTTCAGTTTCTCTTCTTGAAGATAATACTGTGGGGAAGGAAAACTAGGATCTTGTAAGTTAGGAGCCTCTTCCTTCACTTACTACATATTGAATCGAAAAAAATTTAGTTAGATTTTATATTTGTAATAATAATTTCCATTAATCTTAGAATTTAGAATATATTTTTAATATGAATTTCTTTCAACTTCTAAACTTTGTCTTCTAAAATTGACTTCATCTGAAATTCATATATTTTGGACATGATTCCAAGTCTACAAACCCGGATTGACAATTAAAACACCTGTGTTAGTTCACTTAGTAAATTTAACCAACACCATGTCCATGGATTCTTTGAGTTGTACATGTAGGTTTTAACCCTGTACAGAAATTATCTGAAAACAAATCTTAAAACATAAAATAAACTATAGCGAGAGAATAAAACATAAAACATATATACACAGAGCTTTTCCCCTGGATCCCAAATTGGGACTACCAGCTTTATTTTTCATTATTTTCCTTTTAGTGTTACAACACATATATATACATCCCAAAGAATTCATAAACCCTAATACATTAACCTTGGATTAGAACATAACGGTAGTTCCCTTGTCCGGATATACAAAATACCAGGGGCCGAAAACCATCATGCCCCAAAACCATGTGAAAAACATGCACAAAACCATGGGTGGGTCTGCCCACCGAAAAATAGGGTCCAACAACGTCTTGTATGTGTGGCTGAATTCTAGATCGCTTGTGTAGAGAAGCGCCCAATCAGAAATCTCATTCCCACAAGAGTTGAGCATGGTGTTTAATGCCAAGATTCGTAGTCAATTGAGGCAGTCTGCAACATTATTGTTGTTTCCCTTCTTGTACTTGATGTTCAAATGAAACTGTTGCAGGTATGTGGACCACTTCTGATGGCGACCGTTTTGCAACTTCCCTTGTGTCTATATGAACTGCAGGGGTTGGTGGTCTGTGTGGATGACAGTTTCCTTCCTCAAAATGCAATGCTTCCATTGCCGACAAGCCTCCATAATGGAATATATCTCTTTGTCATAAGTGGGATTCTTCCGGACTGTGTCAGAAAGTGTGTCACTGTGATATTCCACTGGATGCCCTTATTTAGTAATAACTGCCCCAATAGCATAGTTAGACGCATCTGTCTCGATCTCAAATGGTTGTTGTAAGTTTGGTAATGTGAGCACTAGTGCAGAGAAGAGGTAATGTTTCACTCTTTGAATGCCTTCTATTGAGATTCAAACCAAAACCATTTTCATTTTTCTCCTCCCTTGGTGACTTTACTTAAGGGCTAAATGATATGAGAGAATCCCAACACAAACCAGTAGTAGAAATTTGAAAAACCCAGAAAGTTAGGAAACTATGTTAGAGTGGTTGGGGCTCGCAAATCCCGAATGACTTAGATCTTGGTTGGATCCACATGCACCCCCTGCTCATCAATAATGTATCTCAGATACCATACCTAGGGCATGCCAAAAATTCACTTCTCCAAATTAGCACACAACTTGTGTTGCCATAATGTTTGGAGGACCTGTCGGATGTGGTGGAGGTGCTCTTCCCAATTCTGGTTGAAGATCAGGATGTCATCCAAGTACACTACTACAAATGAGTTGGTGAATGGCTGAAGGATGTCTTCCATTAGCCTCATGAATGTTTTTGGAGAATTCGTCAACCCGAAAGGCATGACCAACCATTCTAAAAGGCCCTCCTTGGATTTGAACACAGTCTTCCACACATCGGAGGGTTCGATTGGTACCTCGTGATACCCAAAATTCAATTCGATCTTGCTAAAATATTTCACCCCCTTGAGTTGGTCCAGAAGATCATCAATCTGTGGGATCAGGTATCTATTCTAGACAGTGATAGTTTTCAATTCCAGATAGTCAATACAAAGTCTCCAAGTCCTATCATTCTTCTGCACCAACATGATCAGGCTCCCACATGGTGAAGAACTTGGTCTGATGTGAAATTTCTACAGTAGCTCCTGAATCTGCCTCTTTATTTCATCGATATCGAGAAAAGAGTGCCAATAGATTGGTCCATTGGGAAATGATGCACCTAGGGCCAGATCGATGGAGTGACTGACCTGACAATGTAGAGGCTTCCCTACGGGTGAGGTGAAGATGTCCTCGTACTCATCTGCGACCTTGTCCATCTCTTTTTGTTGTGTAGAGGGTCCCTATCTGGAGGTCGTGGCCACATTATTATTCTTTTCCTAAGGGCAGATCATAAGGAAAATGAATTTCTTGGTTCTTGAAATGAGCTTACTGCATTGTTTTGTAGTGACCAAAGATATGGCGGTAGATACCTTTGGAATCCTGTACAACTTATTTCCCAAAGTAACAAAAACATCACGAGGCCTGGACTCATACATAGCATGTCACTTCCATAAGTATATTTTGCCTAATAATACATCAAAAACATCAAGAGAATTAATGTCACATAATACCTCATTCGTGAAGGGCTTGATGTTGTAGGGAAGGAGACACTGCTAGCTGATGAAGAGATCCCATCCTTGGTGAAGCCACTTGATGGTGTACGGATGTGGGTGTGCTATGGTCTAAAAGCCCAGATTCTTCACAAACTCTGCTTAAATGAGGTTCTTTTGGCTCCTTCTATCAACATTGAACTACAACGGGGAACCCTTTACCCACATCTAAGAATGGAAGAGGCGCTCCTCCTCGTCTATATCTTCCAGTTCCTCCTTCTAGATCTTCGTGGTGGAAACAATGGTGTTGGGCTCCGCATCGATAATATGCTTCCATTTGGGATTCCCCTTATCAGTTTCTGATTCAGATTTGAAGCATGCATTTGATTCAAAAGCCTTCATCTCGACCACCAGTGAGTTCTTGGCCCGACACTCACTTGTTGTGAGTGGAGATATTGTGAAACTCACACCACCTTCCCCTATCCTTCTTTGGCTTTGCGGTGTTTCCCTTTTCTTGTCACTTTGGCGGGTTGTCCTAGGCCACCCCACCTTGTCTTTGTCCTTTGTTCTACAATTTGGGGGCACCTTTTCCTTGCTTCTGATTCACGGATCCAAAGTCTCGCTTCTTCTGTTTGAATTTCTGCTCAATCTTGGGAGCATATTGATATGTTGCAACAAGCGAGGAGATGTCGAGAAACTCCATTTCCTCTTAAATTTATCTGTGCATAAAACTGTAGTACTCTAGCATAAAATGTTTCTCTGAATCTTTGATACCCAATTTTGTGCGCAAGGTATGGAACATATTTGTCATCTCTTGCACACATTGATCCCTTTCCTGCTGCAGCATATTCCATTGTATGTACTTGTCCTCATAACTCTATTAGCCCCCTATGAATTTTTTGACAAGAAAACAGGGGGCTAAAATGTTCTTGAGCCTTCAAGGAATGCATTTCCCTCTGAAAAAACATCATCCTTGAAGCCTCCTTATGCCCTTGTCTTTGGATAAATCCCCACTACTGTTTTCAGTAATAAAGCCTCTCTGTTGGTGAAGAAATGCCCAAAAGGCCTCCTTTTTCCCCTTGTATCATCCCTTCTAAGCCTTTGTTTTCATCTTTGTCTTCTCCTTCTAATTTCCCCCCATTAACCTTTTAAATCATACCCAATTCCCCTTTAAATCCTACATGCACTTCTTGTTTAGTCCAAATTCCCCTTTTTTTCCTCTATCGTTACCCTTCTCTAGCCTTAAAATGCATTAAAATGGGCAAAAAACCCACTTTTCACTTTATATTAAGGGCTTAGCCCCTTTTCCGCCAGCCCCACAAACCACTTCCCCATATGCCCTATACCCAATACCGAGTGCTTATGCCCTGGGCGCTAATTGCATCGGACAATCGGAGTGGAACATTTGAAATCCTTTGTAAACCACGAAAACTCTGATGCGATAGTGTTATCGTTCCATCGGTCTTGATGCGATCTGAGTCGTTGATCTATATAGATCTGATGGCCTAGTGCTAATCACTGCGCGCCCGTCACCTTGTCCCTTTCTTCCCCTCCAATTATATCTAAACCGTCAATCTCCCACCAGTCGCATCGCACCCCCCTTCTGCGCCTTGTGATCGCGAGCCTCCGATACAATCCCGACTGTTCATTTCTTTCAATCCGATGGCCATCGCACTCTCGCTCCGATCGTAATCGCAAATTCCAATCGTTGCCACTTTCTGCCCTTTGCGATTGTGATCCCCCGATTGAATCCTAGCCATCCATCCCTCCAGATCCAACGGTCCAGATCTAATCACTCCCCGCCTGTCTTCCCCTGCCGATTTAATCTCCGTCGTTGATCTCCTGCGCGATCCAACGGTTGGCGCTTAATCGCACCTTCGCTCCAATCGTAATCGCAAGTGTTAATGTGTCACCCCGCTGCCTCCCCCAATTAAGATCCCCCGATCTGATCATAGCTGTTCGTTCATCCGACATCAACAACCCATATTGCATTGCGTCTTCCCCCATGTCTCTTCCATCGGACCTTCCCAAAGGTTCATCTTTTAACCTCTGCCGTTGATCTCCTCCTGAGATCTAACGGCTCAAAACAAATCGCCCTCCACCCATGGCTGGGTCCCACCTTCACTCATTTCACATGTTTTACGTGCATTTCCTTTGGTTTCCATTTCAAAGGTCTGAAACTGTGTTTTACATTAAAGTCTTCATTTCGCCCGACTTTCACATACATTTTCCCCCCGTTCACTGCGTTCCTCCACCACTGTCCGTTGCATCCGCCGTTTCCACAGTTTCCACCACCATTCCTCCATACCTCCACAGCATTGCCCTCCGCCACCCTCTGATTACATAATTGGTTTATTTTATTGTTGCAGGGTTTTACAGAGCAGTAATTCACTCTGTTCTCACAATCACAGCCATTGTGAGTCAGAACATAGAGAGGCCAATATAGCGGCCAAGTGAAACAACATAGACAGATTAGAGGGGGTCGGGCCAGTTAATTGCATGTTTAACGCTTAATCCGGCATTCAAAGGAAGAAGTGCAATTCGAAGACCAGAGCACGCGAAACAAAGCTATATCTGTGTTTTATGTCAACAAAGTACCTTTCTCCAGAAAGACTACCTTCAGCATTCTCCGTGCCTCTTTGAGCCCTTAAGAAGCTAAGTACATTGACAGAAGTTTCTATTACTATCAGAACCATAGTTATGAGGTATGGAGAGACCTATAGACATTTTCTTCCATGTCTCTTATTTCAGAAAGATACCACAGAGTACCAACAGTCGGATTTCTTCAGAAGAACATACTTGAAGTTATTAACAAGACTTTTGGACCATGCTTCAGAGTACACAAAGTTAATGAAGATTGATTCTGCGAAATGGGCATTCGAGCTACCTCTCCCCTGTCGTAATGAGATCCATTTAATTAATATCACCTACCACTGTTATTCTCTTCTCCTATAAGAATCCCCAAGAACAATTGTAATGTTTTGTTGTTCGATTGTTGCCGATTGCTGTTAGAGGGATTCATTTGGACTGTTAGAACAGTCTTGGGAGGGATTAGCAGAGTAATGGTTATGTAGTAGGCTGGGAGGAGAAGTTTGGATTGTATTCAGCCCTTGAGCTTAGTGTATGTGACTGGTTTGCATCCATTAATCAAGCACATTTCTTTGGATCCTGGTCTATTACTACAGGTGATGTTTCTCTTGTCTTATTGTTTTATTACACTTTCATGTTGTTCATTGGTCTGCTAGCTCGCATAAGAAATATAGCATAGGATTTACCCTTGTTAGGTACCCTATGTTTCTGCTCTCCTTGCCTTTAATGTTTTCTACTGATAGTGAATCTAAGAGTAAATTCAGCTAATTTAACCAGTGTAGTGGTTCCATATGCTGCTAGCTGATGTATAAATTCGTGGTTTGTTGCTTGGATGTTTCTTGCTGGTGTCAAAGCATTGAAGGTTCAAAGTCCTTCACTGATCTATAGACCCTGGCCCTGTTAAACTTATCTCTGTTTTTGCCATGGAGCATGCTAAAGCTGACCTAGAGTTAAATGACCTCTGGTCTGATCTATAAGCTGCCCCTTTGTTCCTTGTTTGAAAGTTGCCTATGAGTATGTCCAAGTAGGTCTGGAGTTAAATGACCTCTGACCTGATCTATAGGCAGAAATTGGGTCGCTCTCCTTCTTTCACTTTCAATCCTTAATGTTCCATCCCACTATCTATCTAAAAAAGATCCTGTAGTGTAGATGACTTGCCCTCTGAAAGCCTTGGCTAGTTTTGTGCAAGTAATTCCCTTTCATGACTCCATAGCCTAATGGATGGCACTTTCTTGACCTATCCCCTTTGCTGAAACATCCTGCTACTTTTTTCCTTTTCTCCCATTACTTTCTCAGTCTATGATCTCATGACCAACCCAACAACCAACCAACCAAATCATTTTAAAACCCACCTTTGTGCTTCATACCTAGCCTAAAATCTCATTTTGGGCTTTCAAAGATATATCATTCTTTGTATTTATGGAGAGATCCCTCTCCGGGTCCAGGAGGGCTAGATCCTAGGGCCCCAAAGTGGTTATGATGTTGTCTCATCTTTTGGTCTTGCCAATCTGGCCAAAACATGGGAACCCCAACATAATGGTGACTCCACTGGGGAAGAGACCACTTTTCCTTTAGATTGGCATCTCATTGCTGATGGTGGACAGCAGCCTACTTCAAACAGTCAAATTCATCCACCTGGCAACTCCAACTCTCAAAGATTCCACTGGAGGAAGAACCTGAAATATGGCCAGACCTCATAGAAGGATAGAACACATGGGTTGGATTTGGTTTAAAGAATTCATTGTTTTTGTCTACCACTGTGTTCTGTCCTACTTTAAGCCTAATCAAGTGTACAAAGATGAGACCCACAATGAGTATGGGAAAGATCTCAAGCCTCAGTCTTCAGACCACAAGAAGACCTGTACTCCTGTGAAGAACCTGGTGGAACAAGGGGTTCATGTTGTATCTCCCACCCCTAAAGAAGCTTCAAACAACCATGAGCCCATTGTTACACCACCTACACCTACAAAGGTCATAGAAAGATATAAGCCTTTGGTTTTACCTCTTATCTTCCAACCCCTTCCTTCAAAACTTATAAACCAGCTGCCTCTTTTTGATGGTGAAAATGAAGGGGCCACTACCAAGGAACATGTGCAAAACCTCGAGGATTTACTTGACTTGTATGAAATAGAGGGAGATTATGTGTGCATTAGAATGTTTTCCTTGTCATTACAAGGAAATGTTAAGAGTTGGTTCAAAGGCCTTCTAGTGGCAAGCATTTTCAGCTTTCATCAATTTTCTCAAGTTTTCCTTGATAAATGGGAAACCCCTAAGAATGCTCTCCTCATCCTAGGAGAGTATCAAAATTTGAAAAGGCAGCTAGGAGAGATAGTACAAGATTTTTCAGCCAGGTTCAATAAGGTTTATCACGCAATACCTGCTAGCATAAAACCACCCTTGGGATGGGCTCTACTGCACTATCCTAGATCGTTTGACCCCAAGGTGGAACTCCATATAAGAGAAAGAGAACCTTCAAGCCTGGAGGAAATGCAGAATATAGCAGTCACTTTCGAATACAACATAAAGTGCAGGGAGGAAAGATTAAAAGCAGCAAAGAAAAATCGAGCAGAGCAAATAGCGCAGATCTCTTTAGAGAACAAGCTGGAAATATTGATAGAGACTGCCAATACCCTGCTGAACATAGAGGAGGAAGAATATGAGGTTGAAACTGGAAATGATGATTGGAAGCGACCTACACCTTGTCCTCGAAAATAACAAGCCAGATCACTGCAAGACATGAGTTACATGCAAAGCATGTATGATGAACAAAATTTTGAATCAGAAGACGAGCTTGCAGTTTTTTGTGAAGAAAGGCTTGCTGAAGATCCGACGGTTTCGGCTGGTAGCATTGCTTATAAATATGATGCTCCTAACATTGATCTGTCTGATGTTAATTTTTTCCAAAGGGAAACTGAGCTTGCAGGACCATCATCAGTGGATTCGTGGAAAAGAGACCGGGGCCAAAAACTTCAAAAAAGCGATGAGGCCATCTATGATACTAATGGAGAAAGTGTTGAAAGCATGATAGCAGACGAAGATTAATTGAATTTTCTCCTTGATTTATATCCAAACATCATTTATACTTGCCAAGAGGATGGAAGCCAGCAACTCTTTAGTGCAGAGGATAAGGAGGAGAGAGATGAAGAAAATCTTGAGCGGAATGAATATCCAGAGCCTTCTCCCAAAGGGATTGAGGTAATCAAAGAAACCCCCGCTCAAGAATATGTTAATTCTTTCACAGATTTCAGTCCGTTTTAGCAGAACCAGCCTGTGTTACTGGAGGATAGCACTATCGAATATAATGACCCCTCTAGCTCAAGCTGCAATGAAAATGAGCGAGATCTTCTTCCCCACAGACATCTTTGTTTGGATCCAGGGGAAGAAGAGGTATTCTTGGTTGATGCTCATCTGCCAAATACTCCAAACCAGGAAGAGGAGGAGTGTGATTACAGAGGCCACACTGCAGATGCGGTGATTGAAGTTGCCCGGGATACAGACAGCCTACCAGCCGTGGCGGGCCTTAAAGAATAAATTTTATATCATGTTCTCATTGATCCTATGGCAGAATACATGGAGGCCCTGATTGGCTCAATGTCTCAAGCATTGATCCTTTGCAAGAGCCAGTTACATCAGAGGTGGTCAGCACGACTGGTGGCCTCAATTTTGAAGATCCACATGCAGAGCATCCTACGGTTGTCTCTGATGAGCAGTCAGTTCTTCTTCCCCTTTTTCTATTGCTTGACTGGCTACATTGGCATTATTGTATCACCTAGAACATCAGAGATTTCCAGTTAGAGTAGGGTAGGTAGGAAAAGCTCAATAAAGCTCAGCCTATGAGCATGTAGTTAGTTTTTTTAATTTCTGCAAAGTCCAGCAAGTCCGAAAGTGTAATCCTGGCTTGACTATTTTCAATTTATGTCTTAGAATGTAGAGAAGAAATTTGCTAGATAGTTTAATCCTAGCAGATAGTAGTTTAGGTAGAGAAACTATGAGGCCAACAGTCTAATCTGGTCTCATGGAGTAATAAGGGTAGAAGTAGAATAGGTTTATTTTCCTGCTTGTAAACATTGATGATGTAAAGGGTCTGCAAGTCCAAATGCACCCAGAAGAAAAATGTAGGACTATAGTGTGGGTAGGTAGTTGTTTGGGAGAATTTTACTGCTGATATGATGTCTTCATGATTTGTGGCGGCTAATCCAAGAAAGAAAATGGTGGCTCGAGTAGCAGGCATCTGGCCTACACCAAATATTTATCTTCTGAATTCTTGACTCCTTCAAGAAGAAGCCATCCCCATGTGGAGCCACTGTTAGCCCCCTATGAATTTTTTGACAAGCAAAAAATGGGGATAAAATAGCCTGAGCCTTCATGAATGCATTTCCCTATTAAAACTCATCATCCTGAAGCCTCCTTAAGGTTCTCTTTTGTCCTTGATAAATCCCCACTGCTCTTTCGCTATAAGTCACAGAAGGAAATGCCCAAAAGGCCTCCTTTTTCCCCTTGTATCATCCCTTCTAAGCCTTTGTTTTCATCTTTGTCTTCTCCTTCTAATTTCCCCCCATTAACCTTTTAAATCATACCCAAGTCCCCTTTAAATCCTACATGCACCCCTTGTTTAGTCCAAATTCCCATTTTTTTCCTCTATCGTTACCCTTCTCTAGCCTTAAAATGCATTAAAATGGGCAAAAAACCCACTTTTCACTTTATATTAAGGGCTTAGCCCCTTTTCCGCTAGCCCCACAAACCACTTCCCCATATGCCCTATACCCAAGACCAAGCGCTTATGGCCTGGGCACTAATCGCATCAGAGAATCGGAGCGGAATGTTCGAAATCCTTTATAAACCACGAAAACTCCGATGCAATAGTGTTATCGTTCCATCGGTCCCGATGCGATCTGAGCCGTTGATCTATATAGATCTGACAACCCAGCGCTAATCGTTGTGCACCCATCACCTTGTCCCTTTCTGCCCCTCTGATTATATCTAAACCACCGATCTCCCGCCAGATCCGACAGCTGGCGCTCTGTCGCATCCTGCCAGTCACATCGCACCCCCCTTCTGCGCCTTGCGATCACGAGCCTCCGATCCAATATCGACAGTTCATTTCTTTCGATCCGAAGGCCATTGCACTCCCGCTCCGATCGCAATCACAAATTCCAATTGATGCCACTTTCCACCCTTTGCGATTGCGATCCCCCGATTGAATCCTAGTCGTCCATCCTTCCAGATCCAATGGTCCATATCTCATCGCTCCCCGCCTGTCTTCCCCCGCCGATTTAATCTCTGTCATTGATCTCCTGCGCGATCCAACAGTTGGCGCTTAATCGCACCATCACTCCAATCGCAATCGCAAGTGTTAATGTGTCACCCCGCTGCCTCCCTCGATTGTGATCCCCCAATCTGATCATAGCCATCCATTCATCCGGGATCAACGACACATATTGCATCCCGTCTTCCCCCATGTCTCTTCCATCGAACCTTCCCAAAGGTTCATCTGTTAACGTCCGTCATTGATCTCCTCTTGAGATATAATGGCTCAAAACTAATTGCCCTCCACCCATGGCCGGGTCCCACCTTTCACTCATTTCACATGTTTTACGCGCATTTCCTTTGGTTTCCTTTTAAAAGGTTTGAAACTGCGTTTTACATTAAAGTCTTCATTTCGCCCAACTTTCACATACATTTTCCCCTCGTTCACTATGTTCCTCCACCACTTTCCATTGCATCCGCCATTTCCATAGTTGCCACCACCGTTCCTCCAGACCTCCACAGCATTGCCCTCCGCCACCCTCTGATTACATAATTGGTTTATTTTATTGTTGCAGGGTTTTAAAGAGCGGTAATTCACTCTGTTCTCACAATCACAGCCATTGTGAGTCAGAACACAGAGAGGCCAATATAGTGGCCAAGAAAAACAACAGAGACGGATTAGAGGGGGCCGGGCCAGTAAATTGCATGTTTAACGCTTAATCTAGCATTCAAAGGAAGAAGTGCAATTCAAAGACAAGAGCACGCGAAATAAAGCTATATCTGTGTTTTATGTCAGTAAAGTATCTTTCTCTAGAAAGACTACCTTCAGCGTTCTCCGTGCCTCCTCGAGCCCTTAAGAAGCTAAGTACACTGACAGAATTTTCTGTTACTATCAGAACCACAGTTATGAGGTATGGAGAGACTTGCAAACCTTTTCCGCCATGTCTCTTATTTCAGAAAGCTACCACAGAGTACCAACAGTCGGATTTCTTCAGAAGAACATACTTGAAGTTATTAACAAGACTTCTGGACCATGCTTCAGAGTACACACAGCTAATGAAGATCCATTCTGCGGAATGGGAATTCGACCTACCTCTCCCCTGTCGTAATGAGATCCATTTAATTAATATCACCTACCATTGTTATTCTCTTCTCCTATAAGAATCCCCAAGAACAATTGTAATGTTTTGTTGTTCGGTTCTTTCCGATTGCTATTAGAGGGATTCATTTGGACTGTTACAATATTCTTGGGAGGGATTAGCAGAGTAGTGGTCATGTAGTAGGCTGGGAGGAGAAGTTTGGATTGTATTCATCCCTTGAGCTCAGTGTATGTGACTGGTTTGCATCCATTAATCAAGAACATTTCTTTGGATCCTGGTCTATTACTACGGGTGATGTTTCTCTTGTCTTATTGTTTTATTACACTTTCATGTTGTTCATTGGTCTGCTGGCTCGCATAAGAAATATAGCATAGGATTTACCCTTGTTAGGTACCCTATGTTTTTGCTCTCCTTGCCTTTAATGTTTTCTGCTGATAGTGAATCTAAGAGTAAATTCAGCTAATTTAACCAGTGTAGTGGTTCCATATGCTACTAGCTGATGTATAAATTCATGGTTTGCTGCTTGGATGTTTCTTGCTGGTGTCAAAGCATTGAAGGTTCAAAGTCCTTCACTGATCTATAGACCTTGGCCCTGTTAAACTTATCTCTGTTTTTCCCTTGGAGCATGATAACGCTGACCTGGAGTTAAATGACCTCTGGTCCGATCTATAAGCTGCCCCTTTGTTCCTCCTTTGAGAGTTACCTATGAGTATGTCCAAGCAGGTCTGGAGTTAAATGACCTCTGACCTGATCTATAGGCAGAAATTGGGTCGCTTTCCTTCTTTCACTTTCAATCCTTAATGTTCCATCCCACCATCTATCTAAAAAAGATCCTTTAGTGTAGATGAATTTCCCTCTGAAAGCCTTGGCTAGTTGTGTGCAAGTAATTCACTTTCATGACTCCATAGCCCAATGGATGGCACTTTCTTGACCTATCCCCTTTGCTAAAACATCCTGCTGCTTTGTTCCTTTTCTCCCATTACTTTCTCAGTCTATGATCTCATGACCAACCCAGCAACCAAACAACCAAATCATTTTAAAACCCACCTTTGTGCTTCATACCTAGCCTAACATCTCATTTTGGGCTTTCAAAGATATATCATTCTTTGTATTTATGGAGAGATCCCTCTCCGGGTCCAGGAGGGCTAGATCCTAGGGCCCCAAAGTGGTTATGATGTTGTCTCATCTTTTGGTCTTGCCAATCTGGCCAAAACATGGGAACCCCAACAAACTCCCCACGGGACAATATTGTTCCTTGATGGCATATTATAAAGAATCCCAAGTGGGTGTGGCCTAGAATAGAGAGGGTTCCCTCCCTTCCTTTTGCTCATAGTAGGTTTCCCACCAGTCCTTGACGTCGGGGGCAACTTTGAGGAGTGCAAAAGTAATATTTTCCGGGTTGGAAAAGTAATGATCCAAGAAATATCCTTCTAATAGATTCAACTAGCTATATGTGATGTCTACATCTATTTGGCCCCCAAATATGGGAATGTCAAATTTTACTTGCACCTTAAAAGGAGTGGTGCCTCCATTGTGGGTAGTGGTGCAGATGCACCACTGATGGGAAACTGTTGAAGGATTTGGGAAAAGTTATCCATCATCATGTTCCTTTGTTTCTCGAGGGCCTCCTCGAGAAATATTTTGATAATATGTCCTGCTCCCTCATATTTATTTTCTTCCCCCATGGGTGGCCATCAGGGTTTCGAGGATGATATTGCAAAGGTTCAACCAGATTGAGCCCTAACTCCTTATATCCCGACCTCGTTGGGGACATGCAAAGAAGGATTGAGAAATAGAAGATCACTTTGATACCATTGATCCAAAATTATGAAGGAACACAATAAAATAAATAAATACACATAAACACAGATATATAACAGAAATAAAACTTCATTTCACTAATATTAAATAACTGAAATATGTTTACAGACAAAATGGAAATAAACTAGCTAGGGTGATGGTAGCTTATCTCTAAGAAGAGATGTGGTGACTAAAAGCCTTTGAATTATGTTAAAATGATGCTTGAAGGCCTATTTATTGTTTAGAAATAGTGGAAAATTCTAAACATCGAAAAACCTAACCCTAGGATGCCAAACTATGGGCCTCGTTTGGGAAAATTGGTACATCAATTTCCGGGGGACTTAACTTTGGCATACGATCTCCATTTGGCGCATACAATACCTCGTTAGAAATATATATCTGAGGAATACAAATTTCGAGTGAAAAACATTAATCAAATTACTATTTTGGTCCTAATGTTTCCAAAAAACATCGTTTAAGGCCTCGAAACAACTCCAGAAGTTCAAGGCCCGAAAAATGCCAAAAAATAGAAAACTATGCTACGATTATGGAAAATAAAAAGATGAAAGAACAAATGGCAAGGTTCCAAGTGGAATAGGAGAATGGCCACCAATATCCTCGTGGATAACTCTTCCCCCCTAGGAATCAATGGTCCCTGTTGCATTGATTTCCTCCATCAGATGAGGAAACTTCTACTGAACATTGTCTTGGGTGAGCCACATTCCTTGCTGCAAGAGTTGGCCAACTTTGAAAACTTGATACAACTCAATATTTTTGTTGGGTATGTGTTATATTATTTCCACGACTAGTGACGGGTAGGGGGGTCATAGGGGGGGCAACAGCCCCCCTTGTTGGGGTTCAGGGCAGTGCCCCGAGAAATTTTCTTTTGGACCTTATTTTTCGGTGGGCGGACCTGCCCATGGTTTTGTGCATGGGGTTGCACATGGTTTTGGGGCATGATGGTTTTCAGCCCTTGATATTTTGTAGATCTGGTCAAGGGAACTACGGCTATGTTCTAATCCAGGGTTAATGGATTGCGGTTTATGTATGATTCGGCATGTATATATATGTGTTGTAACACTAAAAGAAATATACTAAAAAATCAAGCTGGTCGTCCCGATTTGGGATCCAGGGGAAAATCTCTGTGTTTATCTGTTTTATGTTTTATGCTCTCACTATTGTTTATTTTCTGTTTTAAAATTCGTTTGTAGATAATTTATGTACAGGGTTAAAACCTACATTTGGTATCAGAGTTTTTTTGGCTTCAAGGGGACACCTTTGCTACTGAGGGTTTTTTTCTCGAGCCTATGGTAGACCCTATTCAGTGGGAGATCTTTGGGATCGATTCTTTCGGTGAAAGAAGATGGTGAGAAGTGGAAAGATAGAGATTGAGAAATTTAATGGTTAAAGTTTTGAGTTGTGGAAGCTCAAGATGGAGGATTTTCTGGTTGATAAAGACTAGTGGATCACAGTAGATCCAGGTACTAAACCAATGGAAATTTCAGACGAAGACTAGAAGAATTTGGATCGAAAGGTGAAGAGCACAATACGGTTGTGTGTCTTAGATTCAGTATTGTTGAATGTATCTTGGGAAGCTATGGAGAAGACCTTGTGGGACAAGCTAGGGACTTTGTACCAGTCTAAGTCTCTGGTGAATAGATTGTTCCTGTGGAAAAAGCTATATAACTTGAGGATGAAGAACGGATACTTAGTGATAGAGCATCTGAACGCCTTCAATGTTGTGGTAAGTCAACTATCCTCTGTTGATATTAAAATTTCAGATGAAGATAAGTGCATCAGTTTGTTGTGTTCTCTACCAGACTTGTGGGACAGTCTGGTTATTGCAATAGGTAGCAATACAACTACCTTGAATTTTGATGACATTGCCTCAGCCTTGCTTTCAGAGGAAATGAGACAAAGAAATATGGAGGGTCAGAATGGAGATGCCTTATCTGTACGAGGAAGGTCCCAAAATAGAAACAAGAATAAGGTTTCAAGTGGGAGATCTAAATCTCTTGGAAATTTTGTAAAGGTGTGCTGGAAATGCAGAAAGGAAGGGCACTACAAAAAGGACTACAGACCTAAAGCTCCTGAGAAAGGAAATGGATCTAATGATGCTCCTTCTGCAGAGGAAAAAACCACCTTGGATGAAGGTGGGGATGTGTATTTGGATTCTTCTTCAAATACAAATGTAGATCATGACTCATGGTTGATTGAATCAAGTGCATCTTTTCACTTCACTCCCCATAGGGAGTGGTTCTGCGAGTATGAGAAATATGATGGTGGTGATGTCTTCTTAGGGGATGATAGGAAGGCTAGAATCGTCAGACGTGGAAAAGTCAAGCTGAAGCTGCAAGGTGGAAGGATTAGAACACTTTCTGGTGTTCTGCACATTCGTGCATTGGCCAGAAATCTGATTTCTGTAAGCAAGATGGATGATGCAGGTGTAAAAACAGTGTCTGAGAAAGATACCTGTAAGATGGTTCAGGGAGCACTGGTATTAATGCGGGGAGTTCGTATTGGAACTGTTTACAAGCTTCAGGGCAGCAATGTTATTGATGGATCCAACAGTTCTGTGGTTCCTGAAAGTGGAGCGGAAAGCCTAGCTGTCTCTGGAGAAAAGACCATGCTATGGCATCAAAGTCTTGGACATATTGGAGAGAAGGGCCTTCGGATACTGCATGGAAATGGTATGGTATAAGGTATGTCTAATTTATCTCTGGATTTCAATTTTTGTGAACATTGTGTATATGGGAAGCAGAATCGGGTGAGTTTTCCTTCTGGTGCTAAGAGGGCGAACAAGATATTAGAGCTTGTGCATGGTGATGTGTTTGGACTTATGTTGGTTCCATCACTGGGTAAGTCTTTGTACTATGTTTCATTCATATATGACTTCTCAAGGAATACATGGATATATTTCTTGAGAAAGAAATCTGAAGTCTTTGACAAATTTAAAGAATTTAAGGCTCTGGTGGAAAACCAGATAGAGAAGAAGATAAAGGTGCTGAGGATAGATAATGGTGGGGAGTTCTGCAAGAAGTAATTTGAATATTTCTGTGAGAAGTGTGGTATAACACGGCAAAAGACTACTCCATAGACACCTCAGCAAAACGGAGTTGCAGAAAGAATGAAAAAAACTCTGATAGAAAAGGCAAGAAGCATGCTTAGTGGTACCGGGTTAGGACAAGAATTCTGGGTAGAGGTAGTGGAGACTGCATGTTATTTGTTTAACAGATAACCTTCATCAGCGTTAGAGGATAAGACTCCACATGAGGTATGGACTGGTAAGAAACCCTCTCTTTCACATTTGAGGGTATTTGGATGTGATGCATATGTACATGTTCCAAAGGAGAAAAGGACCAAGTTGGATAATAAATTTGAAAGGTGCATATTCATTGGGTATAAGGATGGTTTAAAGGGTTTCAAGCTTTGGAACCCAGAAACAAGGAAGGTTGTCTATAGCCGAGATGTGGTGTTTCGAGAGGTGAAAGATGTTGTTAAACATGAAGTCCTAGCAAAGGAACCTGAGAAGATAGAGTTTGAGCTAAAGGAGGATGAATCAGACTCTACAACAGAATAAGACTCAGAAGAGGAAGAGCCACAAACTCCAGCTGTGAGAAGATCAGTTCGGGAAATAAGACAACCAGAAAGGTATAGTCCATCTGCTTTCTGTTCAAATTTTTATTTAACTATAACTGATGATGATCCCAGAACTGTCAGCGAGGCAGTAGATTCAGAGGATGGAAAACTTTGGAAGGAGGCCATGGTTGATGAAATGGCATCTTTTCATAAAAATGATGCATTGGATCTGGTGGAGTTGCCGGCTGGAGGGAACCCATCAAGAGAAAATGGGTGTTTAAGAAGAAGATGAATGCAGAAGGCAAGGTGGAGAAATACAAATCTTGGTTGGTAGCAAAAGGTTATTCCCAGGTGTCGGGAAATGATTTTGGTGATATTTTCTTCTCCTGTTTCCAAAGTTACTTCTATTATATTACTTTTGTCTGTTGCTACTGCATTTTCTTTTGAGGTAGAACAGATGGATGTGAAGACAACATTTCTTCATGGGGATCTGGAAGAGGAGATCTACATGAAACAACCTGAAGGCTTTATGGTGAAGGGGAGGAAAGAACTGTTATGCGAGCTAAAGAAGTCTCTGTATGGGTTAAAACAATCACCAAAGATGTGGTATCAAAAATTTGATAGCTATATACGAGGACTTGGCTTCATCAGAAGCAAGGAGGATCGATGTGTTTATTTTAAATTAATTGGTGACTGTGTTATTTATTTGGTCTTGTATGTGGATGATATGTTGTTGATTGGAAATGACAAAGAAATTATCCAAGATTTGAAGACCCAACTGTTCTCCAAATTAGACATGAAGGATCTTGGTGCTGCAAACTATATTTTGGGCATGGAAATTAAGAGAGATCGGGCAAAGAGGAAGCTCTGGTTAAACCAGAGGAAGTATGTCGAGACTATATTGTAGAGGTTCAATATGCAGGATAGTAAACAGGTGAATGTTCCTATTCCTGTAGGTGTAAAGTTGTCTGCTGAACAGTGTCCCAAGACACAAGAAGAAGAGGAGTATATGTCCCGTGTTCCATATGCAAGTGCAGTGGGTAGCTTGATGTATGCAATGGTCTGTACTAGACCAGACATTGCACATGCAATGGGAGTATTGAGCAGGTTTATGTCAAACCCAGGGAAGGAGCATTGGACAGCAGTGAAGCGGGTTTTTAGATATTTACGTGGCACTAGTGATTATGGCTTGTGCTACCAGGGAAGACCAGGATTGGAAAGAATGTTGGAAATTTGTGGTTTTGTTGATGCAGACTGGGCTGGAGATCTGGACCAAAGAATATCTACAAGTGGGTATGTCTTTAGCCTATTTGGAGGCACAGTCAGTTGGATGAGTAAAAGACAGTCTGTAGTGGCTCTTTCAACTACAGAGGCAGAATACATAGCAGCCACTCATGCAAGCATGGAAGCAGTTTGGTTGTAGAGATTGTGTTCAAGTATGGGGTTGGTACAACAATATATAAGGATAGAATGTGATAGCCAAAGTGCAATTTTCTTGGCTAAGAACCCTGCTTATCATTCAAAGACAAAGCACATTGATGTTCAATATCACTTTGTGAGAGATATGGTTGAGGCTAAAAGGGTGTTGCTGGTAAAGGTGGACACCTTGAAGAATGTTGCAGATGCATTGACGAAGTCTGTGAGCACTCAGAAGTTCTCTTGGTGTATAGAAACAATGGGTGTTGCAGAGCTGGGATAATGACTAAGCTCTCATGTGGCCCCCTGCGGAAATAAAATAACAAGTGGGAGAATGTTGGGTATGTGTTATATTCTTTCCACGACTAGTCACGCGGGAGTCGAGAGGGAGGCGATAGCACCCTATGTAGGTTGCATGCATTAGAAGGTCACGGGGGTGGGCGGCCGCCCCCCCCCCCCCCCCTGGGAAAAAAAATAGGACCTTATTTTTTGGTGGGCGGACCCGCCCATGGTTTTGTGCATGGGTTCGCACATGGTTTTGGTGTATGATGGTTTTTGGCCCCTGGTATTTTGTAGATCTAGTCAAGGGAACTATGGTTATGTTCTAATCTAGGGTTAATGAATTGGGGTTTATGTATGCTTCGACATGTATATATATGTGTTGTAACACTAAAATGAATATTGTGAAAAATCAAGTCGGTCATTCCACTTTGGGATCCAGGGAAAACTTTGTGTTTATCTGTCTTATTTTTTATGCTCTCGCTATCGTTTATTTTCTATTTTAAGATTCGTTTGTAGATAATTTATGTATAGGGTTAAAGCCTACAATTTTGTTGTTGGGTGTTCTTTATGTGTGTGTGCATGATTCGATTAGTTTTTTATTGTTCCATGTAATCTGGGTTTAACTCTGTTGGTGTGAGTTGTTCTACCATGTTGGATGTGTCTAGTAGAGGTGGAAAGTAGGGCTGAAGGTGATCCACATTGAACACTGGTTGTAGACAAAAGAATGGTGGAATAGTGGGATCGAAGGCATTGTCCCCTACATCCTTGGTGATGGTGTATGGCCCATATCAAAGCAGGCGAAGCTTGGGGTGGGGTCTAGTGAGGCGCTCCTTCTGCAAATGTAGCCACATTTTTTTGCCTACCTAGAAGTTGTGTGGCACTCGATGTTGATAATGTTGCTTCTTGTACTTAGAATTTACTCTGTCCAATATGTCATGAACCTGTTGGTGGATGTGCTAAATGCACTCAATGATGTTTTTCCCCTTGTCAGCTTCAAACTGGATGTGACATGAACCTGCCTGAGTAGCTGCGAATGGCATGGCTGAGTCAATGGGACATAGTGGGTTGAATCCCGAGCCCACCTGAAATGGGTTATGGCCAGTTGAGCTATGGAGAGCCCGGTTATAGTTGTGTTTTACATAGGGAAGGCTCTCATCCCATGTGCATGGATTCTTTGAGTTGTACATGCGCATAATGTGTACTGTTAGTGTCCCGTGATTTGGAAGATTGGTAAACCAAATGACAGAATAACATTAGACCAATATTTGGAGTCCTAGGACCTAGCCTTCTTGGACTCAGAGAGGGCTCTCTCTATTGGGCGCAAAGGATGTGTTCTTTTTGCTTTAGAGTTTTGATTTTCGGAAAGTTGTTAAGTGTAGGGTTTTGTTGATTGTTTTGGTTGGGTGAGATGAACTGGTGTGATCCCCCGATTGAATCCTATCCGTCCATCCCTCCAGATCCAATGGTCCATATCTCATCGCTCCCCACCTGTCTTCCCCCGCCGATTTAATCTCCGTCATTGATCTACTGCGCGATCCAACGGTTGGCGCTTAATTGCACCATCGCTCCAATTGCAATCGCAAGTGTTAATGTGTCACCCCGCTGCCTCCCTCGATTGTGATCCCCCGATCTGATCATAGTCGTCCATTCATCCGGGATCAACGGCCCATATTGCATCGCGTCTTCCCCCATGTCTCTTCCACCGGACCTTCCCAAAGGTTCATCTGTTAACCTCCATCGTTGATCTCCTCCTGAGATCTAACGGCTCAAAACTAATTTCCCTCCACCCATGGCCAGGCCCACCTTTCACTCATTTCACATGTTTTATGCACATTTCCTTTGGTTTCCTTTTCAAAGGTCTGAAACTGTGTTTTACATTAAAGTCTTCATTTTTCCCGACTTTCACACAAATTTTCCCCCCGTTCACTGTGTTCCTCCACCACTGTCCGTTGCATCCGCCGTTTCCACATTTTCCACCACCGTTCCTCCAGAACTCCACAGCATTGCCCTCCACCACCCTCTGATTACATAATTGGTTTATTTTATTGTTGCAGGGTTTTACAGAGCGGTAATTCACTCTATTCTCACAATCACAGCCATTGTGAGTCGAAAGACAGAGAGGCCAATATAGCGGCCAAGCAAAACAACAGAGACGGATTACAGGGGGTCGAGCCTGTTAATTGCATGTTTAATGCTTAATCCGGCATTCAAAGGAAGAAGTGCAATTCAAAGACCAGAGCACGCGAAACAAAGCTATATCTGTGTTTTATGTCAACAAAGTACCTTTCTCCAAAAAGACTACCTTTAGCGTTCTCCGTGCCTCCTCGAGCCCTTAATAAGCTAAGTACACTGACAGAATTTTCTGTTACTATTAGAACCACAGTTATGAGGTATGGAGAGACCTGCAGACCTTTTCCGCCATGTCTCTTATTTCATAAAGCTACCGCAGAGTACCAACAGTAGGATTTCTTCAGAAGAACATACCTGAAGTTATTAACAAGACTTCTGGACCATGCTTCAGATTACACACAGTTAATGAAGAGCCATTCTGCGGAATGGGCATTCGACCTACCTCTCCCCTGTCGTAATGAGATCCATTTAATGAATATCACCTACCACTATTATTCTCTTCTCCTATAAGAATCCCCAAGAACAATTATAATGTTTTGTTGTTCGGTTGTTGCCGATTGCTGTTAGAGGGATTCATTTGGGCTGTTAGAACAGTCTTGGGAGGGATTAGCATAGTAGTGGTTATGTAGTAGGCTGGGAGGAGAAGTTTGGATTGTATTCAGACCTTGAGCTCAGTGTATGTGACTAGTTTGCATCCATTAATCAAGAACATTTCTTTGGATCCTGGTCTATTACTACGGGTGATGTTTCTCTTGTCTTACTGTTTTATTACACTTTCATGTTGTTCATTGGTCTGCTAGCTCGCATAAGAAATATAGCATAGGATTTACCCTTGTTAGGTACCCTATGTTTCTGCTCTCCTTGCCTTTAATGTTTCTGTTGATAGTGAATCTAAGAGTAAATTCAGCTAATTTAACCAGTGTAGTGGTTCCATATGCTGCTAGCTGATGTATAAATTCATGGTTTTCTGCTTGGATGTTTCTTTCTGGTGTCAAAGCATTGAAGGTTCAAAGTCCTTCACTGATCTATAGACCCTGGCCCTGTTAAAATTATCTCTGTTTTTGCCTTGGAGCATGCTAAAGCTGACCTGGAGTTAAATGACCTCTGGTCCGATCTATAAGCTGCCCCTTTGTTCCTCCTTTTAGAGTTGCCTATGAGTATGTCCAAGCAGGTCTGGAGTTAAATGACCTCTGACCTGATCTATAGGCAGAAATTTGGTCGCTTTCCTTCTTTCACTTTCAATCCTTAATGTTCCATCCCACCATCTATCTGAAAAAGATCCTTTAGTGTAGATGACTTGCCCTCTGAAAGCCTTGGCTAGTTGTGTGCAAGTAATTCCCTTTCATGACACCATAGCCCAATGGATGGCACTTTCTTGACCTATCCCCTTTGCTGAAACATCCTGCTGCTTTGTTCCTTTTCTCCCATTACTTTCTGAGTCTATGATCTCATGACCAACCCAACAACCAACCAACCAAATCATTTTAAAACCCACCTTTGTGCTTCATACCTAGCCTAACATCTCATTTTGGGCTTTCAAAGATATATCATTCTTTGTATTTATGGAGAGATCCCTCTCCGGGTCCAGGAGGGCTAGATCCTAGGGCCCCAAAGTGGTTATGATGTTGTCTCATCTTTTGGTCTTGCCAATCTGGCCAAAACATGGGAACCCCAACAAACTCCCCACAGGATAATATTGTTCCTTGATGGCATATTAGAAAGAATCCCAAGTGGGTGTGGCCGAGAATAGAGAGGGTTACCTCCCGTCCTTTTGCTCATAGTAGGTTTCCCACCAGTCCTTGACGTCGGGGGCAGCTTTGAGGAGTGAAAAAGTAATATTTTCCCGGTTGGAAAAGTAATGAACCAAGAAATATCCTTCTAATAGATTCAAGTAGCTATATGTTATGTCTACATCTATTTGGCCCCCAAATATGGGAATGTAAAATTTTACTTGCACCTTAAAAGGAGTGGTGCCTCCAAAGTGGCTAGCAGTGCAGATGCACCACCGATGGGAAACTGTTGAAGGATTTGGGAAAAGTTATCCATCATCGTGTTCCTTTGTTTCTCGAGGGCCTCCTCGAGAAATATTTTGATAATATTTCCTGCTCCCTCATATTTATTTTCTTCTCCCATGGGTGGCCATCAGGGTTTTTGAGGATGATATTGCAAAGGTTCAACCAGATTGAGCCCTAACTCCTTATACCCCGACCTCGTTGGGGACATGCAAAGAAGGATCGAGAAATAGAAGATCACTTTGATACCACTGATCCAAAATTATGAAGGAACACAATAAAATAAATAAATACACATAAACACAGATATGTAACAGAAATAAAACTTCATTTCACTAATATCAAATAACTGAAATATGTTTACAGAAAAAATGGAAATAAACTAGCTAGGGTTATGGTAGCTTATCTCTAAGAAGAGATGTGGTGACTACAAGCCTCTGAATTATGTTAAAATGAGGCTTGAAGGCCTATTTATTATTTAGAAATAGTGGAAAATTCTAAACATCTAAAAACCTTACCCTAGGATGCCAAACTATGGGCCTCGTTTGGGAAAATTGGTACATCAACTTCCAGGGGACTTAACTTTGGCATACGATCTCCATTTGGTGCATACAATACCTCGTTAGAAATATCTATTTGAGGAATACAAATTTCGAGTGACAAACATTAATCAAATTACTATGTTGGTCCTAATGTTTCCAAAAAACATCGTTTAAGGCCTCGAAACAACTCCAGAAGTTCAAGGCCTGAAAAATGCCAAAAAATAGGAAACTATGCTACGATTATGGAAAATAAAAAGATGGAAGAACAAATGGCAAGGGTCCAAGTGGAATAGGAGAATGGCCACCAATATCCTCCTGGATAACTCTTCCCCCCTAGGAATCAATGGTCCCTGTTGCATTGAGTTCCTCCATCAGATGAGGAAACTTCTACTGAACATTGTCTTCGGTGAGCCACATTCCTCGGTGAAAGAGTTGGCCAACTTTGAAAACTTGATACAACTCGATATTTTTGTTGGGTATGTGTTATATTCTTTCCATGACTAGTGACGGGTAGGGGGGTCATAGGGGGGGCGGCAGCCCCCCTTGTTGGGGTTCGGGGCAGTGCCCCGGGAAATTTTTTTTTGGACCTTATTTTTCGGTGGGCGGACCCGCCCATGGTTTTGTGCATGGGGTTGCACATGGTTTTGGGGCATGATGGATTTCAGCCCTTGATATTTTGTAGATCTGGTCAAGGGAACTACGACTATGTTCTAATCCAGGGTTAATGGATTGGGGTTTAAGTATGCTTCGACATGTATATATATGTGTTGTAACACTAAAAGAAATATACTAAAAAATAAAGCTGGTCGTCCCGATTTGGGATCCAGGGGAAAATCTCTGTGTTTATATATTTTATGTTTTATGCTCTCACTATTGTTTATTTTCTATTTTAAAATTCGTTTGTACATTTAGTATCAGAGTTGTTTTGGCTTCAAGGGGACACCTTTGCTACTGAGGGTTTTTTTCTCGAGCCTATGGTAGACCCTATTCAGTGGGAGATCTGTGGGATCGATTCTTTCAGTGAAAGAAGATGGTGAGCAGTGGAAAGATAGAGATTGAAAAATTTAATGGTTAAAGTTTTGAGTTGTGGAAGCTCAAGATGGAGGATTTTCTAGTTGATAAAGACCAGTGGATCACAGTAGATCCAAGTACTAAACCAACGGAAATGTCAGATGAAGACTAGAAGAATTTGGATCGAAAGGTGAAGAGCACAATACGGTTGTGTGTCTTAGATTCAGTATTGTTGAATGTATCTTGGGAAGCTATGGTGAAGACCTTGTGGGACAAGCTAGGGACTTTGTACCAGTCTAAGTCTCTGGTGAATAAATTGTTCCTGTGGAAAAAGCTATATAACTTGAGGATGAAGGATGGAGACTCAGTGACAGAGCATCTGAATGCCTTCAATATTGTGGTAATTCAACTATCCTCTGTTGATATTAAAATTTCAGATGAAGATAAGTGCATCAGGTTGTTGTGTTCTCTACCAGACTTGTGGGACAGTTTGGTTATTGCAATAGGTAGCAATACAACTACCTTGAATTTTGATGACATTGCCTCAGCCTTGCTTTTGGAGGAAATGAGACGAAGAAATATGGAGGGTCAGAATGGAGATGCCTTATCTGTACGAGGAAGGTCCCAGAATAGAAACAAGAATAAGGTTTCAAGTGGGAGATCTAAATCTCTTGGAAATTTTGTAAAGGTGTGCTGGAAATGCAGAAAGGAAGGGCACTACAAAAAGGACTACAAACCTAAAGCTCCTGAGAAAGGAAATGGATCTGATGATGCTCCTTCTGCAGAGGAAAAAACAACCTCGGATGAAGGTGGGGATGTGTATTTGGCTTCTTATTCAAATACACATGTAGATCATGAGTCATGGTTGATTGATTCAAGTGCATATTTTCACTTCACTCCCCATAGGGAGTGGTTCTGCGAGCATGAGAAATATGATGGTGGTGATGTCTTCTTTAGGGGATGATAGGAAGGCTAGAATCGTCAAACGTGGAAAATTCAAGCTAAAGCTGCAAGGTGGAAGGATTAGAACAATTCCTGGTGTTTTGCACATTCGTGCATTGGCCAGAAATCTGATTTCTGTAAGCAAGATGGATGATGTAGGTGTAAAAACAGTGTCCAAGAAAGATACTTGTAAGATGGTTCAGGGAGCACTGGTATTAATGCGGGGTGTTCATATTGGAACTCTGTACAAGCTTCAGGGCAGCACTGTTATTGATGGATCCAACAGTTCTGTGGTTCCTGAAAGTGGAGCGGAAAGCCTAGCTGTCTCTGGAGAAAAGACCATGCTATGGAATCAAAGGCTTGGACATATTGGAGAGAAGGGCCTTCAGATACTGCATGGAAATGGTATGGTAGAAGGTATGTCTAATTTATCTCTGGATTTCAATTTTTGTGAACATTGTGTATATGGGAAGAAGAATCGAGTGAGTTTTCCTTCTGGTGCTAAGAGGGCGAACAATATATTAGAGCTTGTGCATAGTGATGTGTTTGGACTTGTGTCAGTTCCATCACTGGGTAAGTCTTTGTACTATGTTTCATTCATAGATGACTTCTCAAGGAATACATGGATATATTTCTTGAGAAAGAAATCTGAAGTCTTTGACAGATTTAAAGAATTTAAGGCTCTGGTGGAAAACCAGATAGAGAAGAAGATAAAGGTGCTGAGGACAGATAATGGTGGGGAGTTCTGCAAGAAGTAATTTGAAGATTTCTGTGAGAAGTGTGGTATAACACGGCAAAAGAATACTCCATAGACACCTCAGCAAAACAGAGTTGCAGAAAGAATGAAAAAAACGATGATGGAAAAGGCAAGAAGCATGCTTAGTGGTACCGGGTTAGGACAAGAATTCTGGGTAGAGGCAGTGGAGACTGCATGTTACTTGTTTAACAGATCACCTTCATCAGCGTTGGAGGATAAGACAGGACATGAGGTATGGACTGGTAAGAAACCCTCTCTTTCACATTTGAGGGTATTTGGATGTGATGCATATGTACATGTTCCAAAGGAGAAAAGGACCAAGTTGGATAATAAATTTGAAAGGTGCATCTTCATTGGGTATAAGGATGGTTTAGAGGGTTACAAGCTTTGGAACCCAGAAACAAAGAAGGTTGTGTATAGCCGAGATGTGGTGTTTATAGAGGTGAAATATGTTGTTAAACATGAAGTCCTAGCAAAGGAACTTGAGAAGATATAGTTTGAGCTAAAGGAGGATGAATCAGACTCTACAACAGAATAAGACTCAGAAGAGGAAGAGCCACAAACTCCAGCTGTGAGAAGATCAGTTCGGGAAAGAAGACAACCAGAAAGGTATAGTCCATCTGCTTTCTGTTCAAATTTTTATTTAACTATAACTGATGATGATCCCAGAACTGTCAGCGAGGCAGTATATTCAGAGGATGGAAAAATTTGGAAGGAGGCCATGGTTGATGAAATGGCATCTTTGCATAAAAATGATGCATTGGATCTGGTGGAGTTGCCGGCTGGAAGGAAGCCCATCAAGAGAAAATGGGTGTTTAAGACGAAGATGAATGCAGAAGGCAAGGTGGAGAAATAAAAATCTTGGTTGGTAGCAAAAGGTTATTCCCAGGTGTCGGGAAATGATTTTGGTGATATTTTCTTCTCCTGTTTCCAAAGTTACTTCTATTATATTACTTTTTTCTGTTGCCACTGCATTTTATTTTGAGGTAGAACATATGGATGTGAAGACAACATTTCTTCACGAGGATCTGGAAGAGGAGATCTACATGAAACAACTTGAAGGCTTTATGGTGAAGGGGAGGAAAGAACTAGTATGCAAGTTAAAGAAGTCTCTGTATGGGTTAAAACAATCACCAAAGATGTGGTATCAAAAATTTGATACCTATATACGAGGACTTGGCTTCATCAGAAGCAAGGAGGATCAATGTGTTTATTTTAAATTAATTGGTGACCGTGTTATTTATTTGGTCTTGTATGTGGATGATATGTTGTTGATTGGAAATGAGAAAGAAATTATCCAAGATTTGAAGACCCAACTGTTCTCCAAATTAGACATGAAGGATATTTGTGCTACAAACTATATTTTGGGCATGGAAATTAAGAGAGATCGGGGAAAGAGGAAGCTCTAGTTAAACCAGAGGAAGTATGTCGAGACTATATTGCAGAGTTTCAATATGCAGGATAGTAAACCGGTGAATGTTCCAATTCCTGTAGGTGTAAAGCTACCTGCTGAATAGTGTCCCAACACACAAGAAGAAGAGGAGGATATGTCCCGTGTTCCATATGCAAGTGCAGTGGGTAGCCTGATATATGCAATGGTTTGTACTAGACCAGACATTGCACATGCAGTGGGAGTTTTGAGCAGGTTTATGTCAAACCCAGGGAAAAAGCATTGGATAGCAATGAAGCGGGTTTTCAGATATTTGCGTGGAACTAGTGATTATGGCTTGTGCTACCAGGGAAGACCAGGATTGGACAGAGCTTTGGACATCCATGGTTTTTTCTATGTTGACTGGGCTGGAGATCTGGACCAAAGGAGATCTACAAGTGGGTATGTGTTTAGCCTATTTGGAGGTGCAGTCAGTTGGATGAGTAAAAGACAGTCTGTAGTGGCTCTTTCAACTACAGAGCCAGAATACATAGCAACCACTCATGCAAAAAAGGAATCAGTTTGGTTGTAGAGATTGTGTTCAAGTATGGGGCTGGTGCAGCAAGCTATAAGGATAAAATGTGATAGCCAAAGTGATATTTTCTTGGCTAAGAACCCTGCTTATTATTCAAATACAAAGCACATTGATGTTCAATATCACTTTGTGAGAGATATGGTTGAGGCTAAAAGGGTTTTTTTGGTAAAGGTGGACACCTTGAAGAATGTTGCAGATGCATTAACAAAGTCTGATAGCACTCAGAAGTTCTCCTGGTGTATGGAAAAAATGGGTGTTGCAGAGCTGGGCTAATGACTAAGCTCTCTTGTGGCCCCCTCCGGAAAGAAAATAACAAGTGGGAGAATGTTGGGTATGTGTTATATTATTTCCATGACTAGTCACGTGCAGGGGGGTCAGAGGGGGGCGATAGCACCCTCTGTACGTTGCGCTGGGTGCATTAGGGCGGTCACAGGGGGGTGGCAACGGTCGCCCCCCCCCCGGTCGGAAAAAAAAATAGGACCTTATTTTTGGTGGGCGGACCTACCCATGGTTTTGTGCATGGGTTCGCACATGGTTTTGGGGTATGATGGTTTTTGGCCCATGGTATTTTGTAGATCCGGTCAAGGGAACTATGATTATGTTCTAATATAGGGTTAATGGATTGGGGTTTATGTATGCTTCGACATGTATATATATGTGTTGTAACACTAAAATGAATATTGTGAAAAATCAAGCTGGTCGTCCTGATTTGGGATCCAGGGGAAAAATTTTGTGTTTATCTGTCTTATGTTTGATGCTCTCGCTATTGTTTATTTTCTATTTTAAGATTCGTTTGTAGATAATTTATGTACAGGGTTAAAACCTACAATTTTTTTTTTGGGTGTTCTTTATGTGTGTGTGCATGATTCGATCAGTTTTTTATTGTTCCATGTAATCTGGGTTTAACTCTGTTGGTGTGAGTTGTTCTACCATGTTGGATGTGTCTAGTAGAGGTGGAAAGTAGGGCTGAAGGCGATCCACATTGAACACTGGTTGTAGACAAAAGAGTGGTGGAATAGTGGGATCAAAGGCATTGTCCCCTACATCCTTGGTGATGGTGTATGGCCCATATCAAAGCAGGCGAAGCTTGGGGTGGGGTCTAGTGAGGCACTCCTTCTGCAAATGTAGCCACATTTTTTTGCCTACCTAGAAGTTGTGTGGCACTCGATGTTGATAATGTTGCTTCTTGTACTAAGAATTGACTCTGTCCAATATGTCATGAAACTGTTGGTGGATGTGCTAAATTCACTCAATGATGTTTTTCCCCTTGTCAGCTTCAAACTGGATGTGACACGAACCTGCCTGAGTAGCTGCAAATGGCATGGCTGAGTCAATGGGACATAGTGGGTTGAATCCCGAGCCCACCTGAAATGGGTTATGGCCAGTTGAGCTATGGAGAGCCCGGTTATAGTTGTTTTTTACATAGGGAAGGCTCTCATCCCATGTGCATGGATTCTTTGAGTTGTACATGCGCATAATGTGTACTGTTAGTGTCCCGTGATTTGGCAGATTGGTAAACCAAATGACATAATAACATCAGACCAATCTTTGGAGTCCTAGGACCTAGCCTTCTTGGACTCAGAGAGGGCTCTCTCTATTGGGCGCAAAGGATGTGTTGTTTTTTCTTTAGAGTTTTGATTTTAGGCTAGTTGTTAAGTGTAGGGTTTTTTGATTGTTTTGGTTGGGTGAGATGAACTGGTAGAATAGGTGGAGTGACAGGTCTTCAAATCATTGGTATATGGAGTCAATAAAAGTCAAGGGTGTCTCAATAATGAATCAGAATGGAGTGCAAGGCCAATCTAGCAAGGTTAATGGATCCTTAAAGTTATGAGTGAAATGGGATGGACATCAAGTTTTGTGAATAAGGTAGGGTAAAGGGAAATCAAGAATCCTTTGTCAAATACCTATGAACAAGGGGGTCTTAAATATGATTAGCACAATATACTAAGCATGAGCTAGGGAAAACCATTTACTCTATGATAATATTTTAAACCAATAAATATCCAAGATAAACATGTCAGTGAAACATAGAGAGAATAAGAGCTTCTAACTTTAGTAAATTCACCTCGAGACATTGGGAAAACATATAATATCACAAATAACTTAATCTATGAAGAGGGAACTCCTAAACATCATAAATCAAGCTATAGATAACTTTGAAACAAGTTGGTAGGCATGGACAAAGGGAAAGATCGAACGAGACCTCTTTGACTTAACCTATCAAACAATACTCCAAAGAAAGGTTCCAAGACAGAGTTTTAGACAGTCTCAAATAAGCAGGGAATACCGTGAATCATATTTGTTAACCAACATATTAATCCATAAATGAAACTAACAAGAATAAGGAGGCTTTAGGAGCAGCTAAGAATTCTTCAAACACAACCAGCTAAGGAAAAAATTAAGGCTATAACAAACAAGAGGACTGAGGTGCCTCAAAGAGCATGTCTCAACCTATACTTTTCTGATTTATAGCAACTAAGAGGAGTGAAACATAATGATAACAAGAAAACATAAATAAATTAAGAAGACATCACCATTCACCAAGCTAAGGAATCCTGCAAACAAGCTTCTCCATCATCAAGCCAAACAAGCTGTTCATCTACTCCACAACACCAATTTCTTCTCCAAGCTCATAAAAACCATGTATTGCTCTCAAAGCTCATCAAATGCCAACATTTACAATTAAGCCCTCATGCTCTATTTATCTTAGCAAGAGAGGGAAAAAACCCTAATTATGGTAGGAAAATGTCAAAGTTATCCATAAATGTCATTTATGGCCAAGAGACCATGCAAGGCCCAAGGAGCATAATATCCTAAGAAATAAATGCCATAATAACTATTTTCACCTAATTCTATAGTGTGTTTCCTCAAAAAACTCAAAAATATCATTTTGCAATAAATGAGGGTGTTTTATTGACTTTTGGTCCAAAACACACTTAGACAGTCTATTTGCGCAGTGCCACTTCAGCAGAAAATAGGGCCTTTTGTGACTAATTTTTGGCCCCCTTTCTGATGCCGAATTTGGCTCTGTGATGGCTCGTTAAAAATCCCGATGAGCTTGATTTCCATAAATGCTTGAGTTTTCCTGAATGAGTGCCATTTTCCTATCCAAAAATCCATTCTCCCAACACTGCTCTGTGTTGTGAAACCAGCTCCAAAAATAGAAGAAAAGAGATATCAACACCTTATAAATAAGCCACTTCAAGGGGGAAACCTCCAATACATTACATTAATGAACAATTCTTAGATGATCCAAATGAAAAAACCTCCTTTCTATATATAGGAGTCCATGGGGCCATAATGTAATCCTAGCCGACCTAACAATAATAATGTAAGGGCACAATAATAACAATATGGGGGTTACAGGGGTACAAAAATAAGGGGGGCTATACTAACATAATAAGAGACTACACTAGTAATATAGGGACCTAACATGCTCCTCTCCTTTAAACAAGTGTTGTCCTCAATGCTTGATTATTTCTTGATGCTTCTGTATAAAATTCTCATCCTCCCATGTGGAATCTTCTGTAGGAAATTTCTTCCACTTGTTGAGATACTCTGAAACTGATCTTACTTGTTAATTTCTTGTTTATGTGACTTCTTCAGAACTTCTTTCAATGTGATGTCGATCTTCCTGTTGTTTCATTTGATTCTGCACCAAAGTTAGGTTATCCTTTGAGAGTTGGAGAACTTGTTGTTGATGCTCAATGTGATATTCCACTACTTTACCATCCATATTAGATTTTATTTGATCCTTCAAACCATCCAAATTAGCCTCCATTTCTACTTTTAAACCATCTATGTCATCTTCGGTTGCTCTTCGTAAGATCGAAATTTGTTGCACTTGGTACCATAATTTTGATATCTCATATTGGAATTCTTCCTCTTCATGTGCCATAGTATAGCTTTATGAGGTCTTAATTGGTATGGAATTGTTTTTAAGTGGAATTTTAGAACCCAACACTAATATCTATGCTTCAATATGCCCTTGGAATCACTTCAAACTGATTTTTCACACAAGACTTATGCAATTCGAAAAAACAAATACACACCTTTTTCTTGCTTTTGAGGAGCTCGATATTGAAACTGAACTATCTCTATGATTTAGGATTTTAAATATCTGAAATTTGGCTCTGAGGTAGCCCTATGAATTATCTTTCAAATTTCACAGGTCTGACCTGATTTGGATTCATCAAGGCAAAGTTATGTCCAATCTCCCATAATGACCTAATTATGGACTAGTTAAGTAGAGTGAACTTGTACGACTTTCCACATGTCACTGTTTCATCCTTCACCTCTCAAATTGATAAAAGGAACCTAAAGTCCATGTACTTGTGGTCACTTTTTACAGAATCCCAATCTGACGCTCAGAGAGAGAGTTATGTCATTTTTCCCACAGTAACCTCTTTGAGATGAAATTTAGGAGCCTGAAACAATCCTATATTCCAAAGATCATATCTCACAAAATTTTCCGAACCAAGATTTGAAACTTTTACAGGAGTTTCCTTAAGATTTTGTCTTTTCTTTGTGAAAATTTCATCTTCTGAAACCTCGTATAAAAAAATTTATATTGAAAATTCCATGATGACTTGTTTAGGTTAAATTCAGGAGCCTGCAAAAAGACCTAACCTCCACAGATCATATCTCCGAAAATATTGCGATCCAAGCTCTGAAATTTTATGAAGATGTTCCACTGGATTTTAGCTTCACACTCTAAATATTTTATCTTCTTAACCTTCGTAGAAAAATTTTTATAGAGAAAATTCCACGATGACCTATTTGGAGTAGCGAAACCCTAGAATCCAAAGCTCTGACACCAAATGTTGTGAAACCAGCTCCAAAAATAGAAGAAAAGAGATATCAATGCCTTATAAATGAGCCACTTAGAGGGGGAAACCTCCAATAAATTACATGAATGAACAATTCTTGGATGATACAAATGACAAAACCTCCTCTCTATATATAAGATTCCATGGGGCCACAATGTAATCCTAGCTGACCTAACAATAATAATGTAAGGGAAAAATAATAACAATATGGGGGTTATAGGGGTAAAAAAATAACAATAAGGGGGCTATACTAACATAATAAGAGACTATACTAGTAATATAGGGACCTAACACTCTGTGCGCAGCACCTGGCCTAAAAATGAGGTAGAATGGTCAAAATTTAGGTGTTTTTTGACCTTTTGGGGGGTCAAAACTGCTCCAAATGATCTGAAATTTTGTGAGAAGACTGTTGATGATGAGAGGAATCCAAAAATGTCAATTTTTCATGCTGAGGATGCATCATGTTTTTGTGTAGTGCCAAGGGTGCTACGCATAGAGGCTTCAAAATTTCAAAAAAACAAAATCTTGTTCAAATTTGCCCAAAATTGGTGGAGTGGTTCCTCAAGAGGTCTTGGATACATGTTGAGAAGCTTCAGCTAAAAATCCAAGGCTATCATGTTCTTTTGCCTATTTTAGGTTTTTTATCTCCATGAGGGCCTCCTTTAGTTTGGCACAAGCAAGCTTGTTTTTCTTTGCATAATGCTTTGTCATCTTCTTGTCATCTAGGTCCAAACCATCATTTTCCTTCTTCAGCTTGGTCTCTAGGTGTATGTTTTCCCTCTCAAGCCATGACTCCCTATCAAACTCACTGATAGGGATCTTCTTAGCTATGCCAGATTCTTCCTCTCTCTCTTTGGCCAAGGCTTTTCTCAGCCCAATGGTCTTTGACCTCCTTCTAGGTTGTTCTTCTTCTTCTTCTTCACTCTCTGGATGAGTCTTCTTGTATTATTATAATTTCACTTCTGCCCTTGTGGCTTCTTCCCTTCTTTAATCTCACCCTCATTGCTAGGTCTCCCATCACTTTGTGCATCATCATCTTGTTCATTGGGAGAGCTGTGAGCCTCACTGTTGCCTTCAACACTTTCATCATTATCACCCTTCTTGCTATATTCAGTGCTATTACCTAGGTCTTGGATTTGATCATTAGCCTCTACATCTAATTCACTTTTATCGTCATTAGAAGCTTGATCTGTGTCATGACCGTCACGACTGTTGTCATGATTTTCATGACTTTATCCTTTGCTATCTTTCTCATTACTGACTATCTTATCAGTGGAATTTTCTTTATCACTGTCTCCTTCATCAAATTCTGTTTGAGCCTCACTGGTTTCCTCCTCTTGACTGTCAGCATCCTATTCATCATGGCTATGCTCCCTGCTTTGTTTTTCATCATTATTTCCTCCATCTGTTTCCATGTCCTCTATCTCTTGTTCACTTGCTGCTAGCTCATCCTCATCATTGTCTTCACTACCTTCTAGGTCCTCATTTTTTTCATCAGCACCACCTTTTTCTGTACTTGGGAGTGATTCATTGGTATCATTACCATGATTTCCTTCCTCCAAATGTTCACTATTTTTGTCTTCATGACTTCCATGTTCATCTCCCTCTTCCTTGTCATCATTACCCTCCTGCGCTTCCTCATTAAACTCTGTGTCTGCCCCATTGTTTTCATTATTTCTATTGTCATCCTCTTGTTCCTCATTACCCCTTATCATCATCATCATTTGATGCATCAGGAGAAGAAGAAAGAGGTAAGTTTCCTTGTGGAGAAGGCATGGGTGGAGGTGATGGAACATGATCTCTGGAGGGTAATGGAGGAGTGGAGGTAAGTGGATGTGAAGTGGAAGGAAAATTTTGCTGAATGAAGGCTTGGGGATTTGCAAATACATCATGTGAGATAAAAACTTCCCAAGGAGTTCCCTGCTGCTCTAGCTGGTGTAAAAAAATCATCTTAACCAAAGAGAGGTGTATAAGGCTTTGCATTTGGTGGGCATAACTTCTTTTCTTGACTAGTTAAGCCATTTCGTCAATCCTCTGGTAGAGATAGTATGGTAGGTTTAGCAATTTAACCCTGGTGAAGTGCATTAGCAGCCTTATGTGATATGAGTAAATCTTGGAGTACCTCCCCTCACAAGAGAAGTACTTGATGATCTGGCTCATTAGTGGGGCATATCTCTATAGCAGGTGAGATAAGGGGACAAGGGTCTTGCAACCCTGTTGATACCTAGGTTTGAGGAAGGGCTCATAGTAGCTTAAAGCCAATTTCTTCTTCTTGAACCATCTCTCACCCACATCTGGTATCCCTGTGGCTTTAGCAATGGATTCAGATGATAGCTCAAAATTTACTCCTGCTAGGTTGACTTGTTGGTTTTGTAGGCTGAGAATGAACAACCTAGTCCAACCTGAGTGGTTTTGGACCTGTTTAACCCTCTCACAAAATTGATAGCATCCAACATCTTGAAAACATGCAAGGATCATGGGAGAAGAGGTGATTTGAATTGTATCCAAGGGCTAAAACCTATTAGTTCTTCCTCCCTTGTGTTTTGGCTTGATAGGCCCTTGTCCTTCATCACTACTGGTACTTATCTCCTCTCTAGACATGGTGACTGATTGTGTCCTTGAACAAATTGGTTTTTATCTTGCGAGATATTTTAGGTCTAGGGAGGAAAAATGAGTGATGGTGAGGGAAAATTTTAACAAATGGGAGAAAAATGGAAGAAGTCTAGGAATTCTCTCAGAGTTTTGAAGGATTCTTAGCTTGTACTGAGTGTATTTGTACCAATGACCACTCTCCAACTGGTAAATTTTTCCCCAAAAGGTTAAATGAGCGTTTGCCATGAAGATTAGGGTTTTTTAGCCAATTTAGGTTTTTGTTACCCTTATTTGATTATGAATGAAAAAAGAACACTTCGAGGGCAAAGGAAAGTGAGAACCAACCTTTTCTAAGTCATGCAGGAGCCAGTGGAAAATTTGAGGAGAAAAAGAGTGATTGTGGCCACTTTTTGGCAACCCTGGCCAAATTTCTCCTATGCGCAGCGCCACCCGACTGACCGTTTCAATCGTGCCCTCTGTGCGCACCGTCAGGTCGAGTCGGGTGTTATGTAGGCCTATGCGCAGCACCGGGAGACTGTGGGTGCCTCGGGTGAGCTGTCAAGCCTGTCAGTCTGGTGTATGCGCAGTGCCTGAAAATTTGTGGGTGGCTCGGGCATCTGCACAGGCCTATCGGGCCTTCCCCTGTGCGCAGCGCCGTTGATTGTGCGCAGGTCGGGCTCTGCACTTAGCGTGTGCACAATGCCACAACCTATTCATAGCGCTAATCTATCTCTACGCAACACAGTGTTTTTTAACACTACCTCTTCTCCCCTTTGCGCAGCGCCGAAGGCTCTATGTGCAACACCTCTGCCTATGTGCAGCGCTGGAGAAATTTTACCTAGTTTGCAGGAAGACGCCCAGAAACGCTTCAACATCTCTCTATCTCTCTTTTAAATACAAAAATGAGTTGGGAAGAGGGAAAGAAGACCTTTATACTTCTTTTTGAAAAATAACTTCATGATCAAACCCACTTTTCTAACGTTTTTTTCCCTTCTTACTTTTTTTTCTGAATTTTTGGTCTTTTTGTCCTGTAGGTGGCAAAACTCTGAGAAAAAAATGGTTTTTTCCTTTGCTGGAGCATCTTGATGTTTCCCTTGGATTGAAAAACTCTTTAACAAGCTTAAACTTTGCCTCTTACCCATATTTTGGAAATGTGAACCAGTTCTTGAAAATAAAAGGGTCATTTTGACAAAGTTTTGAGGAGAAAGGCAGACAATGATATTAGTGCTCTTTTTGAAGGTTTTCTTCACTTTATCCTTTTCATGAATTTCAACACCTGTAAATAGTAAAATTGTGATCATTTTGGCACCTTTACCTTGGAATATTCAGTCATGCATCTTTTATGCCTTTGATTGCTTGGTGGATGAGACTGAAGATAAGAATTTTGACCTTCTTCTAACTGACATTCTGTCATGTTTTCACTTTGAAGCAATGAAAACCTCTTGGTGTGAAAACCCCAACAGTTGGTATCAACAGCTTCTTTAATATTTATATGTGCCATCATTATGAGATATATCAGGTTTGTTGGATCTTATCAATCATCTTGTAGGTAACCATTTTTGATGGTCCTGCAGAAATATCACTCATGGCTAACTATCTTTTGCAGAATATACCTTTGATAAGGAAACCCTTGTTGGAGGCTTCACTGCTTTGTTTTAGACCAATTACATGTTTGTTCCTTTGATCATTTTGACAATGATATATCTCTTGGTGGAAAAAGTTAGCAATTTAAACCATTTTGTGTCTCCCCTTGGCCACTTCTATTTTTGCAGGTGCCTACAAAACATTTGATTTTGTCACTCTCCTTTCTTGGAGTTTGACATCTCTTTTCTTCAACAGTGAACCTATGCTTTAGCATGATTCCATCCTTGGACATTTCACCTCATGCTTTCCCTTCTTTTGATCTTTTTGAAGATCCTCTGACTTCATTTTGGAAGCTAGCCCCTTAAACTAATACCCTTTACCAATTTCTTCCATTGGTGCACCGAAGTGATGCTTCTTTGACAAACCCTAAAGGGTGCCTTGGATGTTCTTTGAATTCCATCTGCTTTTTTATGAAGGAGGACTTATCATCTTCACTTGACCTCTTTGTCATTCTTTCTGAACTCCTAGGTTTTAGGGCCGTTTAGAAAAAAGTAAATATTGTTGTCTTCTAAGTTCTCTTAAAACCTTTCAAAACTCATTTATCATTTCTAAAAATCTTCAATGTGCACTGGATGGAATTGAGGTGACTTCTGTCCTTGTATTCCTTGTACTTATTTCCTACTTTGGCACATTGTTTTGCCAATTAGTCACAAAAACCCCGATTCTCTAAAACATATGCCTGCTGCCTTGCTCTTTGTTGTAGATGGCCTTCTTGTGATGATTTCACCTTATTACCTTACCTCTTGCTAGGCTGATGGCCATCTTGATCTTTGTGCAGAAATGTGAGCAAGGGCAGCTATCCCTTGCAGAATTTCTACTTTAGGCCAAGGAGGCCTTTCTTGAATGACCCTTTGATCAGTTTTGGACAAAGTTACTTTTCCCTTTTCTTCTTTGAAATCAGTTTCCTTATAGAGATAGAACAAATATTTTAGGATACCAAATCCACCCTATGACCTGTGAAACCCTAGGTGACCTAGTGGAAGGTTTCTTGGAATTGGCTTTTGGACTGAAAACTTAGATTTTGGGGTTATCAAGTGAAAAATAGACTTTATGATAAACTGATGTATTGAAGATCCAAAATCCAATCTACTTGATTTATCTAAAGAGCCTACAAAGACAGTTTTGAGACCATCAATTCTTGGGGTATTTTTGGGATACACAATAGAGTTTGTTTGATTGGTAGCCTTAGGTAGCAGTGGGGGGTTTAGGCAAAACAAAACAGAGGATTTGGGGCCAAAGGGGACAAAATATAAACAAAATGAGTGACATGAGCCCCTAATGGATTTTATGGGATTGGTAAGCAGAGCTTGACATGATGGAATGATGAAATAGTGAAAAAATATCTTAAAGATAATGAAGGCAATGAGATTTCTACAACTCACAATGTTTATGAACTTTATTTCTAGAAATATTAGGATAAGCATTTAGTCATCTACAAAGGAAAAAATTACTGATGACTAACAGTGGCTCCACTTTGGGAGGGCAGCTCCTTTTCAGGAGGTGTCTAGAACTTCAGATCTTTGTCTTTATGGAGACCAGTACCTCATCCATTAGGCAAAATTTTACCTCTTTTCACTTGTTGATGCTTTCTTGAAGCTATGATATCAATAATCTGAAAGACATGATTAGCTCAACTTCATATCTACCTACCCAACCTACTTGCCTAACATTTTTTCTTCTTTGGGTGCACTTGAATTGGCAAATCCCTGACATATTTTTATTTTGAAGACAAAACAAACTATCTATTTCTATCTTATATCTTCCAAGAGTTTAGATTATGATAATGAACTATTTTTATTCTCTACCTAGACTACTCAACTGTCAAGATTAAGCTATTTGATAGGATTCATTCACTAAGCTATAAACATGAAATTGAAAGCATGGTTTTAAATTAGGATTAGACAATCTAACTCACAATGGGTTTGTGGCATAAGAAAAAGTTTCACACAAATGTTATTTTTGTATGAAATAAAACTAGAAAAATCAAGGCTAGGATACATTATTGGTTATTCATCCCCATTTTTCTCCTTGGTTCTGTTTTAAGCATGTGGAACCAATATCTTTCTCCCTAATCTATCTTTTGACAAGTCAAGCTTGAATAATTTGACCAACTATCTTTCACTAAAATATCAACAATAAATTGAAAACATTTTTCAGCCATGATTAAGCTAGATGACTGAAGAAAGACTTTCTTTTTTAAACCAGCAGTGGCATTTAAGGCTGCTCACATTCAATAGTACTATTTTTTTGGGTATGGGACTTTACCTCTTTTCAAATCTTCCCTCTTTTGTATTTTTTATTTTTTTGTATTTTTTCTCTCTATATCTTTTCATCAAATAGTGGTATGTACAATGAGTGAGAAATTCAAACTAAGACTCTAAATAATCATGGTTTTTGATCACCCTGTCATTAACAGGATCACCTAACAACCCTTTTTTATTCAGCTCTTGTAGATAAAGATCATGGCTATCTATTTTGGAGGTCATGGTGCAAGATTTCTGCCAAAAAGTTTCAAACAGGCCAAGTTGTCCTTTATATTTCTTCTTTGATTCTTGCTTCTAAACCTTGCTTCTGTGAAAGAAACTGTTCAGGTGAAGAAGGCATTATTCATCAGCTCCCAAAAAAATGATGATATCATCAATGTATATCATAGTGAAAATTTGATAACAGGTGCCATGGCCTCTTGGAAGGTGTCTTCAGCATTCCTTATTCGAGGAAAAATTTGGTCAAGCATGTAGTTATTCGAAGGAACTTTGAAAATGTCTTTGTATTGATTGATTTGAAGTAGTATCATCTCATGAAAACCTGAAACACTACCAATCAATGTCATCTTGTTAGAAATTTCTATCCTGGGCATAGGATGATTTATCTTGGGAAAAGGGTATTTGAACTCCATGGAGGCCTTGTCAAAGTGTCTAAAGTCCATACATAGTCTGTATCCTTTGGCTTTATTTGTTAGTTATACAATTTTCCCAAGGGTTTCATAGTTCTTCTTGGAAAAAGGCCTCTTTTGAACCATGTCTATGTCATTAGGCTTTGAGTTTTTACTCCTATATACAAGAGCATCCTGAAAATTCTTGCATAACCTTATGTATTTAAGTTTTGTGTGTAATGACAAGGCTTTGGATAACTTAATCACTTTGGGTCTTCTTAGGTTGCCTACATTGTGTTCCTCTATATCAATTTCAACAGACATCCCTTTAGGATTTATGGAAACATCGGTGAGAGTCGACAGTTTTTTTGGAGGAACAAAACTTTTTGATAATGAGGTGTCTAGATAAGGTAAAAACATAAGACTCCTTTGATTTAGATTCCCCAAGATTTTTTTTCTATGAGGGAATTTTAGCATTTCGGGATAAGAAAAAGGGAACAGTTGTTTTCTTGAGATTTATCCTCCCTTTGAGCAACCTGATTGATATTCTAAACTGACTATTGGTTTTGAGGTTTCATTTTTATTTTGTATAAAGTCAAGTTTAGTTTTATCATCATGTATTTCTTTAGGGCTACTATAGTTTTGAATGCTAATTTCTTCATGTAGAGACTGATTTGGCTGTTGTAGTGTGTCTAGACTTACCTCAACTTTACTCGTCTACTCATTAATGTCTTCTTCATGACATAAGATGAAAGAATCAAGGTCTGAATGAATGGAGTAAAGAGGGGTATTGTTTTGCCTTTCCTGGCTGCTAACCATGTATTTCATGTGTGACTCTCAGTATAATCTTCTTGTCTAGTTGAAAATAGGGATGGTGGCATAGGACATATCTAGTTGAAGGTTTCCCTGAAGTTTGGCTTCCCATTATCTGGATAAAAGCATGCCATACTTAGGGGGAATTTCTGCCACTACTATGTCCATGACTAGATTCTTAGTAGGCACTTGTGCCAGGTTGACACAAAGATCCTTGATCAGGCCCAAACATTTGACCCTACTTGAATCAAAAGTGTACAAGTCTTTGTATGGTTTAGTTATTTCTAGGCCTAATCTCTCCATCACAACTTTGGGCATGAGATTGTGAGAGGTGCCGGAATCCAGCATGGAATTATGTAAGATTTTTTCATGTATATTTAGGCTGATATAGAAAGGGGGAATGGATCCTTCTTGATACTTCCTTTCTATTTTGGGTCCAAACAACAACTTAGGTGTGTCATCAGCTAAGTGTAAAGTGTCAGTGTTAGGCCCCTATATTACTAGTTTAGCCCCTTATTGTTATTATTGTACCCCTATAACCCCAATATTGTTATTATTGTGCACTTACATTGTTATTGTTAGGTCGGCTAGGACTACATTGTGGCCCCATGGACTCCTATATATAGAAAGGAGGTTTTCTCATTTATATCATCCAATAATTGTTCATTCATGTAATGTATTAGAGGTTTCCCCCTCGAAGTGGCTTATTTATAAGGCGTTGATATCTCTTTTCTTCTATTTTTGGAGCTGTTTTCATAACATTTGCTAACAGAGATTTGGATTCTAGGGTTTCGCTGCTCCAAACAGGTCATTGTGGAATTTTCATTATAAATTTTGTTCTACGAAGGTTCAGAAGCTGAAATTTTTATAGTGCGAAGCCGAAATCATGAGGAACATCGTCGCAAACTTTCAAAGGTTGGTTCACAATATTTTTGGAGATATGATCTGTGGAAGTTAGGGATTTTTGCAGGCTCCTCAATTTAACCTAAATAGGTCATCACGGTATTTTTGCTATAACTATTTTCTATGAAGGTTAAAAAACCGAAATTTTTAGAGAGAGAAGCCAAAATCCTAAGGAACATATTTGAAAAATTTCAGATCTTGGTTCGCAATAGGTTCAGAGATATGGTCTGTGGAAGTTAGGACGTTTTGAGGCTCCCGAATTTCATCTCAAAGAGGTGATCGTGGGAAAATATTTATAACTCTCTCTCTCTGAGCATCGGATTGGAATTATGTAAAACGTGGATGCAAGAACATGGAATTTAGTTTCCTTTCTATCAATTTCAGAGCCGAAGGAGGAACCAGTGACATGTGGAAAGTCATACAAGTTCGATCTACTGAACTAGTCCATAATTAGGTCATCGTAGGAGATTGGGCAAAACTTTGTCTTCAAGAATCCAAAGCAGGTTAGACCTGTGGCATTCGAAAGAGAATTAAGAGGACTACCTCAGTGCTAAATTTTAGATATTGAAGGTTCGAAATCACAGAGATAATTTAGTTTCAATATCGTGCTCCTCAAAAGCAGGAAAAATGTGTGTATTTTTTTTGAATTAAATAAGTCTCATTTGAAAAAAATTAGTTTGAATTTATTCCAAGGGAATATTGAAGAATATATATCAGTATTGGGTTCTAAAATGGCCCCTAAAAATAATTCAACACCCATTAAGGCTTCAGAAGGCTCTACTATGACTCATGAAGATGAATAAATACAACATGAGATATCAAAATTACAAGAGCAAGTGCACAAAATTTTTCTATCTCAAAGAGAAACAAAAAAATGAAATGGAAGTTTTGAAGAAAGGCATGGAAACTAAGATGGATGGTTTGAAGAAAGGTGTGGAAGATAAGATGAATGGTTTGGAAGCTAAGATGGAAGGCATGGAAGTGGGCATGGAAGCTAAGATGGATGGCATGGAAGCTAAGATGGATGACATGGAAGCTAAGATCGATGAAAAAATGGAAAACATGAAGAATGATATAAAAGTATACATCGAAGGTTTGGCAAAGATTATACAAGAAATTTTTCCTAATGGTGAAAAGATAGTAGAGGAAACTTATGATGAGAACAAAATAAATGTTAATCGTGATTTCATAAATTCTAATGTTGGACGAAAGAACCACCATATTCCAAAGATGGATATGAGTAAGTTTGATGGCAAGGATCCCATAACATGGATACTACAGATGGAGCAATATTTTGATCTCAATAATGTGAAAAACACACAAAAGGTACGCATTTCAAATTTACATTTAGAACAAAATACATTTGTATGGTATCGATGGCTTTGCTCCCGTAAAAAAATTGTCACTTGGTCAATTTTTACAGAGGAAATGATAGCACATTATGAAGATACAAAAAGCAACACCTTCTTTAGCCAATTGATAAATCTCAAACAAAATGGTTTAGTGGTGGAGCATATTGAGGACTTCCAAAAATTGAATATAAGGGTAATTGATATTCCAGAGGAACACAGGATTGATGTCTTCATAGGTACTTTAAAGGATAACATCCAACATGAAGTTCTCATTTGGGAACCCAATTCATTGGAAAAGGCATTCAGGTTGGCAAGAAAAATTGAATGTAAAATTATCGCAACAAGGAAGCCTACCACTCACGTATATAAATATGGAAGTGTTGTTGCTCCTAGACTTCCACAACCTACAAGGTTGACACCACAACAATTGGAAGAAAAAAGAGAAAAAGGGCTTTGCTACAATTGTGATAGAAAATACACTAAAGGTCATAAGTGTGCTGAGAAGAAATTATTTTACATAGATTGTGAAGAGGAAGAAGAAAATGAACAAGAATCTTCAAAAGAAGAGGATATACACCAGGAACCAAATCTAGAAGAGGAAGAAATGAGTCCGACCAAATCATGTAATGCATTGGAAGGAATTACCACTCGTCAGACTCTTAAGATAGAAGGACACATCAAGAAGAAAAAGGTAATAGTGTTGATTGATTCGGGTAGTACCCATAATTTTATTCATTGTAAGGTAGCCAAGGAATTGAATTGTTTCCTATACCCATCACCAAAATGTCAAGTGATGGTTGCAAATGGAGGAACTATAAATTGCTCTAGAAAATGCCATAATATCAAGCTAACAATGGGGGAATATGTATTGAATAGTCCAATTCTTTCCATTCCTATGGGAGGTGCTGATGTGGTACTACAAGTACAATGGTTAAAATCTCTGGGAATGATAGCTTTTAATTTTCAAGAACTTTTCTTGAATTTTTTTTTAGAAGGAGAGGAAGTCGAATTATGGGGTATCACAGGGAAGATGGGAAAGATAATAAGCTCTAATGTCATGAAAAAGATTATGAAGAAATAACAACGAGGCATAATTGCACAATTATACTCACTAGAAGTTCCAACATCAAAATCATCTATTTCTACAGATCTCCAAAAAGTCTTGGACAATCATTCCAAAGTGTTTGAAACTTGCAAAGGACTCCCACCTCTTCGTGATCATGATCATGCTATTCATTCGATTCCAGGAATTTTTCCTCCAAACATTAGGCCTTATAGATATCCTTATGTCCAAAAGAGCGAAATTGAATGTATGATTGCAAAAATGTTAGAGGCTAGTATAATTCAACCTAGTCAAAGTTCTTTCTCTGCTCCAGTAGTATTGGTGCACAATAAGGATGGATCATGGCACATGTGTCTGCTTTAGGGTAAACTGCTTGGGTGGTTGGTTTTCGTATATCCCTCTCAGGGCTTTCCGGTGCCCGAGGCAGACAGTCAGATTAGCTATGTTGTTCACAAAGATGGCATGAGCATGTTCATATTAGCTTGAAATAACTTGAAGGAATACAATAGATAATTACCTCTTTGACAGCTTTAGAATCCTTTGGAGAGCGCTACGCAACAAAGCAAGAGTCCTTCTTCACCGGCTCGAAATCTGAATCCTGCAATCAGTCAAAGCACCCGCGTAATTTCTAATATAACAAGTATTCTATCAATTAAATCAATAATAAACATCTAGATTATACACATCTGAGCCATTCATATCATACTAAGAAAATATTGAAACAAAAATATAACATTAAGCATCGAATGGACAAAACGAACATAGTTCTATTGATTTTGAAAGAAGGAGGATTACAACCATCGGTTTTACCAAGCCCTCCTCAGTCTCCCAATCTCTCTTCTCTATCAAGTGAAGAAGTCCAAGCCAACAAGCTCTCTAGGAGCCTCTTTGACTCTTGGCCTTCACAATGTCACACTATTCTCTATTCCACAAGTATACAAGAACTTTTGAGCAATCCTTTGACCTTCAATTAAGAGCCTTCAGCTCCTTCTTATAGGAGAGGGAGAAGGCCATTGTTTCCCTTCTCTTTCCACTAGTTTGGAATGGAAAAGGCTTAGATGTTTCTTTGATCTCCATGCTTTTTCCTCTCTTGGAGTTCAGTCTTCTATGGCAATGACCAATAATGAACTGGTGCTTCTATAGTTTCCTTTGTGCACTGACTCCTTTGTGAGGGAAAGTCGGAGATTCAAATCTTTCTCCGCGCTCTTTTCCCAATTCAAACTTAAAACATGGGTAACGCGTCCCTTCAGTGTAAACATAGCGTTGCCCTAGCCACTAACGCGGCCAATGTATTTCTTGCCTACGTTATAACACTCTTGTTCTGTTCTATATATGCGTTACCCTGGCAGAAATAGGTTTAATTTAGGTCTTTGTACTTCTTCCATATTTGTCTTCCCCTCTGAGCTGATGAGGAGGTATTTTGACCTGTAACAGATGCCTCCTAAAGTGTGAGGTCAGAGACGAAGACGATGGCCGAAATAATTTATAATTTGTAGAGAGAGAGAGATTGAAAGACTGAGGAAAACCTGAAACAACAACATATGTCAGAAAATATAGTATTTGCCAAGAGTCGGGCATGTCCCATGCTCAGTAGCTTTAAACAACATTATTTCTCTAGAATAGAGATATGAAGAATCTATCCACCAATAGGCACAATGTGGAAGTGTTTTTCATAACAGGATCAGGCTGAAGAAGCTGTCTCCATAAAAAATATCGCAGCTTGGGGAAGGGAACACAACTTTAATGGTGTAGCCTTTTGCCCCAAGGTCTTGACCGCCGATTCACTTAAACTGCATATTTCTCAACATGTGAATGAGGGAGTTGTCGTCAAACATGTGAGAAATCGTCTGATTACCGGTCAATAATGAAAACTGTTAACAGACGCGAAGGTGGCCACTGATAATGATGATGGTCCCTAAGATGCCCAGTACAATCTAGCGAGTGTGAATAAAAGGAGTTGAAGTCGAACACTCATAGAATCATTCGACCAAGAGCCAATGATGAAGACCCTTGATCAAACACAAGACTACCTGCCACTGATGTCTGCAAGTATCTGGGTACTGATGTGTTTCTGGATCAACTTCCTAGATAAGGTGTTGAAGTCAATAGGAAGTGATCTGTTGAGAGGTAGGCACCGAGGCGTCCTACATCAGTCAACACGAAACTTAAACCAACTGATTTTGTTTATGATTTGAGATAAGGAAGAGTAAATGGGAACGTCAGACGACAAATAATTTCTGGCATAATGAACGGTTTGGTTGATGACAGGAGCAGTAGATAGCGAGATCTGCTTGAACAATAGAAGGAACTCTAGCAGGGTACTAGGCAGCTGAAGCGTGTTGAACCCCAAAGAGTGTGATAGGATTTTACCGGTGCAGGGACACTGGGAAATGAAGGCTAATACTCATAGATGGTAGGGTTCGGCTAACTGCGAAAGAGTTTTCTGGGAAGTGCCATGTTCAAGAATTTTGCTGCCAAATCGACCTTTTTGAAAATGTAACAGAGGTAGTATCCATTTTGTCCAATTTTTTCCCCGTCTGATTAAGTTTAACGAGTCCAGACGAGTAAAATCGGTGAATTTTTCATGTTTAGAGAGTCTGAAAAATGTCAGGAAAGACAACTCTGTGCCCCATCTGATTAGATTTAACGAGTCCAGATGAGCAAACTTGGTGAATTTTTCATGTTTAGAGAGTCTGAAAAATGTCATAAAAGATAACTCCATGTCCTGTCTGATTAGGTTTAACGAGTCCAGACGAGAAAACTCGGTGAATTTTTCATGTTTAGAGAGTCTGAAAAATGTCGTAAAAGACGGCTCCATTGGGGTACCTTTGTCATGTCTTGATAACCGGGCACGGCAAAGGGGTAATAGTAAGCCCGAAACAGTTCATTTTCCGTAAGTTAGTCCATGGAATCCGGAAAAGTGAGAAATCTATGTTCAATGGATGTCTACCTCATTTTGTTATGAGTACGAGGAGACGAAGTAAACTCAATATTCTTTGTGAAATTTTAACAAGTCCAACAAAGAAAACTCGGTACCTCCATGAAATTTTAATGAGTCACGCGGAGAAAACTCGATACCTCCGTGAAATTTTAATGAGTCACGCGGAGAAAACTCGATTTACTTTTTCCGTTTAAAGAGCTTTGAAAAAGAGGAAAAGAATGGCTCCTTGTTCTTTGTCTCAATAGTTTAACGAGTCTGACAAAGGTGACTCGGGATTTTTTCGGTTTTATAAGCGAGAAAAAGATTCCTAAAAAGAATGCTCAGTACTTCTCCATAGTTTTAATGAGTCTGAAGAAGAAAACTCTAGGTTTTTCGGATTAACGAGCAAGAAAGACCAAAAAGAACGCTCGATGCCAACTTCGTATAAGTTTAACGAGCCCGAAGAAGAGAACTCGAGGTTTTTCGGATTAACGAGCAAGAAAAATACCATAAAAAGAATGCTCGATAAAACATGAGTGTGTCTGCTCATAAATCTTGATCCCTTATTAGAATCATCAGTACCAAATCTCAAGAGTTGTGACATGTGTACAGCGAGGAATCACGACTTTGCCGACTGACGAAAGAGAGTCATGTCCCAGAATTTGCTATAAGAAGGTCAGAAGACATTCATTTTCATTGTTTTGAGTGCTGTGAAGAAGCTCTGGAGTGCAAAAGGGGTGAAAATTTCAGCTGACGATTACGGTCAATCCGGGCAACAGTTTTCTATTCCGCGAGATCCAGGTAAGAGCTAGAACCTCCTGTTATCATTTAATTGCCAATTTTTTAGTTTTTGCTGGTTCAAAATTAGGGAATTTTGAGGCCCTAGAAAAATATTTGCGCCTGACGCGGGTCAAGAGTACAACAGCCGCGTTAAACGCACAACCCGTGAGGGACGTAAGCGTTAGAACGCTCTGTTTTGTATTAGTGCCAGCGTTAGGCGCAACATGCTTTCTAGCAATTCAATTTTTTCATTTTTGAAGTGGTCCAGGCAAACTTTAATCGGTTGGAAATGTTTCATTTGCAGGTGTTCAGCTGTTAATCATGAGTATCTGGCGAGAGAGAGAGCATGAGCAGGAAGAACGAGAGATGGTGACGGATGCGGCAAGTTTAATGGCTCTCCGGAGGTGCGGATTTCTTAAGTATGCCTGTTTAGAACTGATGAGGGGTCAAGAGGACCTCCTGAGGTGGCTGATCCAGCAGTGGGACGAGAGGCATCATGTCTTTCGGATTGGTGGCAACGAGCTCGCCATTGAAAAAGATGATGTTTACTTTTTGACCGGCTTGTCATGTCGTGGGGCGAGGCCCAATTTGACGGGGTCCAGAGCTGACCCTCGTTCCACTACTGATTTGATCCATGCGCACTGCATACGTGGCACCAAGGCTGTGAGTAACCGGATACCTATTGCACAGGTGACTTTGAGACCTTTGCGGTCTATTCTATGGATGATTGTTCGCTTGGCAGGCACCAAGAGTCAGCATGTGGCTACCAAGGCCCAGATGCTCCTAGCCTTGGATTGTATGCAGCCTCAGGTTTTCAACTAGTGTGACGGTGTAGTCCGTCGGGTCCGAGCAGAGCTTACTGCATGCAAGAACCATACTCAAAGAGAATTTGGGTACGGAACACTGATTGTTTCTTTTATACTGGAGCGGATACCACTGATGAGGCCCAGGATCCCAACAGCGCCATTGGGTCCACGCGAGCCGAGGCAGGCTCGGTGGGCCACTTTGCTTCCACGGACTGGAGAGGGTCCCGTCCGTCACTGTTTCGATGAGGGATTTTTTGATTGGCTGGACTCTCAGATCATCATGATTAAGGATTATCCCTATGCAAGGATGAACTTCACAGGCGATCCCGAGCTAGTCTTGCCCCCTGGCACCCAGTGGGGGCCCGATGGTAAGAAAAATGATCAGTGCTTTCAAAGAAGTTTTTGTTTTTTAGCTTTTGAATGTTTATGTAAATTTTTTTTTTTTTTGTTGAAAAGGGGTGAAAATTAAGTTTTGACATGAAACTTTTGCTTTCTTGACACAGATGTGGCACCTGTCCGTCCAGCTGGGGCCCCTCGCCATGCACGGCGAGGACTGCAGCTACCCGGGGCTGGCGCACCTGTAGAGGAGGCGGAAGCCGACGACGATGATGATACCCAGATTTTACATGAACTCTCTAGGAACCTGGAGGGTCTGAGTATGGGTATCCCACCGCTTCCTATGCAAGAGGTTCCAGTTCGTCTGCAGTGGCATACTGTGGGTGTGCGGGAGAGATACCTGGTTCCTCTGAGGAGGATAGCTAGAGCAGTTGTAAGCTATTATGAGCATCAGGCTTAGCTGGTGGAGTAGATGTATTAGTGTTAGAGCATGGCTTAGTGTAGCCAAATTTTGTAAAACACCCGAAGTTTTGGGAGATTTTCCTTTTTGATGTTTACTGTGTACTGGACACGACATATATCTATATATATATATATATATATATATATATATATATATATTTTTGGTGATTTTGTGTTTTTAAATTTTTATGCATTTTTTGATGTGATAAAAATATATGTACTCATGAGTAAATCTTTTACAATAAATGTGAAAAATGCCAATCTAACACATAATTTGCCAAAGAATCAGCTAATGCATTAAATTCCCTAGGAACGTGCTCAAATGTGATTGTTTGAAATTGATGTTCTAAAAGTCGCACTCGTAAAAAATAACGTAACAACACAGGGTGGCGGACATGGTAATGATTGTTTAGCTACATAATGATGAGTTGGGAATCTAACCTGACCATTAAATCGGAGATGTCACGAGATGCCGCTTCCGTGAGGAGTTGGATTACTGACATGTACTCTACCACATTGTTGGTGGTGTTTCCCAGGAAGATTCCCCCGGAACCAAGAAGGTCCGACTCAGGAGTATAGAGAACCCAAGCAGCTGAAGCAATGTGTCTAGTGTGACGACTAGCACCGTCTGCATACCCGACGTATGATAACGAATGTGATGACATCTGTGCGAAAGAAAAAGATTACATGAGAAAAACACTTTAAACCAAACAAATAATCCAGAAGCATCAAAATAAAAATAGGCAAAAACTTATATAGATAAAATTACAAAGCATATGCCTAGTGTGAAACTAGGCAAAATACTTCTTCAGATAGAGCCCGTTGCGGGGCTCCTCGAGTGGAATTCCATTACAGTCCTGTAGTTCATAAGCTCCTTTTGAGAGGGCTTTAGTAACGATGTAAGGACCGAGCCATAATGGTTGGAGTGTTCCTGCCCCCAAGAGGTCGTGCTTTTGATCATACAGTAGAACGAGATCGCCCTCTTGGAAAGAACGAGGCTTGACAGATTTGTCGTATTGAGCTTTAACTCGACGCTGGTGAGCTTCGAGTGCTAGTGTAGCATCTCGACGAGTTTCGTCCAAATGATCGAGCGAGAGCAAGCGCTCTTCTGTGGCGGTGGTTCCAGGCAGGAGTTCAACCGCTAGTTTAAGCGATGGGATTTCACACTCAATCGAAAGTACTGCCTCTAGGCCGAAAGCAAGTTGGAAAGGTGTGAAGCCTGTGGCAGTTTTTACTGACGTTCGGTATGCCCATAACGCAGAATATAACTTTCGATGCCATGTGGTTTTATGGTTTCCGACCAATCGACGAATCATGGTTTTGAGAACGCCATTTACGGTTTCTACTTGACCATTAGCTTGAGGATAATAAGATGAAGATTGATCTTGTCGGAAACCTAGCATGGATGTTAATTCGGTCATCATATGATTTTGAAAATGAGATCCATGATCTGTGACAATCGATAGGGGTACGCCGAACCGACAGATAACCTGATTAAACAGGAAGAGAGCGGCGGTTTCGCCATCGGCCTTAAAAGTGGGAAGGGCTTCAGCCCATTTCGTAAAATAATCGACCGCAACCACGATGTAGTTGTGTCCATTTTCCGAAGCGGGATTGCAGGTGACGAAGTCAATTCCCCATTTAGCGAAAGGACCGACGGAGATAACCGGGTGAAGGGGGGCAGGATGTGCGTGCATTTTCTTTGTGAAAATTTGACATGGATGGCATTTTTGGACTGCTGCAATGCAATCTTTAAACAAAGTGGGCCACCAGTAACCAATGCGCAAGATTTTTTGGGCAGTAGCTAGGCCCGAAAGATGACCACCACATGCCCCTACATGGCAGTCATTCAAAACGCATTCTGCCTCATCGATAGTGAGACAACGTCGGAGAATAGTATCAACACCACGACGATATAGTGTATCGTTTAGCACGAGGTAGTGCCTTGCTTGGTGGCAGATACGACGACGGTCATCAGATGTGAGAGTTGGGCGAAAGTGTTGAGTTTGTAGGTAGACTAAGATGTCTCCATACCAGGGGTCCAAAGAGTCGACCAAGTAGACAAATTCATTAGGGAATGGATCATGAGCTACCTCTACCGGGTCGATTCTGGGAAGGTCCGATAGCAATTCGGCGAAGACAAGGGATTTATTTGCTTTGGCAGCCATGAACACCAAATCAAATTGTTGGAGGATGACGATCCATTTGGAATATTTTCCTCCAATAATTTGTCTAGACAAGATATGTCGCATGGGGTTCTCCAAAGCAATCACCGTAGTCTGTCGTAGCAATATATAATGTCGGAGCCGGGTGACGGCGAAAACTACCGCCAGAGAGAGTTTCTCCACATGTGAATAACGTAATTCAGGTCCAATGAGACCTTTAGATAAATATTAAATCACATGTTCGATGTCGTCATCGTGTACTTGAACCAAAACCATTCCAAGTGAGGATGGTGATGCTGCTAGATAAAGGAGAAAGTCGCGTAATAATCGGGGGCACTAAGGAGTGGGGCTGAAACAAGTGCATGTTTTAAAGCATCAAATGACCGTTGAGCTTGGTCATCCCACAAGTATAGTGTTCCTTTCTTCAACAATTGCATGAATCCTTTCGTCATCTCAGCATAGTTAAGGATGAAACGACGCAAAAAGTTTGCCTTCCCCTGCAAGCTTTGGAGTTGAAGGATGGATTGTGGTGCCGGCAATTCAATAATTGCTTTTACCTTATCGGGATCAACCCTAATCCCGTGCTTGGAAACAATGAACCCTAACAATCGTACGGACTCGACCATAAATACGCATTTATGAGGATTCAAGCGTATATTGTAGAACCTGCACCTAGCAAAAATTTCTCTTAAATGAGCCAGGTGGTCTCGTCGCTTCTTGGAATGAGCCGGGAGGTCATCCAAGTATGCTTGTACAATATGTCGAATGTCATGAAAAGCATAGTCCATAGCCCGTTGAAAAGTTGCTCCAGCATTCTTCAGGCCGAATGGGAGCTTTTTATACGCAAAGATGCCCCAAGGACAGATGAAAGCAATTTTATGCTGGTCGTCTTTTTTTATGGAAATCTGGTTGTATCCCGAGAATCCATCCATGAAGGAAAAAGATTCGCATCTGGCACAATCGTCGAGAATTTGATCAATGAACGGCGTAGGATAGTGGTCTTTTGGACAAGCGGCGTTCAGATCGCGATAATCGACGCAAACTCGAATAGTGCCTTGTTTTTTATCAACGAGAACCGGATTGGAAACCCATTCAGTTAAGGGAACGGGGTAAATGAAGCCAGCGTTTAAAAGTTTTTCTACTTCGACCTTGATGGCGGCTGCTTTGCGCGGGTGGACAGGTCTGAGTCGTTTCCGGATAGGTTTAGCATTGTCATAAGTCTTGATTTCGTGCTCGACAATAGAAGGATCTATGCCGGGCATTTCGTCATAAGACCAAGCAAAGACATCGCGAAATTCTTTAAAAAGAGATGTGAAGGACGCAATTTCCTCAGGATTGCAGTCGGCTCCAATCTGAATATTTTCCACGATACCCGTTTTGACCGAGATATCAATGAGTAAAGTCTTGGAAAGATTACCCATGTTCCCTTCTGAATCGATAGTGTGGATAGTCATATAAGAGGAGGGAACTATCTCAGGTTGGTCAAAAGACGGGATTTCAGTTTTTATCGCCTCCGAATCAATCGTCGAAGCGCGATGGTGGAACTCTCCCCAAGGTCGTTCTTCTAATGACATGATCTCTCGAATAGCTTCGTCTATAGGCCAGACTTCATTGAGGAGATCCTTAGAGAGAACTGTTATGGGAGAGAGGGTCGTACCTGTGGTCGAAACCATATCAGTGGAGGGTTCAGATGCGACTTGGATGGCTTGGTAAGCCAACTCAACCGGCGAAAGTGGCATCTGATCTCCATAGGAATCAATATCTGAAGGTTCCGGAATGATCCATGGGTCGATAGAGCCATCCGAAAAGGTGGATATCATTGCAACCGTGTTTGGGATCTGAGGCGGCGGTAGAGGAAAACAACCCAGTAGGGAAGATGGCTTCAGAATACTGGTACCAATACTGACGTAAGAGTTAGGGACACCTCCTATTAAGGGTACAGAGCTACTTGGTAAAGTGGAATAATCAGGGGTGCAGAAGGATAGTTGATCGACCGTGACTATTTTCCCATCCAATGGAAATAGGATGAGCCGGAAAACCGAAGACACGATGGCGGTCATAGCATAAGACCAACTGCGACCGAGCAATAGATTATAGTCGAGATGATGCTCTACGACTTCAACGTCCACGTTTACCGTTTTCGCACTCAGAGTGATGGGAAAGCTAGCAAGGTATCCTTTGGGTAGGAACGTGTGGCCATCGAAATCTTTGAGGGAATTCGATGGCGGGGTTAGAGTAGGAGAACCTAAATTCAGCCAGCAAGCTTGTGACATAACGCAGGTCGAAGCACCTTCTTCTATGACAGTGCGATGGATGGGTCTCCCTTTCGACACAACCTGCACCTAGAATGCGAGTTGATGCGAGAGGCGAGGTTTAGCCCTTTCCATATCAAAGACTGCTAGCATGGAATCCTGGGGATCTATTCCACCAATGGCCGAAAGCAAGGCTTTCCTTTGTGTTGGACAGGTTTGTAATACTTCAAGTGCAGACATAGCTGACGGTGCCTGCGCCAAATCTTCTACAATATTGTAGTTTTGGGTTGCACGTGCAGAGGTATTATGAGTCGTGCGTCGAAGTGTCCCTTTAGGGGGACGAATTACAGGTTCAATAGTAGGCCTTTCGATATGCAAATCGTTGGGCGGCGGCAGATTGGAACTAGTTCCAGGTTCCTGAGCATCTATGGTAGGATTTCCATAAAGCTTGGCGCGAGTTTGAAGGTCAATACTCTTGATGCCATAAATGGCATATGTTCCTTCACCGGAAGGATACGAACCACCATTGCCCCGTTGATGGGGTTGTGGCGGGTTGTCAACCATATGTTGATGTTGCTGCTGTTGATTGGGGAAGGAATTGTGAAGAACGACAGGTGTTCTCCCAGAATCCTTGTTAGCAATAAAATCAGTGCATTCCTGCAACCGAGGACATTTGTATGTCAAGTGGTCCTCCGCACAGATTTTACAAGGAAATCTCATGGGTTTATCCTTTCCTTTTTCATTAGCAGCATTTTTCTGATTAGAGTTATTCTGATTATTCGACCGCTCTTCCGAAGAAGATGTTTTCTTCTTATTCTTCCTATTTTTCCCGTTGGGTTTTTGTGAGGTTTGCACCGAATTTACCTCAGCGGAAGGGAGAGGAGTCGTTTGATGGGGGGCGGTGGCAGCCGAGGATGGCTGGGAGGTTTTCCCCCGAGAATGATTGGTGGCTACACCAGAGATCGCGCCAACGAGACCATCGGCATGAGCTCCGGTTTTCTTAGTAGCCGGAGGGTTCGGGTTACCAGGGGCATGGGGGAGCAGATCGTAAAGCGTGCCAGATTGTGAATAGATTAAATCCAGGTGCTAGGCACAACGGATACATTGATCTTCTGTCACTGCCCCAGAAAGGCCAATGTCTTTAGAGATATGGGGTAAAAGAGACTTGCAAAACCAATTGGCTAAGAGATGGTCCGGTATTGGCGCTTTGACAAGCCTCCTCCTACGTCTCCATTCATGAATATGGTCGGAGATGTGGGTGGCGGTGTCTTGGAGTAGTGATGTTAACAATTCTGTGCCGGTTTCCACTCTAATTGGTAGTTGGAAGTTCTTTAAGAACTCCGTCGCTAAAGCGCCAAACGTATTAATGGCGGCGCGTGGTAGTTCAATGTACCACTTGGCGGCATTGCCTGTAAGGGTGTGGGAAAACAGTCGGAGTCGGACACTATCATCTACCATGGAATTGGATATGGACCACAAATGGAAGGTAGTGATGTGTGCGGCCGGGTCGTCTCCATGCTTCCCGTCGAACTTCGGGATATCAGACGGAATCTTATGAGGAATTGGAGGCCAAAGCGAGTTGTGATTGATGGGGTCGTTCGTCAGCTTATGGATGTCGGGTATGTCCAAAGCTACCAAGAAAGGAAATTGTGGATTTTCCCCCGAGTCTAACCAAGGCAGTATGGGCTGACTACTGGGACCATAGGGTCCTCCCATCCATGTGTTACCAGAAGGGTAAGTGGGACTTTGATAAAAACCTCCCATAGGTGGAGGAGTAGGAACATACGGTTGCTATCCATAGGGCATAGTGTATTGAGGGGCAAATGGTTGGTTGCCCCCAGCGTAAAAGTGCCCTCCCACTCCAGACGGAGGTTGGGGTTGGTTAGTCCAAATGGATGCAATAGAGTTTCCCGGAGGTATACTAGTATTTGCATAATTTGGCAACGGTATAGATCCTACACCTATGTTTGAACCACTTAAGGGTATAGTATTTACAATGGGTTGTCCCATTTGTCCTAAGGATTGCATAGGAAGAGAAATATTCCCTGCTACCTGTGTACTGATAACACTGCCCCCTGGTATAGTGGCCAGGGGGTTTGAACTCAACAGAGGGTTCCAACAGAAAGGGTTGTTAAAGGGAACCGAAGTAGTCGTGCTCGTGGGAGGAGCTACCGTGGTCCCCAACGTGGTCACGGTAGGAGTAGATGCCGAAGGGTTCGGTAAACTACTGATAGTTGTGTTGACCATAGGGTTGGGGGTAGGCATATGTTGACTACTGGGGTTACCCAGTAATGACATAGAACTGACCACCGGCGGGGAGGATGATGGCGAACCAGGAATGGTTGCCATTGGTATCGACCCTATGGATACCGGTGGAGAAATAGATGTTGGTGTTGCCGCAGACATATCTTAGCGCGGTGGAATCTGGATTATCACCGGTCCTAACGGATCAGTGAGCGGAGGATTGTAATTAGGTACAACGCCTTCAGTGAAAGGGTCCTCCGGGAGTTCCGGCTGATAAGGGTCTATGTGATAATCCAGATTAGTCAGAGGAGACTGCTCTTCCGTAGAAGGCCCGGGTTCACCAAGGTTCAATATTTCCTCTAAAGTGAGAGGAGGTAGACCTTGTTGTCGTCGAGACAGACGGCGTGGGTCAGGGGACGCCACGGTGACCGGTTTAATTTTAACAAATTTTATTTAAAATGTGATATATTATGAAGTCTCAAGTGACAGTAACCACACACTTACTAAAAAAGAAAAGACTCTCTAAAATCAATCAGCAAGCAGCCAGTATAGGGTGCCCTGTCTGAGTACTACCGTTCACTGGTGATGAAATCCAGTCTCACAATAGCATACAGAGAGGGTTGGTCGAAATTATAGTTACGGTTACTCTAGAGCTTCACCTGAACCCCAGACGATAGGTGTAAGCACTCTCGTGAAGACGAGTACCCTCCTAAAGACTGAAGACAGAGTAGGTCCGTCTGTTTCAGGTACCAGGACAGCCCGTCCCAGTCACCTTGTGTAAGTCCCTAAAAGTATGGCCACTAAGGATACCTCAAATCACAAACACTATCAGGGGGGTCCACGGTCAAGGACAGTGTGCTATATGGGCAGAATACCTAGATCCCCGATCTAGTTTTGACATCCCCGAAGGGAACCCCAATATATAACACACCCACAGGATGCAGTCGAAGGCGGGCTACCTTCTAGTGCACCCAAGTGTTGTCTCGCGCTGAGCTCCGGTAAAGGAATGGTCCCAATAATGTGAGTGCTGCAGGATTTCACTCGTTAATGACTCTAGTTTTCAATTTTTGAGATCTTGGGTAGTTTTCTCACTTTCCTAACCCAAGATCCTAGCCTGAACTACTGTTTTTGTGAGCTCAAAAAGAGTTATTAGATTGATTTTATTATCGCTTTTTTTTTAGTGTACTTTGTTATTAGTCTTGCGGAGGGGGAATGGACGTATGAAGTATAGTGAGACTCTTTGACTCAATAAACCATGCAAAACATGCTCTAAATATTAACTTCAATGAAGAGTGTTTCTTTATCAATCATCCATGCACCAACATGTAAATAACAAAGCTCAACTTTCAAGATTCAGACTTCTATCTACCTCTTTTAACAGTCTGTGAAACAAACTTTCAGAATAAACTCAACTTAAATGGAGAAAAAAAAAAAAAAATCTCTTTTTAAAAAGTAAATGCTTTGCACACTAACTAAATAAGAGAAACAAATAATCAATGCCAACTTTAGCAGACAAGCACAGGGATTCAGTCTGTGAAAGGTACTGGTGGCCAAAAAACTCAACAGCTAAAACACAGTCACAGTAGTGAACAGCAGGGTTTTTGGCTGGGTAACGCTCTGTCTGTGAGAAAAGACAGCGTTATAACGCACTGTATTTAAGCCTAGACCGTGTTATAACGCACTGGATGAACTGCATAGGTCACGTTAACCAGGGAAAAGCTCTTCAGTTGGCCAGACAGGAACAGGATTGAACTCTGCAAGCGTTTGGTATGTCTACTGGGCATCAAAAAATGGTCGAAAGGATACTGAACAGAGGAGAGAAGAAATGAAGGGAAAAATAGTCCGGAAACTATGGGGACACTCCCCAGCGGAGTCGCCAATTCTGCTATAGGGTAAACTGCTTGGGTGGTTGGTTTTCGTATATCCCTCTCAGGGCTTTCCAGTGCCCGAGGCAGACAGTAAGATTAGCTATGCTATTCACAAAGATGGCATGAGTATGTTCATATTAGCTTGAAATAACTTGAAGGAATACAATAGAGAATTACCTCTTTGACGGTCTTGGAATCCCTTGGAGAGCGCTGTGCAGCAAAGTAAGAGTCCTTCTTCGCCGGCTCCAAATCTGAGACCTGCAATCAGTCAAAGCACCCGCGTAATTTCTAATATAACAAGTATTCTATCAATTAAATCAATAATAAACATCTAGATTATACACATCTGAGCCATTCATATCATACTAAGCAAATATTGAAACAAAAATATAACATTAAGCATCGAATGGAAAAAACGAACATAGTTCTATTGATTTTGAAAGAAGGAGGATTACAACCATCGGTTGTACCAAGCCCTCCTCAGTCTCCCAATCTCTCTTCTCTATCAAGTAAAGAAGTCCAAGCCAACAAGCTCTCTAGGAGCCTCTTTGACTCTTGGCCTTCACAATGTCACACTATTCTCTATTCCACAAGTATACAAGAACTTTTGAGCAATCCTTCGACCTTCAATTAAGAGCCTTCAGCTCCTTCTTATAGGAGAGGGAGAAGGCCATTGTTGCCCTTCTCTTTCCACTAGTTTGGAATGGAAAAGTCTTAGATGTTTCCTTGATCTCCATGCTTTTGCCTCTCTTGGAGTTCAGTCTTCTATGTCAATGACCAATAATGAACTGGTACTTCTGCAGTTTCCTTTGTGCACTGACTCCTTTGTGAGGGAAAGTCAGAGATTCAAATCCTTCTCCGCGCTCTTTTCCCAATTCAAACTTAGAACATGGGTAACGCGTCCCTTCAGTGTAAACAGAGCGTTGCCCTAGCCACTAACGCGGCCAATGTATTTCTTGCCTACGTTATAATGCTCTTGTTCTGTTCTATATATGCGTTACCCTGGCAGAAATAGGTTTAATTTAGGTCTTTGTACTTCTTCCATATTTGTCTTCCCCTCTGAGCTGATGAGGAGGTATTTTGACCTGTAACAGTGTCTAGATTATAGGGAGCTCAATAAGCTCACCATTAAAGATAAATTTCCCATTCCTGGGATTGATGAATTATTGGATGAATTACATGGAGCAATTTATTTTACCAAGTTGGATCTCCGTTCAGGATATCATCAAATTAGAATGAAGACTGAAGATATTCTGAAAACAATATTTCGAACTCATGAGGGTCATTATGAATTTTTGGTCATGCCTTTTGGCCTTACCAATGCACCTTCTACATTTCAAGGGTTGATCAATTCCATTTTCAAACCCACCCTTAGAAAATTTGTGCTAGTACTTTTTTATGATATACTAATCTACAATAGGTCTTGGAAGGATCATGTTCAACATGTTGACAGGGTGCTCAAACTATTTTGGGAGAAAAAATTATATGAAAAATCATCCAAATGTTTCTTTGGATTACAAGAGGTGAAATATCTGGGTCATATTGTATCTCACGAGGGTGTTAAGGTAGACCCTAACAAAATTAAAGCCATTAAGGAATGGAAATTCCCCACAACTATAAAGCAGTTGCAAGGATTTCTCAGGTTAACAGGGTATTATCACAAGTTTGTTAAGGATTATGGGAGAATAGCAGCACCTCTAACAAAATTATTGAAGAAAGATGCATCTTCATGGGCTTCTGAAGCAACTAAGGCCTTTGAAAATATTAAAGAGGCAATGTTCCTAGCACCATTCTTAGCTACGCCAGACTTCACAAAAACCTTTATTGTGGAATGTGATGCCTCAGGAAATGGAATTGTTGTTGTTTTAATGCAAGAAGGAAGACCCATTGCTTTTAAAAGTATTCCAATCAAAGGAAAGTATTTACAGAAATCTATTTATGAGAAGGAAATGTTAGCAATACTACATGCACTAAAGAAATGGCGACCTTAGCTAATGGGACGACACTTCAAGGTAAAAATGGATCATGATAGTCTTGAACACTTTTTGGAACAAAGACTATCTTCAGAAGAGTAGAAAAAATGGGTCACAAATATTTTGGGTTATGACTTTGAAATAATCTACAGAAAGGGAAGCTGATTGTTGTTGCAGATGCACTCTCAAGAAAAAATGAAGAGGTGGAAGCATTGCTTTGTGCCATTTCTATTATCCAACCAGATCGGATAACCAAAGCAAGGGATGAATGGAAGAGGGACAAAGAAGTGTGGACACTCATTCAAAATTTGCAGCAAGATCATAGTACATCTGATACATTTATTTGGAAAAATGATTCCTTATGGTACAAATATTGCTTATATCTTTATACGAATTCCCAACTAAAACAAAATATTCTTTTGAAATTGCACACGTCTCCTTTAGGAGGACACTCAGGATTTTTAAAAACTTACCATAGGGTGAAGAAAGAACTTTTTTGGTATGGCCTTAAATTTGATATTCAAAAGTTTCTGGCAGAATGTTTGGTTTGTCAGCAAAATAAAGTTGAGACAATTAAGACCCCGGGTCTTCTACAACTTTTATCCATTCCAAGTCAACGTTGGGAGGATATTTGAATGGATTTTATTATAGGTTTACCTAAGTCTGAAGGAAAGAGTGTCATCATGGTGGTAGTTGATAGACTTACCAAGTATGCACACTTTTTTGCATTATCTCATCCATTTAAAGCAAGTACAATTGCTACTACATTTATGGAAACAATTCAAAAGCTACATGGAAACCCAAAGGTTATTGTGAGTGACAGAGATCCCACTTTTATTGGAGATTTTTCGACGGAGTTATTTTCTTGTTTGGGTACTCAATTGGCTCATAGCTCATCTTATCATCCTCAATCCGATGGTCAAACTTATATAGTCAATAAATGTTTGGAAGGATATCTTCGTTGTTTTGTATCTGATAAATAAACATAATGGGTCAAGTGGTTACCTCTCGCTGAATGGTGGTATAACACTTCCTTCCATAGTGTAGTAAAAATGATCCCATTTATGGCACTTTATGGATATCATCCACCATCCATCACATCATCTTTAAGATAAAATTCTAAGGTTCAAGCAGTGGAAGATCACATCGAGCATCAACAAGAAGTTCTCCAACTCTTAAAGGATAACCTAAATTTGGCACAAAATCGAATGAAGCAACAGGCAGATCAACATCACAGCGAGAGAAGTTTTGATGTAGGAGACTGGGTATTTTTATGGCTACAACCATACAAACAAATTTCCCTCAAGCAAGATAAGAAGGATAATAAATTATTGCCAAAGTACTATGTTCCTTACAAGGTGTTGCAAAAGATTGGTACTATGGCATACAAATTGGAGCTTCCTGCTTGTTCGCGAGTGCATCCAGTTTTCCATGTTTCATGCTTAAAGAAGGTTATAGGTGAAAATATTCCAGTTCAAACAATATTGCCAGAACTTAATGAGGAAGGAAAAATCATATTGGAACCTGAAGCAGTCACGGAAACATGAACTCGACAGCTACGTAACCGATCAATTTCAGAGTATCTCATCAAGTGGAAGAACTTACCCACTGAAGATTCTACATGAGAGGATGAGAATTTTATACAGAAGCACCTAGAGCTACTCAAGCATTAAAGACAACACTTTTTTGAAGGAGAGGGGCATGTTAGGTCCCTATATTACTACTTTAGCCCCTTATTATTATTAGTGTAGCCCCCTTGTTTTTTTATTGTACCCCTGTTGTTAGTATGAATTCTTCGTCGAAGTGTACGAAAAAGAACCACTTTAGCTACGCATAACTAATAGCCCTAACAACAATAGAGGCTGCCAAACATCTTCAGATCTGCGATTAGTAGTTAAAATGCTGCAACAAACAGATCTATAAATGGAAAGACATTAAGCAGTAAAAGTAAAGAGTTTTCTCCATGCATCCAACAGACAAGACAAGAACACGATTTTTTAATGAATTTTTATATTACAGGGCACCTGGGAGGAAACAAGAAGGTGTATCCAGATCTCCTCAATGGGATGGGTTCTTTGTAGTCCTCAGCACTTCAGATCTAAGCTTTCTCTCTTTTGTAGATGTAGAAAACCCAATGTAGAAGGTAGAGCTCAATGGGAGCAACAATGGCAAAAAATGAGACCGAGTGTATAGATCCAGAGTGATCTAGTATGCAACAAAAGGTGGAGAATGAAGGGGAAAACCCTCCTATTTATAACAAAATATTGGGTCATTCTAGATCTTGGTGCATGATTAAAATAATGTTAACCAAATCTAGATCCACCTTTTATGGAATATTTTATTATATTTGTTGGAGGGAAAAAGTATTTGACTTGGGTCAAATCGCTTTATTTGTTAATAATAAATAAATAAATGATTTATTTATCTTTTTAAGGAAGTGGTTGAAGGATAATTAAATAAATAATGATTTATTTAATTATTTGTGGGTGATTTGGTCATATTTAACAAGGAATATTATCTAAACAAGATTTAAATAATTATTCCTAGAAATTAATGAGATAAATAAAGGTTTATCTAATTAATTTCTTTCGTTTTGGGTTAAACATGACTGGGAATAATAATTAAATTATGGTTTAATTAATTATTCCATGAGGAAAGTCAAACAAACATGGGTTTGTTTAATATTTCCTTTTGGGGTTTCCTGTTTTAACATAGTGAAAGTGGTTTTACTTAGGATAAAACTGGTCTTACATGGTGTACTTGGGTCCATCTAATGGTAATAAGTTAGATGACCAAAAAATGGTGTAACAGATTGCCCCCCAGCGTGCGAGTGTCAGGAGCAAATCGTATGACCGAAGTACGTTGTAAGAACACAATCACTAGACATCAAAAAGGGATGTCAGAGAGAGAAATGTGAGGTAGATAGTGTGCTGAAGGACGAGACCCTGAGGAGACGAGACTCGCAGGTGCAACAAGTCTCTTTTTATGAGAGGGTACCTGTGCTGAAGGCGGCGGGGGAGGCATACCTATGCCCGCCGTGACAAAGTACAAAAGAATAGTGTGTCCAGTAAACCAGGGACCGAACCATAGAGTACAGCTGGCATAATCAAGAGCCAGATAAAAATACAATGAAGAGTCTCACATACATGCTGTGCCTGGGATAACAGCCAAGACTAGTACAATAATATCTGAGTACATGAGATAAATACAACCCAAATGCCCCCTGTAAATGGGGAAGGGCTCACAAAATCTGACTGATACATGCAAATCAAAGAGGCGCTGCAAGTGGCTAAGGCCAACATCATCAAATATCTGGAGCTGCATCGAAGGCTGCAAGGAAGAGGTCATCCGAGCATGTGGGGGGCTACCTGCAGGGCCACCCCCTCATGAGGGTTGAGACATCTCACACACACCCGGGAATCATCAAGAGCTGCTGCTGGATCACTGGACCGTCAAGTATACGAATCTCGATCATGCTGAAAGGAGCTGGAGAAACAATCAGGTCAAGGGGAAATGAGAAATCCCCTTGCCTAATCCGAGGCACCGAACAAGAGTGGAAGATGGAACCAAGGTACACCACCCTCTAGACCTGGCTTCTGGAATAAATGTGTTGATGTCGACAGAAGAAGGTCCACCATAGGTGAGGCAATGAGAGATCCTAAACTAAGGCACGAGAGAAAACAGGAGAGCGACGGACAGACTGACACTAATGACGATAGTGGAAATGGGAAGGACTGAGTAGCGAATGGACGACTTCCCTTGTTAGAGCATAAAGAGCATGGATGACACGGCAGCGACTGACACAAGATCATGAGGGATAGGGGACAGTGAGACTGAAGGTCATAATGTGCGACACAAGAGAGAGACCAAGCAATGAAGGATGGAGGGCTATAGTGAGGTGCAAAGGGACGTGGTATAGACTCCATGGATGCAATGATGACTCAACTTGGATGCTCTAAACAAGGGCGACTCGATGGTGCTGCCACACAGTAAAGGTCCTAATGGGGACCCCGGAAGCATGAGTACAAGGTGGGAACTCATGACGAAAATCGACACGAACATGGACAAGTAAGGGAGCAATATGGTGCCCCAAGTACAAGAGTCGTAAGTAAGGAAATTCGATTTTAGGGAGCGGGGAAGTGACCCTTCTTGGACAAAATGTGTCCGGGTGAAGTATCAAATCACCAAAAACTAACAGAAACCCATTTTAGAGCTCGGTGAGAGCTTTCCATCGGTGCTGACGGTTTGTCGAACAGGGCTACGGTGTGGTCGCAGCAGGCAAAAGAAGAAACAGTGGTTCTCTTTTAATAAGGCAGTTTTCCCTCCAAAATCATTCATTTGCTATTGTTGCTGTGGTGAATGTGGAGAGGAGAGAAGGCCCTAAATCTTGCGGCGAACGTAGCGGAAAAACCGACCGTTGGAATCGAGATCCGTCAGTTGGAGGTACGAGGCCTAACCGTTCTCTTGCATTTTGATGGATTATTTTTTCAGTTTAGGGCCCAAAATCCCAGAAACAGCCCCTCCTTCATCTCTACGGCCGGGTCGCACTTTTTGGGGCAAAAAGTGCGACCTAGGATGCAGGTTTAAAGGCAAAAAGTGCGACCTGGTCCAGAAAATGGCAGAAAACTGCGACCTGGGAGATGAGGGGGTTTTGGTGCTGTTTTATGGCTGGAAGTTGGGTTTTGGTGTTTGGTTATGGTTTTCCCGATCTGAACGCTGACAAAAAGGATGTGTTTGTGCAGGTATGGCAGAGTTACGGGTCAACTGGAGAGAGAGAGATCTGGGGACACTTCGGACAGAGATCCAGGCGGATCAGGGCGTCCGTCGTGTATTGGCCAGATTTGGGGTTCTCAAGTTTGTGGAGAACCCATTGATGAGAGCGGGGGAACCATTATTGGCCCGGATTATCAGTTATTGGGATCCAGATCAGGAGATCTTTGTGGTGCAGGGGCACAGGATCGAACTGACGGTCCAGGACGTGTACTTCCTGACTGGTCTCCCGCCACTGGGGATGGTGGGAAACACACAGCCAGTGTTGCCACGGGGGCGACATATCATGGAGTTCGTGGAACGCCATTGTCGACCGGGTCTCCAAGTCAAGGGGACTCGAATACCGATCGGGGATCTAGAGAGGCTAGAAAACCGTGCAGTGGCCGCAGCTGTGCTGCGAATCCTGGGCAGCCAGGCGTTCCATCACATCACTAGGGGGCAGATGATGTTAGTGGAAAGTGTATTGGGTGGGACCTACTATGGGTGGGCCCAAATGCTGTTGGTGTCACTAAAGCGACAGTTGTCACTATGCAGGCGGCAGGTGAACCATGACTGCTCATATGGGACTTTGTTGTGCGCCTTCTTCTTTGAGAAGATCCCGACCTTGAGGCCTCATGTACAGCTTCCGGATGGGGGCCCGAGAGAGCCCAGGATGTGCCGTTGGGGATGGATACTATGCAGAGGAGGAGAAGGGGCGGTCGGGCGAGTATTTCGACCGGAGTTTTTTGCCCATTGGGATCAGATGCCTTTGTACATAGACGACTATCCCTATAGTGGGATGAGCTATTGTGGAGATCCGGACCTGCCACTTCCGCCTGGTCGAGTCTGGGGGCCCGATGGTAAGTGACAGATTGCTATTCTTGTATGGGCATGTTAAAGTAGTTTGAATAGTAATGTAAGGTACTGATTCATGTACTTTTTGGTATGCAGATATAGCACCGGTGAAACCGGCCGGATATATGGGGCGACCGGCAGCGTCTGGAGCTACAGGGTCGACAGCAGCGCAAAATGAGGATGCAGCTGCCCTACTGGAGGACATTCGATGTAGATGTGAACGGTTGCTGACCGGAGTATCAGAGTGTGGGTGGCAGGACCTAGACAACCAATTCATAGAGCCATGTGTTGGTCTTCCCTCGGAGTGGCGAGGTATCATGCGGCGCATGGCGATAGCCGGTCTGGCGATGCGTGATCTACAGGCTGCAGGGGCAGCGCCATTGGCTCGGGATCCTCCATATAGTGATTAGGGGTAGGGGCATGTGGTGCCCCTTTATGATGTATGTAGGGGCAGGTGGTGCCCCCAGTTTGGGGTTTTTGTTTGTAACATGCTATGGTCATGTCGTATGTATCAGAGTAGATGGACTCTAAACATATGTTTTGCGACACATATTATGGATATGCATCGTCTTTTGATGGTTGATTTAATGTTATTGTCTTGAATGAAATGTGTGTGATAAATGCCAATCTAGAACATGGTTTGCAATACTATCTACATAGTGATTCTGTTCTCGAGGTACATGGTTGAAAGTTATGGTTTCAAACGCACGTATTAAGATTTTCACTCGTAAATAGCATCTAAACAGCACAGGGTTATGCACACGATAAACACCATTTAGTTGCATTACAAGAAGCAGGGAATCCAAACGAACGTGCAGATGGAGGATGCGATGAAAGAGGGCATCGGCTAAAAGACCACGCACTGCATCATATTCGGCCTGATTGTTGGTGGCAGAACCAATGCATACCCCATTAGAGAGAACAAGGGCATGCAAGGGGGTGAAGATGGCCCAACCTGCCGAGGCTAGATTCCTGGAGTAGCGACTTGCACCATCGGCGTAACCGATAAAGGGTGTGGACGGGGGGTCCTGCAGAATGGTGTGACAAGACAATAAATGAGGGGATGAAAGGAAATGACGGCAGCGTGAGTGTACAGAAGTCATCGGGCGACAATCACAGGAGGGAGTGTAAGGGGTAGGATGACCAAGACTCAGACAAGGTGGTGTATGAGGACTATCGGAAACATGAGGAGGACTCGGGCTGCGGAGGTCAACAGAGACAAAAGTGGAGTGATCTCGGGTATGAGGAGGAACAGGGTGATCAAGGGACACAACAGGGGAGGATGCAGACGGGCTGGGCTCCGAGTGTCTCGCAGAAGAAGATAGGTAAAGAATGGTTACAGCAGACTCTGTCATCTGAACATCAGGGGGGGGAATGTCGATGGGAGTGGGGGGATCCTCCGGTTGACCTGAAGCGTACTGCGCGAGGATAGGAGAGGCGGATTGATTCTGTTCAACCTCATACTCTCGGATGACCTCTAAAGAGGCGCGATAGTGCGTCAGGTGAGGAAAATGGTGGGAGTAATGCCCATGAACGCCGCACAAAGCACAAGGCTTGTTGGTGCGAAGAGTCTTGGGGTTCTTGGTTACGGACGACGAAGGAACGGGGGCTTCAGGGACCGTAGGCTCGGGGAACGCGACTTTAACCATGGGCTGGATACGGGGCAACTCAGGACAAGCATGGGTGGCATGACCAGTGACATCACACAAAGCGCAAGGCTTTGCGGGAGGGGAAGGGGCTGGGTCAGTCGTGGTAGTCTTGTCTTTGGGTGCCCCCCTGCGGGCTCTGCCTTTTTTTCTGGGTGCCGTCACAACAGGAGAAGGGTCCTGTGGAGGTGCGGGAGGCACAGGGGCAATGGAGGAAGCGAGGGGGACCGGTTGAACCGGTGTCAAAGCCATGTAAGGTTTGGGGTGACCAGGAGGGGTGGCGGCTGGGGGATCAAGGTACCAGACCGGAATGCCCAAGGTCAAGTTAGGGAGAGAGAGGGGGGCCATGACGGGGACAGAATATACTCCGGGAGGGGGAGCTAGGAAAGGGATCTGCCCAGCAGGGAAATGACCAGGAGGGACGGCTTCAAGATGGTTGAGGCCAGGAGGAACCGATCCGGGAGGATAAAGAGGTTCAGGGATACCAGCTGTAGGGGGAGGGCCAGAAGGAGGAGGTCCGGCTGGCTGAGAGGAATGGCTAGGAGAGGGTTGCGGAGGGCGGGGGGGAGGTTGCTGACTAGCCGAGGCAGGCCGCTTATGGGCAGCCTGAGACGATTGCATCATGCAAACATTCGACAAGCTGGGATCGGTAACAGGAGGGGGGGGAAGATGAGGAAAAGTACCAAGCAGGGTGGAATCTTTATAGACGCCGGGGGAGACACTGGTCAAAGAATCGACGGTTTGCTTGTTGGCTACAGAAGAGATGGTCGTCTCAGAGGAGGTCGGAGACGGCGGCTCATGATAAGATAGCTGGTCGATGGTGACTATCTTCCCATTATGTGGGAAAGACATCTTGCGGAAAACCGCGGATGGGACAGCAGACATGGCATAGGTGTAGCTTCGCCCCAATAGAATGTTGTAGTCTAGAGGGGCGTCAATGACTTCGATGTCAACGCAAATGGTCTTACCGGCGAGGGTGATGGGACAGTTACGAAACAGGCCAATGGGCTGGGAGGCATGACCGTCCCACGCTTGAAGGGTGATCGTGGACGGGGCCAGCTCAGGGGATCCGAGTTGCTTCCAAACCGAAGTGGACATCACGCAGGTGGATGCCCCCTCATCAATTATACACCGGGATACATTGGTGTTCCAGATTTTGACTGGGATTTGGAAAGCGACGGAAGGAGGAAGAGGGGGATGGTCCGATTGAGTGGCGTCGAAAACAATCATTTGGTCATCAGAAGGATCGACAGCGCCCACGGCAGATAGTAGAGCCTTCTTTTGGGAAGGGCACGACTGGAGGAGTTCCAGTGTGGAAATGGCAGCAGGGGATTGTGCCAAATCATCTACTATATTATACGACTGAGCGGCTCGACCAGAAGCATCATTTCGGCGTAATGGGCCCTTTGGAATCTTTGGATGAACCTCGACTTTGGGTTGAGGGATGTGTAAGGGGCCACTGGATGTCGAAAGAGGCTCTGTAGAACCTGAAGAGGGAGGCTCGGGAGCAGACTGAGCAGGAGGCTTGGGGTACTGGCGAG